>OY101450.1:62890629-62914049 GCA_956483635.1 Panzeria rudis | reverse complement strand
ATATATATATATATATATATATATATATATATATATATATATATATATATATATATATATATATATATATATATATATATATATATATATATATATATATATATATATATATATATATATATATATATATATATATGTATATATATATATATATATATATATATACATATATATATATATATATATATATATATATATATATATATATATATATATATATATATATATATATATATATATATATATATATATATATATATATATATATATATATATATATATATATATATATATATATATATATATATATATATATATATATATATATATATATATATATATATATATATATATATATATATATATATATATATATATATATATATATATATATATATATATATATATATATATATATATATATATATATATATATATATATATATATATATATATATATATATATATATATATATATATATATATATATATAAAGAGTTGGCAACCCTATCGTCAAGACGTCAAAAAATTCAAGTGATATTGCAAAAACATTAAAATTGTTAGAAAAAAATTAATTGAACATTTATAATCAAAAAAGAGTTTTAATTAAATAAACAGATTCTGTGGATTTTGAATTATACGAAATATGTCTAAAGCAAATCGTCGTAGTATCAAAAACAATAAGAAAAATTGCGGCCAATGTAATTTGGTGGTAAACGAAGAAGAAGGTGACTTTATTGTTTGTGACAAGTGCAATAAAATTTATCACGTAGTTTGCACACAACTCGACAAACGCAAATATGAATTCTTCTTGCATCATGAAAATGAGAAGTTTATTTGTCATCTATGTGATAGTAATGGTGCCATTAGAACTGAGCTGAATGAGATCAAAAGAGATTTAAAGAAATTGGACAGTCTGCAAGAAACTATGAATTTCATGGCAAAACAATACGATGACATTTTGAAGGGTGTTGTAGAGAACAAGAAAAAAATTGAAACTGTGCAGAAAGAAAACAAGATATTGAAGAAAGAAGTAAATGTATTGAAAAACTCGATTAAATTTCTAAATGATCAACGAGTTAAACATGATTGTTTAGTAAGTGGAGTAGAGGCACCAGCTGGATCGTCAGCTGTCGATACAATTTTAAAGCTCATAAGTGAAGTTGGTGTTGACTTAAATGCGGATAGTATTGATGAATCCTATTTTATTAAAAAGCGTAACAACAGAAGTGGCAAGAATGCGAAGAAAAATGAGGATAAAGCTGAGAAACAGACTGTGGTTGTAAAATTTAATTCTAAAATATCTAAAGAGAAATTAATGTCTGCAAAGCCAAATCTAAAGGAAACTAAATCAAACATTTTCGTTAGCGACTTCCTTAGTAGAGAAACTCTTAGTTTATTAAATCATGCTAAAACATCAAAAACCGTTGGGTATCGTGCCGTCTATGCAGCTGGTGGTAAAATTTTTGTTAAAAGAAGTGAGTTGTCTAAGCCGAAATTCATTGCTAATGAAGAAGAAGTGGACGAACTATTATTGGAGGCAACAACAAACCGTTCAAGAAATCGTAGATCTCGACTTGGTACTGCTACTGTGAGTGAACCAGCGGCAGATAATGATGATGGTGATGATGATTATATATCGCCTTAGTTTGTTTTATTTATAAATTTGTAAATATATATGTCTGTACATAATTATTTAATTTTTCTTATGATTAATAATCAGCATTTTTCAAATTTAAAATCTTTTGCTAATTACATAGAAAATGATACAATTTCATATTTTTTCAATAATTTCTATTAACGTTAGGAGTATTTCTTCAATAAATAAATTTGATGAATTTAAAGCTTTACTTGCTAGGTTACCACGGCTACCCTATTTAATTGCTGTTCAAGAAACATGGTTCAAGGAAAATCTAGCTCAACTATATAAAATTCCAGGTTACAATAGTGTTCATTGTTGTAGGCCAGATGGCTATGGAGGTGCGTCAGTTTTTATTCAAGAACACTTACAATATAAAGTTGAAATGTGTGAAAGTAAAACCTTTACAGATGTGATTGTTCTAACACTAGAAAATAATAAAATTAATGGTAAATCTATACAATTTGCTTCGTTCTATCGATCACAGAAAAGTAACACAGATAGATTTTTATCGTTCTTGCAAAATCTACTTCATAGCTATGGGCGAAATCCATGTATTTTTGCTGGAGACTCGAATATTGATTGTTTACAAATACATTTGTCAGAAAATTTGGCAAATTTTCTTGCAAACTATGACTTCAAGAATTGTCATACATTGATTACTCGGCCGGAAAGCGGAACATCCATAGATCATATCTACAGTAACATACCAAATTGTTTGTCTATTGAATCCGTGGAATATGAACTATCAGACCATAATCTTATTTCGTGCAGAACCAAAATTGAAGTTCAAAACCAAATATTAAGAGAAAATGTTTATTTATGTTGTAATTACAATCGAGTTTATGATTACATTCGTAACCATCTGCCGAATATAAACCAAACGGGCGATCCATCTATTGATACATCTCTGATAATATCTTGTGTTGATGATGCTATCAGAAACTCTACCTTTGAGAAAAGACAAAAAAGGTCCATTAGAGCAGAAATTACTCCATGGATGACTTTTAATTTGCAAAAATTAATATGTTACAAAAATAAACTTTTAAAGCAACGGCGAAAGAAACTTGGAAGCTTAGATATTCAGGAAAGATTGAAAAGAGTTAGCAATGTTATAAAGAAAGCTTGTAAGGAATCTATGAACAACTTCTATAAAAATAAACTAGATGAAATTCAACAAGATCCTAAAAAGACCTGGAGGTTTTTAAATGAGACCCTTGGAAGAATTCCGAAAAAAATATTAAAGGTTCTAATGGTGAACTTATTTTGGATGATTCTGAAAAGGCGGAGGTGCTAAATAGTTACTTTATTCAATCTATTAGGGACGTCAAGCTGAAAATTGAACAATTTTCAACTGACTCGTATAATTCTTTACGAACAATGGTACGTCATAGTAATATATTTCATCTAAATGATACATCATATGAAGAGGTACACGATATTATAACAAAGATAAAGCCAAATAAAAGCGCTGGACATGATAACGTATTACCTAAAATTATAGTAAGCAATAAGAATGAGTTTACTACTATTTTGGCAAATACTTTTAATAATATCGTTAATATGAGCATTTATCCTGATATTTTAAAAATTCATAAGGTAATTCCGATTCCAAAAGGAATCAATAGTTGTACGTCCGATATGTATAGACCAATTGCTATTTTATCATGCATTGATAATGTGTTTGAAAGAATTTTGCACAATCAAATTTCCAGTTTTATGAAAGCCCATAACTTACTAAACGATTTTCAATATGGATTCCGAAAAGCATGCGGTACTGAGGAAGCTGCCGTAAATGTCGTTAATTTTATTTGTAAAGGTCTATATGATGGACATTGTGGTGTGGCTGGTTTATTTTACGATTTTACAAAGGCTTTTGATTTAATTGATCATGACATCTTGCTACAAAAACTTAAACGCTATGGTATATGCGGGAGAGAATTGGCTCTTCTGGGAAGTTATTTGAGAAACTGCAAGCAATTTGTCCAGATTGGTGATCGTAAAAGTTCATGTCGTGAAGTTGAACATGGTGTACCGCAAGGCAGCGTACTTGGACCTTTATTGTTTACTATTTATCTTAATGACTTGAAAAATCTTGAACTCACTGGTAAATTATTTATATATGCAGATGACATTAGTTTATTTTACCCTTACAAACATGAAACAGTAGCCAAAGTATATATAGAAAGAGATGCGGCATTAATATCGGAGTTTACGAGAATAAATAAACTTTTCTTAAATGCTAACAAAACTCGATTGATGAGATTCAAGCCACATTCGGATCATACCAACTTTAGTGTTTTTGTAGATGGAACAGAGATCATGGAAGTCAGTTCTGTTAAGTATTTAGGTATACAACTGCAAAGAAATCTTGTTTGGAGTCAACATATCCAGAATCTTAAGGTAAAAACAGCCCAAGCTGTTGGTTTTCTATACAAATTAAGGAAAGTTTGATAAAAAAACAAAATTATTGATCTATAATGCGCTAGTTCAAAGCCATTTTAATTATTTAGCTGTTTTGTATGGATATAAGAAAAGTTCTGAGTGAAAAGGTTTGCAACGAATGCAAAATAAAGCTTTAAAAGTGGTAGCTAATCTTCCCACCTCACATTCAACTTTATCATTATATGCCGACGTTTTTCCAAATGTATTACCTTATTTATGGCATTTACAAAATGCAATTACTTATGTATGTTTTTAAGAGTTTAAACAGCATTGGTCACCATACCATACATTTTTCAAATTATCAGCATTCTCTCAATACAAGGAATAATATGAATTTAAAAGTAGCAAGGTGTAGGCTGGAAACGACGAAGCAACGTATTGAGTACATGGGTAGTCTGAATATAATGGTTTACCGCCAAATTTGAAAAATATTAATAGCATTTCTCTATTCAAAACTAGATTAAAGAATTTTCTACATCAAAACTTAGAGGAACTTCTAATATAATTTTAATTTATATTGAATGTTAAAATATTATTTTTTTCCTTCTTGTAACTTTAATACTTTATTTATTTATTTATTTTTTCTTTTTATTATATTATATTGTTATGATTAACCAGAAAATATTTCTTAAGTTATGCAATATATTATTGCCAACTCGCCTCTAAAATGCCTTCAAGGCGCAGAGGCACAAAAATTGTAATGAATTCTGTTTTGAAAATAAATGAATAAAAATAAAAAAAAAATAATAAATAAATAAATATATATATATATATATATATATATATATATATATATATATATATATATATATATATATATATATATATATATATATATATATATATATATATATATATATATATATATATATATATATATATATATATATATATATATATATATATATATATATATATATATATATATATATATATATATATATATATATATATATATATATATATATATATATATATATATATATATATATATATATATATATATATATATATATATATATATATATATATATATATATATATATATATATATATATATATATATATATATATATATATATATATATATATATATATATATATATATATATATATATATATATATATATATATATATATATATATATATATATATTGCGTCATGTTGTTAAAAATAATTGTCTATACCATAGAGTCTATGGGGTTGTTATGTTTTTGCAATTTTGTTTTTTCGCAAGAGTGCAACTTTTGACGTGAATACCTTTAAGGGCAATATACACGGTCAATCAGCTTGATGTCAGATTCGTGTACGTGTGCTGGACGAAAAATCAAAACCAAGTAGATTTTCCATCAAGCGTCGTCGGTGTCACTAATACTAACGAAATTTCACACATACTACTACCACGCTTGTCAAGCATGTTGACCGTGTATATTGCCCTTTAGTTTAACGTATACATCAATGCAAAGTGGTTCTTTATCTTTTTTTTTTTTTTTTTTTTTTTTTTGAACAGGGCCTTTAAACTACTGTTGAATTAAAGTTTAATGTCATTGTGGCTATTGTTCTAATCTTCAAAGTTTAGCTGTCGACAAAAAAATTCGCAAAAGATATGTTCTACTAAAAGCAGAAATAAAACTAGTTCTGCATTTTTCCAAATGACATCAATGGTTCTAGAATGCGAATACGCTTACCAATATTAATTTATCAGACAGCTCCTTCATTTCCCTTTTAAACTCTTCTTGCTGGATTACATTCACTTCCAACGTTGTTAGTTCTTTTGCCAAAAGTTTACAAAGTTCTTTATTACTCGAGTTATTGACCATTTCATTTAAAAATACCAAAGCCAATTTATTATGAGAGTTCTCACAATTATTTCCATAGACGCTATCTGGACGGGTGGCATCTATTATAAATCGAGTTATAGTTTCAGGACGAATATCATGCAGCGGACTGTCGTATGGCGCAGATAGAACTGAGTTAACAGTTATCATTAGGCATGGTTGCAGAAGATTTTGTTTTCTGTGTTGGATGAGATTCTCCAGAAAAACGCCTAATATTTGATTAATTTCCGGCTCTGATTTTTTTTTTATAAATAAGAAAGAATAGTTTATTGAAATCTTTGGGTATACACACAAACATTAAAGTGCTTACCAGTAGCTGGATTAAAATATCGTAGCAGTAATTTTTCAATGATATCACGATTGTCTATGTTACCATGCAAAACTAAACGGCAGAAACCGTTTATGATGGCTCGCACAATACACATGTCATCACAAGTGTCGAGAAAATGTGACATCATATAAATCACACCAACACCTTGTCCAAGTGTTGTAGATTGTCCGGTATCATCATCTGCGTCTACGAATTCGAGTGTGTTATAAAGTTGCCGTCCTGTTTTCTTAGCTTTGTTTTGTTCTTCTGGAACAGCAAAACTATCCACCCCATAACGGTCCAGAAGTTCGAATATACATGTTATAGCTGTTTCCCATATACGAATATTATGGTTTTTAAAGAACTGAGAATAAAGCTCGCCAAACACATCCTTCGCTAAAGGTTCATATAACATACTGAAAGCAGACCCACACTTCAAAGCCCAATCCCGAATGGCAATTTGATTCGAGGCAATGTTGCGGAAAATAAAATCCTGTAATATTGATTTTATATTAAGATTTATACATACATGTCTTTATAAATATATTGAATTACATACATATATATGTTTAAGATATCACAAATTTATAATAAACGAGTATGGTGTCTAGTCAGCCATATACTGGAAATTACATAAAATATTTTGTAAATACATATTTAAATTTATATATTTACATATCGAGGGCTTATGTTCAAATAGTGCTACCTGCAAAACCACATATTAACAGAAGAGCGAAAAACAGCTTTTTTCGTTTACTCTAAGAGTAATAACTAAACTTGATTTTACAATAGTGGTTTTCACGCTTAGTAGTAAACTAGTATTGTAGATGTAGCAGATCTTGTTGATATAGTATATACATATATATACCACTGTTGACAATACCACAACAAGAAAATATATTAGACTGTAGTTTACCACATGATTGTTAAAGTACCATACCAAAAACTTTGGCAAAGCTTGTACATACATTTACTTACAAGTATGAAAACAGCTGTACGTTTTGCCGCGGCTTTGTTCTGTTACTTTTATTTTACGCCTGTGTATATTATATGATAAAATATTTAATATGTACATAGAAAAATTAATACTAATAAAAATCCAAATTAAACATACGAAGCTAATAACAGCGTATTCAAAATAAACGAGAAAGTGGAAATGAAAGATGGAAAATAAAAGATTTATTTTATTTTTGTTCTAAAAAAAATTAACCTTTAATTTTTATTTCTTTGATATTTGAAATTACATCATGAAAAGCCTAATTCCCAGCCCGTTTGATTGTGATATGATGTATGTAGATACGTTAAGTTATCGAGATCTTCTATCTCAATCAAAATAAGTTCTAAAAATATACGTCAAAGCTCACGAAATCTGACGTAGATATTACTTCCGACGAAAAATAAAGAGTGTGCTTCCCTTTTGAATTTAGCCGGCATATGAGTAAGATCGCCGTCCAAGAAATTGTTAAATAAAATATTAATTTTTCCTAATTACTTGTTTTGGTTTCTTTTTTCATATTTGGGATATTTTGATTATCAGTTCTGAGTAATAAATCACCAATTGATTTATTTGTGCTCAGAGTCATTTGCCATCTATCCATGTTTCTCATCCCCACCAAATCCTACTACATATATACATGGTCCAATCGAACCGGATTAGTGTGGAAAGGAAATAATCACAAGTGCTCCGAGATTTCTACTCACTGGACATGATCCATAATTATCTCGTTCATCTTCTACAACAACAAGTTATAATAGGTTTGTGTGTTAATCTTGCTTTTTTCATATAAGTGCGTATCAGGCTTGGAGAGTAATTATTACATTTTCACTTCAATTACATACAAGTAATTTGTAATTGCCTTGGTGCAATTACAAATTACTTGTAATGACTACTACCAAATACAATTACTTCTAATTGTAATTGCTGTAGAACCAATTACAACTATAAATAATTGTAATTGTAGGAAGCCTATTACAAATTACTTGTAATTGTTAATGCAATCATACCAATTGAAATTACGAGTAATTTGTATTGGCATGATTGCAATTACAATTACAAGGGAAATTTAATTACAATATACTCAATTATATTTTCAAATTTTATGGAACACTTTTATATAGCCAAATTGACGAAAAATTTTTACAGATTGTGAGAATAAGAAACAATCCCTTAAATTTGTTTATACTCACAAGCTGGACGAGCAGCAAAAAAATAACAAAACACCCCTTTTACTCTCAAAATATGTGAAAAATTGACGAATTGCAAGCAAGCCGTAAAATTTATTAAACATTGCTAAAATATTAAGGAATGACAAAATCTCATTAAAAATCGCGAAAATGATGAAAAGTCGCAAAAACTTAACATTAAAAACATAGAAAAGTCTGAGAGTGATTAAAAATCGGTAAAAATACAAGAACTGGCTACTTTCGCGAAAATAGCGAAAATTCGCGAAAAACAGCAATATTGCAAACAAGCCTTAAAATTGCTAAAAAAAAAATAGCTAAAATTGTAAGGAATGCAAAAAGCTCGAAAAAAATCGCGGAAATGAAGAAAATTCGCAAAAACTTGGTCAGATTAAATAGATATCAATATCTGATATTGATTAAAAAAATTGGTAAAACTGTTTATTTGTAATAAAATACATTTATAGTAATTTTTATTTTTAAATTAATTATTTCCCCTTTATGAGCAATTACTATTACTTTTGCCCAACTACATGTAATTATAGTTGAAAATCTTCAATTATAATAATTTGTAATTGCTAGTATATCAACTACCCATTACATGTAATTGTAATAGTTCATGCCTCAATTACAATTACATGTGATTGTAATTGCTCTTCAGAGTAATTGTCATTGCAGTATACCAATTACAAATTACATGTAATGTGTATTTGAACATGTAATTAATTACAAAATGTAATCATTACCCACCAAGCCTGGTACTAAGCTTCGTAACGTTATATTCAGAAAGAATTTGGCATGATTAATATTCCAAGGAACAAGGGAAAAATTAACATCAACTTAATTTTTCAACGTACACAGCAGAACAAAATAGCGCCACTTTCGGAAGCCGCTACACTTCCATCGTCAGTGCTCACGTGTATTTACTATCACCACTTGTCAGGTGGCTCTGTCGAATCCGATTTTAATTCTTATATGTACAGCTTTTTCGTGAAAATTGAATACGAGAATTAAATCACTCTCGAGCTGATATTAAAGTGCACTTTCCCAGCGTTGCCATCGGTTTATTTTTCTTCATTCCCATTTTTCTGATTTTTGTTCTACTCAAGACAAACTTTTTTGGTTTGATTTTATACTTAAGTATATATAAACATGTAAACATGTGAAAAGCTCAAACCAGTAGCTAATTGTTTATTAGTATGATTATTTCGAACGTATTTGCTTTTGTGAATCCAAATTGATTATTAGGCTAAGGTTCGTAACGTTATATTCAGAAAGAATTGGGCATGATTAATATTCCAACATTTGGGTATGTTCTGTATTTCATGCGGAACTAAAATGTGCGGAATTACCTAAGCATTGTTGTTATAAATAATAATTTGCAACAACAATGCTTTGTACATTTTAATTTCGCATGGAATACGGAACACACCCGATAGTGTTTCTGCATGTAGCAGTGATGGAAAATTCAGTACTATTGTACTATTTTCAGTACTTTTTCATTTTCAAAATACCGCTGTAGCCCCATGACGTAAAAAGTACCTTTTTCCAATCTGTAACTTTAAAAAAGTAATGATCAAAACTGTAGTAAAAGCAAATACTTTTACAAAAACGATTTAACTTGTCTTCTGGCTTATTATTTTTCTACCCATTCTGTCGAAAAACATTTTCCAAAAACTTTTGATTTCTTTATTAGAAGGAAACAAATCTATTCATGTTATGTATTTCGATTTGAAATAAACATTTTCCAAGAACTGTGTATAAGCTGCGTATATAAAATCTAATGATATTCTTTTCGAATCGAAATATTTCATAGCCCACCTGCCATAAAATTCATTGTTATTGGAGACTATTTAAGTTTAACTCTGCCGATTGAACTCAAATGAAATTAAGTGCAGTTTAGTTGGCTTATTAGTACTACTCTGCCCTTGGTTTTGATTGTAAAATTCTACTTTCTTAAAACCAATATAGTGAAACTTGGTATGTGTTTCACTCGAAATGAAAATATTAGCAATTGCCATGGCATTCTTTTTACAGAAAATATTTATAACAACATTTCTTATGTAAATCCTCAGTATTTTAATTTCGAGTGAAACAAAAAAATTCGACGAATGATACTACTCAACATTGAAAAATTAACTGACTTTTCAACGTACCCTATTATTGGCCACACTAACCAGCATAAAACTGCATCAATTAGTGTAATATGTAATTTTTTATTTTTAGGTTAAAATGCACTTTTTTGTATTTCTCTATATATTGCAAAATTAAACATCGAAATGATCATGTTTTCATAGAATCCTAATAGTCACAAAATGTCCTGTCATTTGAGTTTTATTTCATTTATAGTTTGTGTCAGGATAACTGAGTTTCATCGGAATGAAGTTAGAAATGTCGTTTTTTGAGTTATTTCAGCTATAAGCTTATAACTTTTATATTCGCAAATAACTTTTTCAATTGTTATACGGCACGAAAACTAGATGTACTAACAATCATATGTGGGCAAAAAAGTTTATACCCATCGGGTAGTTAGTTCATGAGATATAAGAAAAACAAATTCAATTTTTAATTTATATTTTTATTATTTTTTGAAATGATATACACTCTAAAACACTTTTGTTGAAAATTAGGTCGATAATAGTCGGCAACACTTTATAGATTATTATAGACCTAAAATTACACATATATTATTTTTGAACAAAATGTTTTTTACTAAAAAAAAAGCGATTGCTTACGTCCAGGTTTGAACCGCGACCTCCTGACTGATAGTCTGACATATCTACCATTCAGCCATAGCCGTATTATACTTTATGTTAAATATTTTCCACTTGGACTAAATATGTTTAATTTGAAAGGTTTTTTCTTTAATAAAATAACTAAAAAATCGATGTAATTTTAGACAAGGAGACATTTTTAACACAAATTTAGACAATATATGATCGTAAATTTGAAGTAATGTTTTATAGTGTACCATAAAGTTATGGTTATATTTAAAAATAATAATTTAAAGTAGAAATATTTTTATAAATATTGTCACCAATTTATCTGGTGTATGATTTGCGAAATAAAAAGTTGAATTAATCTTAAAACTAAGAACTTCTTTGAAAAAATATGCATTAAAAATAAATACACTACTCAATACTGAAACTAACTTTTCATCATGTCCATATAATTGGAGTGTTATCATAGCCGCATACGAACGAAGGTCTAAGCCGGCCAAGGATGTGAATGCCAAATAGCAGTAATAAATCTCTGGCTAAGCTTTATTTATTGAGATATGAATAGTTGTAACGTTAGTTCAAGTTGCTTATAGTTTCCCGATTTTTAAATTTATTAACTACAACAATACACAGGAACTTCCGTATTTCAAGTGAAGACTATTCCGAATAGTTTCAAGATCTGCCACTACATCTACAGAAAACCACGGAAATAATAAAAAAAAAAAATAGTATACCTATTCAATGCTAATGATTAAGAATAGCTCAAGTTGTATCTTTTAAATTCTTGAAAAAGTACCATTAAGGTGAAAAAATTACCTTGTAAGTTGAAGTTAAGTACCGTTTCAAGATCTGTATTTTCCATCACTGGCATGAAAGGTGTCTTACAACATACATATTTATTTATGTATGTATGTTAACACGAACCTTAGACTGCATATGTATGATCGATCATGTATGAACGTGTTTGACATGAAAATTTACTTCCAAGATATTTTCTTACAAAAAATTAATTCAGTTATCAATCACAAAAAATTAAGGTTTTTCCATTCCAGTGTAAACTCAACATTGAGCTTAGTCTAGACGATATGTTGAATTAGCATATTTATGGTAAAAAATTTGTTACCAGTGCCAACATATCGTGTAGACACAACATTTTTTCAACATACGTATATTTAACCACATATGGCGGCCATCTTTTAACGTTGTCAGCAAACGTATGTTCACGATTTTAGCATATCGTGTGAACACCATATTTTTACGTCTTAACAAATTTACTATGTATGCTTATAGATATGTTATTTGTTAAAAAACGTACGCAAGCTTTTCAGCATATAACAAATTTGGTAGCATATAGAATTTATATTTCAGCTCAGCTCTCATATTATATGTTAACTATGTTGCTTGATTCGGCACGGGACATTTAAATTTCCGGGATGTTATCAATTTCTTGCGTATTTTCGCTATTTTCGCGACTTATAATGTAATTTTCTTATTCTTTACAGTTTAGTAATTTCTTCGGAACAAGTCAAGAATACCAACGCAGTTGAAAATTAAAACAAAAAATCATGTGGTAGACAAACAATATTTGTGAATTTTTTTCGGAGCTCTCTTTTGATTCGGAGTTACGGGCTCAAAACTTTTATAACTGGCCATAACTGCTACAATTCTGCACGGATATAAACAATATGTAATTAGTTTTAAAGTCCTCTAAAATACCTTTCCACTAGTTTATATCCGTCAACCCATTTTGATATCCGTTAACCCATTCTGAACCAAATACTATTTTAAAAATGTTTAACCCGACTTTTTACGTAAACACACCGTTATCTCAAAACATTACCAATATATCGGTACTTAAGCATGTATATAATTTTGCAGAGAACCTTCCAAGCTTTCATTTGATGTATTATTTAAATCTGTGAGGCTACTCTGCAATTTGAAACGAAATAAATGCCTTCGCATTGCAATATAAATAACATACAAATGCGAACAGTTTTCCTTTCGAATCGCATTACAGAGTTACCCCCTGCCACTTTTGAAATGTGGAAGTTATGCAACTTCAAAAGTTACTTTTAGAAATAAATAGTTTTTTAAGTAGTCTGCACAGCCGGCATTGGCCGTGTGCAAAGATATAACAAATAAAGTTTACCTACCGCACTCCAAAACATACAAAACCAATACAATACAATACAATAGAAAACTGAAATACATATATATATAAAATTGGCAATGACCCAGTTCTAGTAAAACATTGTGATTACATGGTATACTTATTTTCATTATGTATGTCGAATGGTGATTTCACTGAGTAAAGATTTTCTGACTAAGCGGCCTTTGGCCGGGCTTCAGGATTTTCTCCTCTATGTATGTATGTCGAATAGTGGCTTCGCTGAAGAAAGATTTTTTGCCTAGCGAAAAACCTTTTATAAATTTTAGGATCTCCTAAACTAAACAACGCTTTTAATATACTTACATGCCAATGCACATATGGAGATTGCTTCGAAAAATATATATATTTTTGAAAACTCATTTGTGGTTTTACGTAAAAAGTGATTTTACGTAAAAAGTTGGGTTAATTTTTTTTAATTGCATTTGGTTCACAATGGGTTAATGCATTTTAAAAATGTATATATATTAGTAGAAAGGTATTTTAGAGAACTGTAGGAGTTAGGACAAAATTGTTTGTCTAAAAAGGGCTCTTACCTCATGATTGTTTTTATTTTCATTTTCAACAGCGCACAGTGGTTTGTGGCAAAAAAATAGTTTGGAAAATCCAAAAGTGCACGCCTCATAATCTCATTTAGACCGTGAAATTATATAGGCTTCTATTCCTAATTATACTGAAGCGTAAAAAAGAAAAAAAGACTCGATTAGTGAAGTCTTTCTGTCGTTATCGTGACCACATGCAGGATCCGTACATACAGACAAACGGACGTCCAAGACAACTTTTTTTAAACAGTTTTTTAATTAGTTTAAATAATAAAAATGACATTAAAAATGTCATGAGTGTTAAAAATAGTATTTTTTCTTCATATGTGTGTGTATATATTTTTGCAAGTGCAATATATGATAATAATAGAGCCATTTTAAGTTTGAAAAATCAGTAGTTTTGCGTGAAGTGAGAGTAGTACCCACCTCAACGCTTCGCTTATGAGGCGTGAAAAATGGAAATAATTCAGTATCTTCGTAACTGCTGAAGCCAGTGACATGAAATTTTACATGGTTATAGCTGAGGTGTTGTCCGTCTTAAGTTTGAAGAGTTTGCGGTGCTGGCTCCAGGGGTTCCCAAAATTGGTAACGTCGGGTGTCAAACTTTAAAAAAATCGCAATAGTTACATTTCTTGTCCGATTTCCAAGTCCTTTCCCATTTTGGAATCTGCTATCAAAGGCTTACATTTGCCTCACTTACGGTTTGAATTTCTCTCCGATAGTTCAAAAGTTACAGGCCTTGCAAAAAAAAATTTGCAAATTTGGCGATCTTATTCTGGTATTTTTTAAACTGTGAAGTTATCTTAAGTTGCAAAATTATACAACAATTTTCTAACTTACAAAATAAATTTATCTTAATGGAGTGAGAAATGGCAGCAGTTTCAATTTTACACTTAAAAAAAAGTTGATTTTTTGTAAATTTTTTTGTCAAAAAGTTACTATCAGTATTTTGATTATAAAAAATAAGTTTCTTCAAAGACCTTAACCAAGTTAACATGATTTGGATAGAGGACAAAACCAAGCTAACAAGCTAAAAAACTAAGCTCTATCTATAATAGTTCGCCCACAGTAACCCCTAGAATATGATAATTTTTACAAAAAAAAAATTTTATGTTTGCATGAGTGGTACAAAAATTGCAAAGCTCCTCTTAACTTCTCAGCCGGAATTTTAGAGCTATATTTGATAGCAACTTTCCATATGTGGCGAAAATGGCACCCACGACTAGTATAGTCAGGAGAAGAAAAATACCGAAAAGTCAGATTTTCATATAACTTTTTGTTATTACTAAAACAAACTTACTTCGAATTGTATTTGGTCGAAGCTTCTTACTGTTTTTTATTAGTAACTATACCATCTTAAAACGCTGAACATTTCATAGCGGTATCTCAAAAAATTAACGAAAAACCTTAAATTTTACAAAATTTTTGATATTTTCCCTTAAGTGACCACAAATTTTGCGAAACTCTAAAAACAAATAAAAAATTTAAAATTATATAAAATGTTCCAAACAAAAGTCTTTACGTTGTTTTTTATCACGCAAAGAAAATGAGAAGACCTCAAGACCAAATTCATATTTTTACACTATTTTCAAAACCAATCCCACAAAAATGATTTTTTTATATTTTTTCTTAACTTTAATGCCACATCTTCTAGATCTTCCGTCTGATTTAAATGAAAATAATCAAAAAACTGTATATATAACTTTTCAAATTAAAACTCAAAATTTCTTTTAATTATTTTTTATCAATTCAAGACATTCATTAATATTACTTGTGTCAAATAAATAATTTAAATCTATGGAATGCTCTTCACTGTGGTATGCAAATGTTTTACTTTTAAACCATTTTTTTCTTATAGATGATAAAACTGGATCAGAAGACAGTAAAGGATTATTCATGAGATCTTCATTTTGTGACCATCGGGAAAATTTTTTTTGTATGAAAGACTTGGATGAACCTAAAACACAGTTTCTGGCTTCTTGTGCTTCTTCAGTTAGTTCACCAAATAGAAGAATATTATTTTCAATTATGTATTGACCATGACAAAGAACTTTGTGAACTGTAGACGTCATAGGTTTCCACTGATATGGGGAGATTATGAGCTCGGATGTTTGAGAAGCATATAGTCAAAACTTTTTAGAGTTAATTTCACGTGCGCTGTTTATCGCATTCAGTAATACATTAGCTCTTCGAATTAAGCCTTTGTCTATTCCAGTTATAGCGGATGTTGTATTATAATTTTCAAAAAATTTTCTGGCCGTGTTTCCATCGTTTGTGTTGCCTTGTCCAATAAGGGGTTTGTCGATATCAAGACCCATCTGCAACTTAAATTCCTTCTGAATCCTTTTTTTTCACTTTCGCTCATTGAATGAAGAAGATAATTATTTCTCACAATTCCAGGTTTACTTCCAAGAGTGTTACTGTACTTAAGATCGTATGCAATGTGATATTCATGCATGCAGTGGTGATATTCCAAGACTGGCAGCTTCTTCGTTAATGCGTCTTTCTTTCGATAAGTCTGAAAATTCGCGTCTCTTATCACCACATATAGAACATTCCCAATTGGATTTTGTGTCGGTAATTGCGTTAGTATCCTTTCCATCGGTCATTGTTAGTTGCAACTGAAATGATACATTAATATAACAACCATTCCTTTCAATTGTTACTTTTTCTAAACTATTTATTTCATTCTTTATAGTATTCACCAATTCCTTTGTTTTATCTTTAGTTTCTTTGGTATATTCGAATCTTATAGGCCTACAAAATATTTTTGACCCAGGTGTTGAATTACTCCATAAGTCCTCGTAGCTTGCTGTAGAACTTGATGTAGAAGTTGATGCGGATGATTCACAAGAATACGCCCGCAATCTTAGGGGAACAAATGAAGACATAAATACACTTTTGTGCACAGTTGGATCATCTTTTCTACAAGTCTGCTTGTATTCCGGCAATGCTGACAGACCATCACATCCCCACTTGCAGATAAGTACAGTATCGCAATTATTATTTTTTAGTAACTCTTCATCGGAAAATTTTGAAACGAGTCGAGTAGCTGTATTTTCCAATAGGCTCGATAAAACAACAGATCCTTTTTCACTTGTTATATTAATTGGTGAAGGTACTTTTTCTTCTTCCATATAGCATCATAAGAAGGAAACTCATTGAATCCTTTCTCTCTTAGAAAACTCCTTAACTGTAGAATTATTGCCATAGCTTCTTTCTCTGTTATTGTGGAAGCCGATGTTGGAGTAGCGATGCTTTTTACAACTCTTCGTAAACGTTTCGGAGATCCAGTGAGAAGTACATCAGATATTCGCAAAGCATCCGTTGGCTAATTTTTTCGTTTTAAAAGTTCTTTAAATGTGTCGCTGACTTCTGTTTCAGTAAGGAAAGCGTTTCCACTTGCCTTGCTTTTTTAGATTTTAATCCCAACTCTTCATATTTCTTCCTAGGAGCACCTGAACTTGAACCTTCTAATTCGACCTCAGTTTCTACCCACTCAGAATATTTGCTTCGAAATTTGCCAATATTATTGTAAACACTTCATTTTAACTTCAAATAATTTAATGCAATTTTCTAACTTCTTTTTATCACATTTTTTAAATTTAACGAATTCGATGAGTGATTCAAGTATTTCGCATCTCGTTCCTTTTAATTGATTTTCCCATAAGAAGTTGCACAAAAATTCGTTACTAATTCTCTCCAAGGTGGTTTGAATAGTTATGAGAATATAAAAAATTTGTGGTCATATTTATATATCGATAAATCCACTATTTAGACAGGTAGCTAAGTTTTTATTTGAACGGATTTTTTTGGATACGATATTGACATTGAGTTCAAGCTTAGATTAACAAAACGCAAGAATGGCAATTTTTTTATTATTCAAAATTATAGTGTAAGAGACTATAAATATTTAAAATTAATATTAAACCAGTATAAAAAATTGGAAGTAATTTTTAAGGAACTACATTTTCATTGCTTCCAAAGAATCTATATTAAAAATATGCAGATAATTAGTAGAATAACAAGTAAAAATTTTTAATTCCTTTATAATTTTAAAAATACTCGCCATGCTTTTTAAAAATTCGATTAAAGGACATTTATAAACTAATATTCTTCTAAATAACTTAATAGCTTATTTACACGCTGTTATAAAATGGCATGTTGTTACTCGTGAAAAACGACTTAGTGAGGCTTGTAGGTCTAGTTGAGTAGATCATTTTGCCATTTTAAAAATTGCAATACACCCTCCAAATCGGAAGTTATCGATTAAAAAAAACTATTTTTTTGGGTCTCTACGGACAACAACAAATTTCACTGCGTTGTTTCTGCACCGATTTTCAATTTTTAAACAGTGTCGAATAGAGGAGAACTTAAGCTTTCGTGCATATTTAAAATATTTTTTTGACTTATATTTCATGTAAATATCGTCAAAAGAAAACTTTCATTTTATTCTTATTTTTTAAAATTATGCATATTTTTTTGCAACAATTTGCTTAAAAACCTACCCATTTTTATATTTTCATATAAAGCGTATTTTATAGCGATTACAATAAGTCTTGTGTCATTTTTTGGTGGTAAAAAGATTTAAAAAACAACGAATTGAATTTGAATTCATGGCAAAATTAACAAAAAATAAATTATATTTTACAAAATAACAGTACAAAATATTATTAATTTTTAAAATTGATATTAATAAGATTTAAAAAATAACGAAATGAATTTTAAAATTAACAAAAAATAAATGATTTGTTAAAAAAAAATCTGAAAAAAAATTTTACTACCGTACATTTTCTTTCCAAAAAAATCCGTTCAAATAAAAACTTAGCTACCTGTCTAAATAGTGGATTTATCGATATATAAATATGACCACAAATTTTTTATAATCTCATAACTATTCAAACCACCTTGGAGAGAATTAGTAACGAATTTTTGTGCAACTTCTTATGGGAAAATCAATTAAAAGGAACGAGATGCGAAATACTTGAATCACTCATCGAATTCGTTAAATTTAAAAAATGTGATAAAAAGAAGTTAGAAAATTGCATTAAATTATTTGAAGTTAAAATGAAAAGTGTTTACAATAATATTGGCAAATTTCGAAGCAAATATTTTGAGTGGGTAGAAACTGAGGTCGAATTAGAAGGTTCAAGTTCAGGTGCTCCTAGGAAGAAATATGAAGAGTTGGGAATAAAATCTAAAAAAGCAAGGCAAGTAGAAACGCTTGCCTTACTGAAACAGAAGTCAGCGACACATTTAAAGAACTTTTAAAACGAAAAAATTAGCCAACGGATGCTTTGCGAATATCTGATGTACTTCTCACTGGATCTCCGAAACGTTTACGAAGAGTTGTAAAAAGCATCGCTACTCCAACATCGGCTTCCACAATAACAGAGAAAGAAGCTATGGCAATAATTCTACAGTTAAGGAGTTTTCTAAGAGAGAAAGGATTCAATGAGTTTCCTTCTTATGATGCTATATGGAAGAAGAAAAAGTACCTTCACCAGTTAATATAACAAGTGAAAAAGGATCTGTTGTTTTATCGAGCCTATTGGAAAATACAGCTACTCGACTCGTTTCAAAATTTTCCGATGAAGAGTTACTAAAAAATAATAATTGCGATACTGTACTTATCTGCAAGTGGGGATGTGATGGTCTGTCAGCATTGCCGGAATACAAGCAGACTTGTAGAAAAGATGATCCAACTGTGCACAAAAGTGTATTTATGTCTTCATTTGTTCCCCTAAGATTGCGGGCGTATTCTTGTGAATCATCCGCATCAACTTCTACATCAAGTTCTACAGCAAGCTACGAGGACTTATGGAGTAATTCAACACCTGGGTCAAAAATATTTTGTAGGCCTATAAGATTCGAATATACCAAAGAAACTAAAGATAAAACAAAGGAATTGGTGAATACTATAAAGAATGAAATAAATAGTTTAGAAAAAGTAACAATTGAAAGGAATGGTTGTTATATTAATGTATCATTTCAGTTGCAACTAACAATGACCGATGGAAAGGATACTAACGCAATTACCGACACAAAATCCAATTGGGAATGTTCTATATGTGGTGATAAGAGACGCGAATTTTCAGACTTATCGAAAGAAAGACGCATTAACGAAGAAGCTGCCAGTCTTGGAATATCACCACTGCATGCATGAATATCACATTGCATACGATCTTAAGTACAGTAACACTCTTGGAAGTAAACCTGGAATTGTGAGAAATAATTATCTTCTTCATTCAATGAGCGAAAGTGAAAAAAAAGGATTCAGAAGGAATTTAAGTTGCAGATGGGTCTTGATATCGACAAACCCCTTATTGGACAAGGCAACACAAACGATGGAAACACGGCCAGAAAATTTTTTGAAAATTATAATACAACATCCGCTATAACTGGAATAGACAAAGGCTTAATTCGAAGAGCTAATGTATTACTGAATGCGATAAACAGCGCACGTGAAATTAACTCTAAAAAGTTTTGACTATATGCTTCTCAAACATCCGAGCTCATAATCTCCCCATATCAGTGGAAACCTATGACGTCTACAGTTCACAAAGTTCTTTGTCATGGTCAATACATAATTGAAAATAATATTCTTCTATTTGGTGAACTAACTGAAGAAGCACAAGAAGCCAGAAACTGTGTTTTAGGTTCATCCAAGTCTTTCATACAAAAAAAATTTTCCCGATGGTCACAAAATGAAGATCTCATGAATAATCCTTTACTGTCTTCTGATCCAGTTTTATCATCTATAAGAAAAAAATGGTTTAAAAGTAAAACATTTGCATACCACAGTGAAGAGGATTCCATAGATTTAAATTATTTATTTGACACAAGTAATATTAATGAATGTCTTGAATTGATAAAAAATAATTAAAAGAAATTTTGAGTTTTAATTTGAAAAGTTATATATACAGTTTTTTGATTATTTTCATTTAAATCAGACGGAAGAACTAGAAGATGTGGCATTAAAGTTAAGAAAAAATATAAAAAAATCATTTTTGTGGGATTGGTTTTGAAAATAGTGTAAAAATATGAATTTGGTCTTGAGGTCTTCTCATTTTCTTTGCGTGATAAAAAACAACGTAAAGACTTTTGTTTGGAACATTTTATATAATTTTAAATTTTTTATTTGTTTTTAGAGTTTCGCAAAATTTGTGGTCACTTAAGGGAAAATATCAAAAATTTTGTAAAATTTAAGGTTTTTCGTTAATTTGTTTAATCTTTGACCCGCAATGTCTTAAAAACTACTTGAGATACCGCTATGAAATGTTCAGCGTTTTAAGATGGTATAGTTACTAATAAAAAACAGTAAGAAGCTTCGACCAAATACAATTCGAAGTAAGTTTGTTTTAGTAATAACAAAAAGTTATATGAAAATCTGACTTTTCGGTATTTTTCTTCTCCTGACTATACTAGTCGCGGGTGCCATTTTCGCCACATATGGAAAGTTGCTATCAAATATAGCTCTAAAATTCCGGCTGAGAAGTTAAGAGGAGCTTTGCAACTTTTGTACCACTCATGCAAACATAAAATTTTTTTTTGTAAAAATGATCATATTCTAGGGGTTACTGTGGGCGAACTATTATAGATAGAGCTTAGTTTTTTAGCTTGTTAGCTTGGTTTTGTCCTCTATCCAAATCATGTTAACTTGGTTAAGGTCTTTGAAGAAACTTATTTTTTATAATCAAAATACTGATAGTAACTTTTTGACAAAAAAATTTACAAAAAATCAACTTTTTTTTAAGTGTAAAATTGAAACTGCTGCCATTTCTCACTCCATTAAGATACATTTATTTTGTAAGTTAGAAAATTGTTGTATAATTTTGCAACTTAAGATAACTTCACAGTTTAAAAAATACCAGAATAAGATCGCCAAATTTGCAAATTTTTTTTTGCAAGGCCTGTAACTTTTGAACTATCGGAGAGAAATTCAAACCGTAAGTGAGGCAAATGTAAGCCTTTGATAGCAGATTCCAAAATGGGTAAGGATTTGGAAATCGGACAAGAAATGTAACTATTGCGATTTTTTTAAAGTTTGACACCCGACGTTACCAATTTTGGGAACCCCTGGAGCCAGCACCGCAAACTCTTCAAACTTAAGACGGACAACACCTCAGCTATAACCATGTAAAATTTCATGTCACTGGCTTCAGCAGTTACGAAGATACTGAATTATTTCCATTTTTCACGCCTCATAACCGAAGCGTTGAGGTGGGTACTACTCTCGCTTCACGCGAAACTACTGATTTTTCAAACTTAAAATGGCTCTATTATTATCATATATTGCACTTGCAAAAAATATATACACACACATATGAAGAAAAAATACTATTTTTAACACTCATGACATTTTTAATGTCATTTTTATTATTTAAACTAATTAAAAAACTGTTAAAAAAAAGTTGTCTTGGACGTCCGTTTGTCTGTATGTACGGATCCTGCATGTGGTCACGATAACGACAGAAAGACTTCACTAATCGAGTCTTATTTTCTTTTTTACGCTTCAGTATAATTAGGAATAGAAGCCTATATAATTTCACGGTCTAAATGAGATTATGAGGCGTGCACTTTTGGATTTTCCAAACTATTTTTTTGCCACAAACCACTGTGCGCTGTTGAAAATGAAAATAAAAACAATCATGAGGTAAGAGCCCTTTTTAGACAAACAATTTTGTCCTAACTCCTACAGTTCTCTAAAATACCTTTCTACTAATATATATACATTTTTAAAATGCATTAACCCATTGTGAACCAAATGCAATTAAAAAAAATTAACCCAACTTTTTACGTAAAATCACTTTTTACGTAAAATCACAAATGAGTTTTCAAAAATATATATATTTTTCGAAGCAATCTCCATATGTGCATTGGCATGTAAGTATATTAAAAGCGTTGTTTAGTTTAAGAGATCCTAAAATTTATAACAGGTTTTTCGCTAGGCAAAAAATCTTTCTTCAGCGAAGCCACTATTCGACATACATACATAGAGGAGAAAATCCTTATATATATATATATATATATATATATATATATATATATATATATATATATACATACATACATATATATATATATATATATATATATATATATATATATATATATATATATATATATATATATATATATATATATATATATATATATATATATATATATATATATATATATATATATATATATATATATATATATATATATATATATATATATATATATATATATATATATATATATATATATATATATATATATATATATATATATATATATATATATATATATATATATATATATATATATATATATATATATATATATATATATATATATATATATATATATATATATATATATATATATATATATATATATATATATATATATATATATATATATATATATATATATATATATATATATATATATATATATATATATATATATATATATATATATATATATATATATATATATATATATATATATATATATATATATATATATATATATATATATATATATATATATATATATATATATATATATATATATATATATATAT
>OY101450.1:62729825-62887325 GCA_956483635.1 Panzeria rudis | reverse complement strand
TACATACATACATACATACATACATACATACATACATACATACATACATACATACATACATACATACATACATACATACATACATACATACATACATACATACATACATACATACATACATACATACATACATACATACATACATACATACATACATACATACATACATACATACATACATACATACATACATACATACATACATACATACATACATACATACATACATACATACATACATACATACATACATACATACATACATACATACATACATACATACATACATACATACATACATACATACATACATACATACATACATACATACATACATACATACATACATACATACATACATACATACATACATACATACATACATACATACATACATACATACATACATACATACATACATACATACATACATACATACATACATACATACATACATACATACATACATACATACATACATACATACATACATACATACATACATACATACATACATACATACATACATACATACATACATACATACATACATACATACATACATACATACATACATACATACATACATACATACATACATACATACATACATACATACATACATACATACATACATACATACATACATACATACATACATACATACATACATACATACATACATACATACATACATACATACATACATACATACATACATACATACATACATACATACATACATACATACATACATACATACATACATACATACATACATACATACATACATACATACATACATACATACATACATACATACATACATACATACATACATACATACATACATACATACATACATACATACATACATACATACATACATACATACATACATACATACATACATACATACATACATACATACATACATACATACATACATACATACATACATACATACATACATACATACATACATACATACATACATACATACATACATACATACATACATACATACATACATACATACATACATACATACATACATACATACATACATACATACATACATACATACATACATACATACATACATACATACATACATACATACATACATACATACATACATACATACATACATACATACATACATACATACATACATACATACATACATACATACATACATACATACATACATACATACATACATACATACATACATACATACATACATACATACATACATACATACATACATACATACATACATACATACATACATACATACATACATACATACATACATACATACATACATACATACATACATACATACATACATACATACATACATACATACATACATACATACATACATACATACATACATACATACATACATACATACATACATACATACATACATACATACATACATACATACATACATACATACATACATACATACATACATACATACATACATACATACATACATACATACATACATACATACATACATACATACATACATACATACATACATACATACATACATACATACATACATACATACATACATACATACATACATACATACATACATACATACATACATACATACATACATACATACATACATACATACATACATACATACATACATACATACATACATACATACATACATACATACATACATACATACATACATACATACATACATACATACATACATACATACATACATACATACATACATACATACATACATACATACATACATACATACATACATACATACATACATACATACATACATACATACATACATACATACATACATACATACATACATACATACATACATACATACATACATACATACATACATACATACATACATACATACATACATACATACATACATACATACATACATACATACATACATACATACATACATACATACATACATACATACATACATACATACATACATACATACATACATACATACATACATACATACATACATACATACATACATACATACATACATACATACATACATACATACATACATACATACATACATACATACATACATACATACATACATACATACATACATACATACATACATACATACATACATACATACATACATACATACATACATACATACATACATACATACATACATACATACATACATACATACATACATACATACATACATACATACATACATACATACATACATACATACATACATACATACATACATACATACATACATACATACATACATACATACATACATACATACATACATACATACATACATACATACATACATACATACATACATACATACATACATACATACATACATACATACATACATACATACATACATACATACATACATACATACATACATACATACATACATACATACATACATACATACATACATACATACATACATACATACATACATACATACATACATACATACATACATACATACATACATACATACATACATACATACATACATACATACATACATACATACATAAATACATTTTGTCATATAAATGTCAAAAAGGCCTAGCTACATTTTTAAAAAATTTTCAGGAGAGATAAAAAACTTAATGAAAAGCAAAGTATTGTGATTATAAAAACGTTTTTTTTCTGGGCAATATCACTAATAAAGTATAAATTAATGATACTATGCTGCAAACCCGTTTTTATAATCCCAAGTGTTCACAATCACTTGCTTTTACCCGTTTTTGTACATATGCAATTCTATATCACTTACGTATTATATAATACAATTGATAGGCTTAGTGCAATAACTCGGTAAGCCACAAAAACAAAATATTGAAAAAATCGAATTTTAAATTAAAACAAAATTTAGAATTGTATGGTTTTTGAAATTTCCTAATTTAAATACGCAGCATAATTATTTGCAAAACGCTAGAATTTATCAAAAAATGTCCCTAGAATGCAAGGCTATGGTACCTAGCAAGAGAATGAGCACATAAAACAAATTTCTAATTTTCTGTGTCTTACCGAGTCGTTGCACCAACCCCCTCAATTTTACTTTCGAAACGGAAATTAGTTTCAAAAGGTTTTGTTTTTTGAATCGAAAGACATGATAACACCCCAGGCTGTGAATTAAGTAAATATATATCGTCACCTAAAATGCAAAATAACATAACATCACTTCATAAATTTACATAAGAAGCAAAATATGTTGTAAAATGGAAAATATTTGAGATATAAAAGTAATGATTTATTATTTTTAGCTTCTTTTATTTATATTAGCTTTATTTAGTGTTTTTAAATAAACATAAAAATTCTGAAAGCGAAAATTTCGTTTTTTTATTTTTTGTTTATTTACCTTTTGAATCACATGTTCATGTTTACTGGTTCTTACTGGAAAAATTTGCACAGTAAAAAATTTAAAATACTGGAACGCAGCTATTAGCCTTTTTGATTTTGTTTTTCACATTAACCAAATGAGTCGTCATAAGCAATGAGATCTATGCTTACTTACTTCGTTAATAAATATGTAATAAAAACCCGTTACAAAAGTGCGATTAAACGTTTTCTTGCTTAATGAAAATCATGTACTTGATAACACATATTTACAGTACATCGCGTTCCGGAAAAATTTACTATGTACATATGTTATGCAGATTTGAAATATATAATCAGAATTTTTTTTATCAGCTCTAGTTTTCGCTATACAATTATGTAAAAAAAGCACTTGCAGGACATATATTAGCATAACTTAAGAAAGCCATGCTCTATTCAGTAAAGTAAAAATTAAAAATTCGACAACAAAATATTCTTTAAGCCGTACAAACATTATTTCCAAATCTGCACATTAGTTTTGGTTATATCGTAAAAGTTTGAGCAAAAAATAATTTTTAAAAAAATTTTTTACATTTTACAGACCAAACTAAATCAGAGCGTTTAGCGTCGCGTAAGCAACAGAGTACGTATTTACAACTACTTTTCTGTCCAGTAGCATTTAGCTACATATATACATACATATATATTCCAAAAGAATTAGCCCTTCTTCATTGAAATTGGTGTTCAACTTTTGATTTATTCACAATTTAGTGACAGAACTGAATTGATAAAATTTTAATTTCTATACAACAGTAGCAAATTGCTGTTGTATGAAATTTTAATTTTTATCAATTCAGTTCTCTCACTCAATTATTAATAAAATCAAAAATTGGACACCAATTTCAATAAAAGTCTCAATTCTTTTGGAATACATTTAGCTACACGTTACTAAATCAAAAATAAGCTAGTTGTATTTTGATTTTTTACGCATTCTTAAAAACAAAAAATCAAAATGTTTTATAAAATGTATATTTTTTTAGGTTAAATTTTTATGACATCTCTGAAAGTGAGCAAATGCAGAAACAATATATGTTGGCCTTAAGATTATTTTGTTGTCGAATTTCGGTTTTTACTGAATAGGGAAACCCCTTCTCAAGTTATTTTAATACATACATGTGGTGAAAGTGCTTTTATTTTTTACATAATGCTATAGCACGAAAACTAGAGCTGATGAAAAAAATGGAGTGCAGATTTGCAAATAACTAAAGAAACAACTTAAATTTCTAACGAACAAAAAAGTTTTTCCAAATTTGCAAACATGTGTAATACAATATTTTAAATTTTTGTTATAAAAGCGTTATTTTTCAACCCACATGCATATAATTTTGTACAGACATGTATTTTCATCAGAATCATAATCAATCAAAAAGGCGATTTTCAATTTTTTTGGTGATACGTTGTCTTGCGTTTTAGGTGGCGATATGTATATATTAATCATTTAGAAAGATGTCAATACAATTAAAAATAACTTGTTTGTTTTTCATATACCTAGGTCCCTTCATCAGCTTAGCAACAAGTAGAAGGAAACCATGGTAAATTATTGTTTAACCATAAAGGTAAGAATAAAACGAGTTTAATAAATTTCCTCTCAGCCCTAAAGAATATTTTGCTTACCTATTTTTGCAGTTACGGTATAGAATCTAAAAAAAACAGTCATCAATACGAGCTTAAAAAACCTATTGTTCCAGTTAATAATGAGGACTGAGGAGTCAATCAGAAATGATTTAAAATCGAAACAAGATATTATTCCCGCTTTGTAAATATCTTTAAGTATATTTTTTTAACTTTTATATTTTTCTCTTAGAAGATATATTATATTTTTGCCTTAGATATATCGAGGCTTTGTTCTGATAGTCATAACTCAAAAGCGTGACTTGAGCTAACAATACAGAATTTATTGTCATATCGTTCTTCATAATAATCCTATTCACAACATTCTGCAAACGGTCGGTCTTCATCCATCGTAGCAATTACAAAATGGTGTATTAATATTGCTAAATTTTATATTCCAACTTTTTCCAATTGCAAATTTGTCACTATTCATGAGCTCTTCTTTGAATCACTTTGAAACAATAAATAAAATTTACACATACTTAAATATCCACACACACTTCTGTGTATCCAATTTTTATATGATTTTCAATAATACTTGCATAAATTGCTTGAATTGAATAATTGTTTAGGACATTTGTTTAATATTGTAGGGTATTTTTAATACCACTATTACCACTCACGATTATTTCATACTTTATTATCAATATTTTGTTATTATTTGGAAATGTAAACTTCATAAACAAATAAGTAACAACAAATTGACTCAATTGGAAATGTATTGGAAATTCATATTTTTGTAAACAACTTTATAGCAACAAATTAGAATAAGTTTATTTTTAAGGATACCGTTAGTTTAATTTATAAAGGACGAATTTTTGTAAATAAAGATCATTCTGTTTTCATGCCTTAAATCGGCATTTTTATTTAAATACAAAGCATTCATCTGCTTTTTAGAAAAACAGGCATATAAAACTGCCTTAAAAAAATATTGAATTAATTTTCTGCCAGTGGCGTGTATTTCGCCGGCAAAACCTCGGGCAGGTAGTTTGTTTAATATATTGTGTGTGTAAAAACATTACATGGCGATCCTGCCAAATCAACAAGATAACAAAATCCCTGTAGAAGAGTTGAAACCCACAGGCAGTGCTAGGGAGGCACCTGTGTATACGGCCACAAGTATACAAGCGGGCCCTAAGCGTCTTACGATTGAGGAGTACCGCAGGAGACAAATAAGGAAAAAGGAAGCAGAGCTAGCCAAATTGCGGCAAAAATTGGACACGGAAAATCCGCAATCCTGGGATGAAGCAGCCGAAGTCTGGCGTGAAATACATGAACTAGAACGCCAGATGGATGAGCATCGGAAGTCCCGAAAATAAAACAAAATTCTACACTTATGTATATGCATTTTATTTTTTTAAATTTTTTATTAAATCATGAATTGAAATAAAAATCATAAAAAAAACCACACCATAAAATTTTAGTCAACATTTAATAAAATAAATTAAAACAAAATCAAATGAAAAACAACAAGAATTATAAAACCTTAATGGTATTGTTTTGCCACACATTTTATTTAAAAGTATAAAAGAAAAACACAAACTTTCACAACAAAATAATTTTGGAACAATTTATAAAAAGAAACTAAATAAAAAAAAAAGACACGAAGAAAAAAAAAATATTTATAAAAGAAATGTCAATTCCAGCTGCTAAATAGAATGTTGCCACTGTATAAAAATAAAAATGTTGCCATAAGAAATAGTTAAAAACAGGGTGACAAAGATACGAATTAAATTAAGGTATTAAGTTTAGTGTTGCCAGAAAAGAAAAAAAAAATTGTTTTTCAATGTTACCATTGTGTAAGATTTAATGATAAAGTTTTTTTTTTTAATTCAATTTAATTATTCATTATACAATATTATTTATGGAAGAATTAAAAGAATATTATAATGAATTAGAAAAATTAGAAAATAATTTAAAAAAAAGCAAAGGTAGAATTTATTCCTCTAAATACGTGATAGAAAAATTAGAACGTTTAGAAGAAATTAATGAAAAAGTTGATAGTATTTGTAAAGAAGATATAGAAATTGATACCGTTTTTGTTGATGAATTCAAAGCTTTGTATAAGAAAACATACGCGGCAATTCAAAGTTTGGAAATCAAACATATAAAAGAAGTAGAAGAAAATTCCAAAACAGACAAAGAGTTTGCTAATTTTCCAAATATGGCACAGTTTGACATTTCGGTGGTAGGTAAAAACCTACAAACTTTTAAGGGATCATATGAGGCGTTAGAAGATTTTATTGTGCAAACAGAATTATTACACGACATTTTGAGAACAGAAGATAGGGAGATTTTCATCAAATATGTCTACAATTTCAAACTATCAACCCATGTTCGCAGCATTTTAGGTCGTTCAAATAGACCAACTACATTTTTAGAATTGAAAAATTTATTAATAAAAGCTTATCCGAATCCTAGGAATTTGCAACAAGTTTTGACAGAACTTGGCACAATAAAACAGGGTGCTTCAGACATATCTACGTATAGGGAAAAGATAGCATTACTTTCAGAACAATTAAGTGATTTTGAAATAAAATCAATGGAAAATCCGACAAGAGAGGCGAAAGATGCTATTTACAAGATGAGTGAAAATATGGCACTAAACGTTTTTATGAAAGGTGTAAATATTGAATATCAAAGCATTTTGGTAGCTAGTTCTCCAAAGACTTTTAGCGAGGCAGTAGAAAAATGCATGACAGCAGAGAGAAATATGCAAACCAATAATAATATTTTTAGAATTGGAAGAAGAGATGATAATTCTCAAAGATTTAACAGCAATTTTACAACGTACAGAAATAATAATCAACATGTTCGAAATTTCGGTAATTTTCGCAATAATAATTACAGTCACAATCAGACCAATAGCAATTCTAATAGAAATTATAACAGTTATCAGGGTTTTCAAAATAACAATGCTTATCGCAACAACAATTTGAACAGAGGTAACAATGTTAGTAACAGAAGATATAATAACATGAATCATTCGTTAAATAATGTCAATAACAGACAACATGTAGAAATTCAAAGGAATTCAACAACAGGAAATAACAATTCATTTAGGAGAAATAATAATAACTTCAATCAGGGAAACTAGTAGACCGGGATAACAATTATTGTTATCCAGAGCGGCAAAATTTATTCAGATTATCAACAAACACAGATAATTCCATGACAATAGTATGTAAAAGCGTGAATGGAGACTTGAAATTTTTAATAGATACAGGAGCAGAAATATCAATATGTAAATTAGGGAATATAGAAAATATTAATACACGGAATATTTCATCATTAACTGGGATAACTAGGGAGAAAGTTGATAGCATTGGCACAGCAAAACTGAATTTAAAATTTGATAGCGAAGAAACTGAACATCAATTTCATATAGTTGAGAATGATTTTCCAATTCCAACAGATGGTATCATTGGTCGTGACTTTTTAGAAAAACATTTATGCAGAATTGATTTTGAAACATACATAATATCTTTTACAATAAATAATAATGAAATTAGTTTACCGATAAATCCCAAACAGATTTACAAGACAGATATCGTAATACCTGCACGGTCAGAAGCGATAGTACCTGCCAATATACGACCACACGAAGAAAGCATCGTTTTAAGTAAGGAAATAGAAAAAGGTGTGTACATTGGGAACACGATAATACCAGCAACGGGCATTTCACACGTAAAAATTTTAAACACAACCGATAGAGATGTAACACTAAAAGACATTAATTTTGAATTTGAACGTTTGGCAAATTATAACATATATACCTGCTCTGGGAAAGAATTTATAGATGATGAGAGGACATCAAAAATAGTGAAAAATTTGAATATCAAATCAAGTGATCCTATAGCAGAACAGTCTCTAACAAACATGATTAAAGAATATCGTGACATTTTTCATCTAGACGGTGAAAAGTTGACTGTGAACAACTTTTACACACAGCAAATACAAACAACTGATTCTACACCAGTATATATAAAACCGTATAGATTACCAGAAACACAAATGCAGGAAATAAACGAGCAAGTAGACAGACTGTTGAGTGACAAAATTATTGAGCCTTCAACTAGTCCGTATAACTCTCCATTATTAGTAGTACCAAAAAAATCGGCGAATGACACAAAAAAATGGCGATTGGTAGTTGATTTTAGAAAATTAAATGAAAAAATCGTAAATGATAAATTCCCTTTAACAAGAATTGAAGATATTCTCGATAAACTAGGCAGAGCCAAATATTTTTCTACACTAGACATGACCAGTTCTTTTCATCAGATTAAATTGGATACAGATTCTAGACCATTGACTGCGTTTTCAACAAGGAATGGACATTATCAATTCACAAGGTTACCGTTTGGACTGAAAATATCGTCGAATAGTTTTCAACGAATGTTAACTATAGCATTATCTGGGCTAAGTGCAGAGGCATTTTTGTATGTTGATGACATCATAGTTTTTGGTTGTAGTCTACAACACCATAATGATAATTTATTGAAAGTTTTTGAAAAATTAAGGAAATACAATTTGAAAATAAATCCTAGCAAATGTTGCTTTTTACAATCAGAAGTTGTATACTTAGGGCATTTGATAACCGACAAAGGAGTACGAACAGACCCAACAAAATACGAAGTCATAAAAAATTATCCTGTACCTAGCAATACTGACGATGTCAGGTGTTTCGTTGCTTTTTGCAATTATTATAGGCGATTCATACCACACTTTGCGCATATAGCGAAAAATTTAAATACCTTGCTAAAGAAAAATAAACAGTTTGTATGGAATACAGATTGCCAAGAATCATTCGAAAGCCTAAAATCTAAATTAATGAACCCACCGATTCTTCAATACCCGAACTTTAACAAACCATTTGTATTGACAACGGATGCTTCAAATTTTGCGCTAGGAGCAGTTTGGCACAAGGTGAAATTGGAGCAGACTTGCCAATATCATACGCTAGTAAAACATTATCTAAACATGATATAAATAAACCAATAATTGAGAAAGAGCTCTTAGCTATACATTGGGCTATAAATTTCTTTCGACCATACCTAGGATAAAGATAGATAGTGGCACTTTAAAAGCAATGATACCAATAGATACTGAAGAAAAATCAAAACAAATACTTGCAGTAGTAACACGAAGTATGCAGAAGCAGCCTAATACAGATAAACAGGAACACAATTTTAATAGAAACGAGCATGAAACTTTTATATGGGAAAGTACATCAATGTCAGATGTGCAAAAGTTAAGAAAACTTAGATTTGAAATAAATAGAAAATTAGAAAAACCTTATATTGAGTTTAACGATACAGAGATAGTTGTTGGATGTAGTGATAATTTAATGAGCACAAAGTTGTCTTTAAAGAAGCTATTATCAAAAACACTATTACTGGATATAAAAGAACTCGCGTTGAGAGATAACGATGAAATATTTAAGATAGTTAACACAGTTTTATTCAAAAATATATTTAATAATTTGAAGAGAGAGCATAATGAGGATTTGAAAATTTTGATATATAAAGAACCACAATGCATAATAGATAAACTACTACAAAATCAACTGATCAGCGAATACCACAATTCAACTTTAGGCGGACATTTAGGTATTAGAAAAACAATTTTAAAACTTAAGCAGAGATATATCTGGAAAAACATGATCAAAATGGTGAAAAACCACATATCAAATTGTAAAGAATGTAAAATAAATAAGCAAACACGACACACTATAGAAAAATTAACAATTACAGACACTCCAGGAACTACTTTTGAAATTGTATCCATAGATACAGTAGGTCCATTGCGGTTCTCAAATGGATACAGATACGTCTTAACGATGCAATGCGATCTATCAAAATACATTATAGCAAGTCCAATTGAAACAAAAGATGCCAAAACTGTTGCAAAAGCACTAGTCGAAAAATTAATTTTAGTGTACGGACATTTTAAAGTCCTCAAATCAGATAAGGGTACTGAGTTTGTAAATGAACTAATGTCAGAGGTATGCAACCTATTAAAAATAAAACAAATTTTCAGCACTCCTTACCACCATGAAACCATGGGTTCCATAGAAAGAAATCATAGAGTTTTGAACGAATTTCTCCTCAACTTTTGTAAAAATGATGAATGGGACTATTGGATCCCATATTTTTGTTTTGCATATAACACAACGCCACATGTTGATACAAATTATACACCGTACGAATTGGTATTCGGAAGATTAGCAAACCTTCCTAATGATGAAGTTTTAAATCATAAACCATTTTACAACATAGATAATTATACAAACGAATTAAAAGCAAGATTACAATTTTCTTATAAAAAAGCTGAAGAATTTTTAAGAATTGTAAAAACTAAACGTGCGAATAAACACATAAATATAAACCCATTGAATTTAAAAGTAGGAGACATGGTATATGTAAAAAACTTTAGTAGAAAAAAGCATCAACCTCCATATCATGGTCCTTATGAAATAGTTGAAATTAGAGGAGTAAATTCAATAATAAGTATAGGAAACAAATTAAAAGAATTTCATAATAATAACCTAAAGAAAGGTTAATAATAATAAAAAATGAATTTAATATAAGTATTTCTATTATATGTAAAATTTTAAATTTTATTTTCAAAAACAAAAATTTAAAAATTTTCTTAAGGGTGAGGGTGTAGGGTATTTTTAATACCACTATTACCACTCACGATTATTTCATACTTTATTATCAATATTTTGTTATTATTTGGAAATGTAAACTTCATAAACAAATAAGTAACAACAAATTGACTCAATTGGAAATGTATTGGAAATTCATATTTTTGTAAACAACTTTATAGCAACAAATTAGAATAAGTTTATTTTTAAGGATACCGTTAGTTTAATTTATAAAGGACGAATTTTTGTAAATAAAGATCATTCTGTTTTCATGCCTTAAATCGGCATTTTTATTTAAATACAAAGCATTCATCTGCTTTTTAGAAAAACAGGCATATAAAACTGCCTTAAAAAAATATTGAATTAATTTTCTGCCAGTGGCGTGTATTTCGCCGGCAAAACCTCGGGCAGGTAGTTTGTTTAATATATTGTGTGTGTAAAAACATTACAATATATTCACTTGTCAAATGTGAGTTGCGAGATTGCAATATAAAAAAGCTATACCGATTTGAGCTGCAAAAGTGTTGTAAGTGCAAAGTAATGTCTTTTGTTGTTAGACGTCAAACAAAAAGCCACGACAGTTTTCATTTGCTCCTTTGCAAGGCCATTTACACCAAACAATAATACCGCTAATGCACTATAAAATTATGCTAATACACTATACAATTTTGCAGTGATGTAACCCCATTTGCAAAAGATTGTGAATAGGGCTATTGTGTAAAAATATTATAGAAATATCTTGTATAAATATCTTTTAAAAGAATAAAATTTCCTTTTACCCTTAATAGACAGATTTTGTTAAAAGTGTCGTTTCTAAACGTTTCAAATTTGTATGAAAAATAACTCAAATGTGTTTCAAAATTAAAGGATAAGTTTTGAAAATACAAAAAATTTGTTGTGAAATTTGTATGGAAAAAGCATTTCTTGAAACTTATTTGAACTGTTTTTCATACAAATTTGAAGCGTTTAAAAACAAAATTTTTTTTCCAAAATCTAAGTCGTTAGTGAACTCAAAATGTTAAACTCGTTTTATGTATGTACAAGTTTTTTTACGTTATCACTATTACAGCAAATGTATAAGCTGTTGTTGTACTTTTCAACATCCAATAATTTGTGTGTCTAAATATAGTTTTTAAAATCGTTCGCAATTCATCGCACCTTTTAAAACGAGTTATTTTAAATCCATCGTTTTCCTGTTTTATATTTGAATGCTATCGATATAAGATACTAATCTGCCTTATCGGAAATAAAAGTTCACGTGAAATGTATTCCCTTTCCCTAAAATTGTGATCGCCAATATTGCATGGTTGTTGTGTTAGTGTACTATTTTGTTAGTTTTTCACCATTTTTTTCATGGGGAACATATCACGTGAACAAAATAAATGGTCACCTCTTATTCCCGATAAGGGCGATTATTTATAAATGTTTTAATTAATTTGTATACATATGTATATTTTTTTCCTTTTTTTTATTTATGGAATTGAAATAACTAATAATCTGGTATGTGATGGACATCGAAGAGGAACGAACTGTGTAGGATCAGATTGTGTTTAATCCCTCCATATAGTTATATTTCGTTAGACTTTACTCTACACTCTGGATACTTTAACTAACATTAGACACATATATCAGTTTTCAGGTCCCTCGACTGTTAGATAAAGGATCTAGTTATATCAAATAATATGCTTTGCTTTTCTGGGGAATTAATCGAAAGATCATGATCGATCTCAAATGAACTTCTATCCAGATCTATGCTAAGTTGTTCTGCTCTATGAGTAGATACTAAAGTTAAAGGAATCCATCTTTATCGAAGAATATTTAAATATTTTTCTGAAAGAAGGGCTTACGTATAAGATGTCAGAAAAACTGATGCCCACGACAATAGTTGCGTACATACATACATATATACAATTATATATTGATCTTATATACTAACATGCATATATACTTATATATTAACTTTATCAGAATATTATAATAATACACGCTTTCAAAATAACAGATATAACCTAATTATGTTTCTTTCTATCACTTTTAAACCAATGTTACTTCTTCACCTTATAATATATTTACTTGAAATTGTCAATAAAATGAAAGTTTAACGGATATTATTATTAAAAAGGTGAACAACAAAGACAATTATTAAAACTCTGTAAATGTAGTAGGCACGTGAGTAGGTATCAATCTAATAATTTAACCAGCAAACATAGATCGACTACTGCATACATAATAATCCTGATATACTTCAAAACAATAAAAATTTATCTGTAAGACAAGGGCTAAAGCATACAACCTTTTAGCTATATTCTTTCATTCACACACACTATTTCAAAATCTTTTTTCCGACGGCATTCTTTAATAAACAAATTTTTGCTAAAATTAATTTTTATCTAATAATCGATGATAGATATTGAAACTAATATTCTTCCCTAACTTATTCAATTACCCTAGATAGAGAAAAGAACCTGTCACAAGACAGGTCACGTGACTGGTTCGCCAAGGGGTCAATTGACATAATTAAGATACCCAGTGATATGTTCTAGACCCAAACTTAAGCTACTTGTCATGTGATGGGGTCTTAATACTAGTTAAATTACTGTACTATAAACAAATGATTTTAATTTGGAACAAAATCTGCTGTATAATGAAGGAATTTTCCTATCATTTTTGTTTTAGTTTTGTGATGTAATTATTTTCACCGGGTACAACTCAGGAAGATTTTGTACCATTCCCATTTTCACTAGTCATACAACAAGTACATTCAAAACAATTGGTATAACATTTCCCTCAGAGCAGTTAAACTTAAGAGTTCTATGTGTTTTATTTGAAATGAATCCTTGTTGAATACATTGTTAGATATTTCTAAAGTTAGTGAGCTACATCTTATATATAAATAGACTACACAATTTTGTCGTACACTTTTAAGTATCTTATTGTCCACCAATATTAATAAAACATACATATGTATATGGTTAAAAAGATATTTGTGTAGAGATGTGCGTAATATATTTTTTTTTACCGAAAATACTCAAAATTCCAGAAGTTCCCCAGAAATATCCCCGTTTGAATTTCAGTCACCCGGCGATCCTAGTATTTGTTTTATTACTTAAATGCGTTATTAATTTAATTTGTTTCATGCTTTGAATTTTCTTGTTTTCTACACAAAATGATAAAGCATTTTGACAATTGTGTAATTTTGATGGTATTTTAAGTCTAACCTAATAACAATTAAGTTATTAAATTTCTATGGATCTAATCTAATATGTATCCTAATGTTTGTAAATGATATAAGCTTCCCTTACATCATCTAAATTAAAATTTTATGAATCTTCAACCAATGAAGAATGGAACATGGTAGGTAATAACATATACCATAGTCACACAAGTTGTTTACAACTAAATAACTTAGATAATTTGATTTATTTGTAAAGTTCTGTGTTACACCATAGTACTACATTTGAATATAGTACATACTTTTCCAACATATTCATAATCATCCTTACTATATGACTAATTAGTAATCATTTCTTCGAAACTAATTCAGATGATTACACGAGAAGATACCTGTACATATAATTAAGTAGAATTCATTGACAATTCAGTTATTTTGTTAGCAACGTCATCATATCAACCATCATCGTATAAAAAACCTTCTAGTGTGTTCGAACTTGATGACCTGATAATATAAATCGAAATAAGTCTATAAAATATAGTTTAGTAATGCGTTTTTATCGTTCACTATAATTTTCTTTAATATGAATATGCATAGATACATTATTATTTAAAAATTATTTTATAAATATTCTAAATATGCATGTATATATAGTACATAAGTATGTCTAATGTTGAATTGAAGGAATATTTAATATGATAACTGTAAGCAAATGAAATATGCTTTTACAGTTATCTAACAATATTTGAGTTTGGTATATTCACTGATTCATAAATACAATCGTAATCTGTACATGTATACCATAAAAGCCCTATATATTTGCTTTTTTAAATTCTCCCCTTATGTTTTTACTAAGACTATCCCATTACGGTATTGAATTAAGCACATGAATCTGATGGGAACATTTTGGTAGTTGACTTCTTATCAACCTGTAATTTAATAATATTCAAAAAGATATCGAGTAATAATATTCCGAAATATATCTACAATTAAATTGAATTTTCAAGGATATGTGTAGTAATATGAGTTTTAAAAATAGTACGTATTTGTATATTCAGTTTCGGTATGGAATTAGTCAACAGATTTTACAGAATCTCATTCATAATAATAATTTGAATTTACATTAATTCAAATAATTAAACTAGAAAGTCTAAATAATTACTTTCATCATAGATTTTGCATTTATTTCTATCAAAATTTTTCAAACATGTAATCATCACAATCTCTATAATAAACACTTGCTTCTTTCATATTTTTAGAATGTTTTATTAAACGCTGGTGTTTTAAAACAACCAGCTTTACTCTGCACATCAAAAATAAAAAAATAAAAAAAACTAACCTTGTTTAGCAAATCAGTATAAGAAAATGTATGTATTATTAAGTAATACAAATACATACAAATGTATGTGCAATGACACGCTTCAGAAAAATAAAACAAAACTCAAATAATAGAACACATCAATACAAAGATTATCTATCGATCACAGCATACTAATACCATCTACTACTTTCCAGCGGTCAAGAGAAAAGTTAACTTATAAGATCCCTACTTGATAAAATATTTAATATAAAGAAATATGTACGTCTTTGTATATCAAATAAACTCATTAAAATTATTAAAAATATCGGATGTGAATGTGATAGAAATAATTAATGTTCCTGTCTTCCATGTATAGTTTTAATAAAGAAAATACAATTGGAAAACTCTTGGGATTCAATAGTAAAATCCTAACTCCAAACGTAGATCATTATTCTGATCTTCCAGTTAATATTTTCAAGGTGAATCTGTTGCGAATTGAAAGTAGTATCGCTGTTAATACATATATGAATAATTCCAAGGCGCATACACTACATGAATTTCCGATTAATGTGCCTCCAGGCTATAAAATAGATGAGATACCTCGAAATCTTATCTATTTACCGGTGAACTCCAGAGAGATAAGTTCACTAGCTCTACGAGTAGTTGATCAGCACGGTGATTTAATTAATTTCCGAGAAGAGGAAATAATAATAGGAATTCATTTAAGACCAACTAAATAATGCTAATATTCAACTCGAGTATATCACAGAATATAGCAACAACAACAACACCATCAGCATACGAACCTAAAATATTATCACGATCTAAACCACAATTAAAGAGGTCAATTCATCAAAAAACTCTAACAATTAAAAAACAACTTTGTTGCACATCTCTTTGATGAAATTCGTTATGAACTTAATGGTATTGAAATTGACCATACAAGATATTTAGGAGGTACAAGTACCATAAAAAATTTGGTTTGTTTATCACCAACGGAAAGCACTGTAATGCAGAATGCTGGCTGGAATAAAATTGATGATTTAAAACTTGTTAATGGATATTTTAACTTTTATGTACCCTTAAAAATGCTTTTGGGTTTCGCTGAAGACTACAACAAAGTTATACTAAATTGGAAATATGAATTGATACTCTTGCGTAATAAGAACGATGAAGATCTTGTACACTCGAGCGTTTCCACAGAAAAACCAAAACTTTCAATTTCACTCATCTCATGGAGAATTGCACATGTAGAATTATCTGATTTTAGCAAGTTGAATATGATAAAAATTATTAACAATGGTGCTTCTATACCGATGGCATTCCGTAGTTGGGATTGTCATGTTAACCCACAACTTAATACAGGAACAAGTCATATCTGGAATGTTAAATTAGCTGCAAGTAGAGAACGACCCCGTTTTGTATTGATTCCTTTTCAACAAGAAAATAAGTTTGTTCATTGTGACCTGACAAATTTAAAAGTACATTTAAATTCAGTATCATATCTATATGATGACCTAAATATCAAATTTAAGAATGAACGCTATGCAATTCTATATGATATGTATCTAAGATTTCAACAGAGCTATTACATGAGAGAATCTCAACCGCTTCTAACTGCTCAAGAATTTAAAAATAATGCACCGATTATTGTAGTAGATGTCAGCCATCAAAATGAATCGCTCAATAACGGACCAATTGATATAAAAATTGAATTTGAAACAGCTACAAATATTGCCTCAAAGACATCAGCTTACTGCATTCTTATTCATGATCGCATAATTGAATATGTACCCATAAAAGGACAAGTCCGAAAAGTCTTATAAATTAAACAATATGGATGATAATATAGTTTGTATAGATATGCAAGGATTCAAAAGCGATTCAAATGATTTCATCGCAAAAGAAGTAGCGATCGTTTTCAACAACAACAACAATGAAGCCATAAATTTCATTATAGAACCCCCCTTTTATTTTAAATGTCTATCGCCAAAGAAGCGAAAAGAAGTAAATTGGTTAACAAAGAACTATCATCACCTTAAGTGGAACGATGGATCAGTCATATTTCAAAGCGTCTGCAAGTTTTTAAAAGCTAATGTACGCTATTCTAAAATATATGTTAAAGGAGAAGAAAAGAGACAATGGCTAGAAAAAATACTTTAAAAAAACGAGTTTTTAACATCGAGGACTTTGGATGCATCAACTTTAAACAAATGGAAATTACATATCCCGAGTATTTCTATTGTAATTATCATACATATGGTGTTTGCGCATTAAGAAATGTTCTTTTACTAACAAAAGAAATATCTTGTTTAAAATAATTTATGTATACAAATTATTATTATTATTATTGTCTTAAAATTAAAAATTTTAAAACTTTTTAATCACTTAAATATATTTAATAAAAATTAAATGCATAGAAAAAAATTAAAACAACTGTTTTTTTATTTCAAATACAACACAACTAAATGATGACTAATGAAATTTTGTTATCAAATAATGACTCATTCTCAAAAAATGTGCAGCTGAATAAACAAAGTCATAAACATGACTCTGCAAAACAAATAATCAGACGGACATTTCAAATGATGACTCATTCTCAAAAAATGCGCAGCTAAATAAACAAAGCAATAAACATGATTCTGCAAAACAAATAATCAGACGGATATTTCAAATGATGACTCATTCTCAAAAAATGTGCAGCTGAATAAACAAAGCAATAAACATGATTCTGTAGAACAAATGTTCAAATTATTATCCCAAAAAATAATCCAGACGGACATTTGAAACGATATACAGACATTCTTCACAAATCTAAAGATAAGAAGAAAGAAACACACATTCTTCACAAATCTAAAGATAAGAAAAAAGAAACACACACACACACCCCCATCCCCACACATCCACGCACCCACAGCCATGCACAAAGTAAATGTAAACACAAGCATCACAAAAAAATTATCAAGAACAAAAAAATAATAACAGCGACACAATAAACCCCGTAGGAACCCAAGTCGACTTTTTTATCTACAAGTTTGGTGACGTTGTCACCAAACCCACGAAGCAACGGAAAACATCCAGGGTCTATGGTAGGAATTGAACCCCACGACCTCTCTACTGATAGGCTAGCATCGCTACCACTCACCCACAGAGACACCCATATCACCCCATTAGAACAACACCCTAAATTTCTATAACACCAAAAAGCATTACCCACACTATAATTTTTCACAATCTTCAATATACACATTCATTTTTTTCCCACGGGTATCAAATAACACATTTGTTTATTTAACAATTAAAATTTCAAATTTTAATTACCCAAATTTAAAAATTTTCATTGCCCCCAGACATACAGTTCTCTACTACTTAAGTCCCCAAAAAAGAAATAACACCCCAAAAAATCGTTGTTGTTGCCCTATATTCGCTTTGTGGGTTTATTTCATGCCGCCTATCTAACAATTTTCACAAACTTTGAGCAATGAAAATTTTAATTTTGGTTATTAAATGTATAATTTTCGTCGTAGGTTAAACTTCAACAACGAAATTAATTGAAGCTGCAGTGTTCGTAATTGAAATCTTTTTACTCAAAACTTTCAAAATTTTATAGAAAATTTGTTTTTAATCACATGGATAATTGACTCAATTATTATATTAATTGAAAGCAATTTTAAGTTTTGATAAGTCGATGTTATTGAAATTTTTTCTGTGTGCTTATGCTGACTTTAGACGACATGTTTTTTACATATGGCTAGTTAGGTGTGTGAGACATATGTAACTTCGCATGTTTGTCAAAATTGTCAATTTACAGACGGTTTATAACATTTGCTTTCGCACGTACATGTGCAATTACATCTGACATAACCTCTGAGTGTTCACAATAGCTGAGTTTTTGCACAATTTTCGTAAATATATAAAGCGCTCTTTGCTTTTTAATGTTTTTTCAGCCAAACCACACTTTTGATAATTTAATACAGCTGATGTCAGATGCCTTGTCAGATGAAAATAGAACACGCTCTAATTGAAAATTTTTCATCTAACTTTGCTTCTGTAAATGTCATCTGACAATGTTTCATATGTTCCACACGGCATGTATCAGTTTTGCAGTGGGAAATTTGACAAGTCAGATGTAAAATACATGTCGTCTAAAGTCAGCATTACCATTATACATAACAACTCGTATGATTTTATATCTTATTTCACTCGAAATGAAAATACTGATGACTTACAATTTGATTTGGGTATAATCTCAAAGTGCAACTTATATAGTCTACTACATGTAACAATGAATTTTATACCAGCTATAAATAGTTCTCAAATAACTTCTGTTTGAACAGATTTTATTTCTTCAAATAAAGATACCAAGAGTTTTCGAGCAAGTTTTTGAATATAATGGGTTGAATATTAATAAACCTTTTTATTCATATAATTATGAAATTTGTTTTAGGTGTTTGCCAATATGTTTGCTGGGAGTTAGTGTTGCGAGAGCGAGCGCTAATACATCTCATTTTTATTTTTGATCATCTATGCCATAGACAACAATATTTTGACAAAATCTAGTAGGGAACTAGATTTTATTTTGTATGGGAAATCTAATAAAATAAACTAAATTTTGCCCAAAATCTCGTTTAAACTAGATTTCATGCCGATGTAAATGCCCTATAAGTGAATTTGACAAAATTATATGAGCAGAGTACAATTACTTTGCAAATTAAGTTTGTTTTTATTGAAAAAGAAATATATATGTAAGTACCTATGCGTTTACAACGTGCGATCAAACGATAGTTTTTCCATGTTTTTTAAAAAGTGATTTTTGGTGTTTGTTGGCGAACAGTGTAGAGAAGAAATCGGGGTAGAGAAAAATCACATTTACTGTTCTAGGTGCTTCTTTCATATTTTTCTTTATGCACATCCGTGTTTCTCTCCTTTTCGCTCTCTTACGTGATTGTGTTATGTTTTGTTTTGTTATTAACGAGCAAATAAAGTAAATTTTGAGAGTAATATATAAAAACGGCATGCAAGTAAAAATCATCGTATGATTGCAAGAGGTTTTTGGAAACAACTTTTAAAGAGAATTAAAAATAAAACGTGATTTTGAAATTATCGTATGAATTGTGTGTAAGTAGATCAAGTTGAATATACGATTTATTCCTGAGTTTTAGTTTTTTTTGTCAACGATCACATCATTGAAACGAATGACTACATCAGTCAATGACATGTTTGAAAAGGTATTAGCTAGTTCCTTAAGATTGCCCACCTGCAGACGTCTATCGAATGGATATCCCATTGTGCGATTGTCAGGATACAACTTGTCTTTAAGACCACAAAATGAGGACGAGTCTCCGCATATGTCAGGACTGTAGATGATGAAAGTATAAGTATATTAAAATTAATCTTATTAATATTTTATACTAACTTATTACTTACTTATTGTTGGATTGTACAACTGCATCAACATTATAATCAGAGATCATAACAAACAAATCAAATGTCATGCCCTCAGGTTTACCTTTAGGTAAAAGCATATGTTCCGGCCATCCACAACCGCAGAATCGAAATTCGGCCAATCTCTCCGCATTGGTAGGCTGATGGATGGGACCAATAGGCCTAAATGTGCGTTCATAAGGAATTGTAATGCTCGATTTGTTTGACGACTGCCGTATATTATTTGGTCCTGGCATTACTAAAATAAAAAAAACATGGGGACATGAATAATATCTATATGTTTTGTGTATAGATTTTTAAACCAAAACTTACAGTTTACTGTAAACTTGTCCATTTCAATTGCTAGTTGCCGTTGGTCGTTTATACCCAATGAAGTACCACGTTCATCTGACTTAGGGCAGAAGAATATGCGACAAGTGCCTTTCTTCGGCTTATTGCTGCTGTTTGTAACATTAATCACATACTCATAGGGTGCATGTTGCAAATGAGTAAAAGTTGCATAAATATTTCCTTTGGGGCCAAAGTCCAAACCGGCGGCCAAATTTACATCGGATCTTTCCATATATGTTAACAATGTGTTAGGAGTTGCTTTTAGTGACTGTATTCGAACTTCAAGTTTTGTAACAATGACATCAGCATAGTCCAGTTCGTTGGAACTGTATGGAGTCAAGCGTTCTTTGTGTCTATTGAATATAGTATCAATAAAACCATGCCATCTGTAAAAGACAGGATCGCGCATAGCAGTAGTAACATCACCCATTACCCCGAAATCTTCTAAGAACCGTGCATCTGGATCATGGCAATAAGAAATAGCATTATGCCCTTCATTGTGTAGATTTCCGTAAAATGTGGGATTTACCGACAAAATTGTGCATTCCACCATATCACCCAAAATATCAATACCCCTTTTAGAATCTAACGGTATTTGTTTACCTTGAGACTAACATTTGAATAATATAAAGATAATAAACGAAAATGATCTTAAATAACTGTGTACTTACGTTGACTACAAAGCCTTGATCAATAGCAGTCACGATGCGGTCGGTCCAACGTTCTATATCTGCTATTTCTAATTTTGTGTCCTCTCGATCGATATCGCTTAATTTGGTGTTAGTTATTCGTGATGGATAAGTACGATTATTTAAACTACTCATTATTTTTGGGAAATAACCCTCCGTTATGGGCTCACGTATATTGTTAAGAACTCTTACTTTTGCTAAGCCATTGCAGAAACGTTCTACATTATATCGAGCCATTATCTGATGGTGCATATAGTAAAAAAGTTCTCCACGGCGATCTTTTTTGACAATTTCAATGGGACCATTGCCTGGATATACCAAATGCCAGTGCCAGTGATGGCTATTTACACCTATGTCTTCACGAAAATAGCCAAGTCGCTGCTCCTCTTCCCGATCAGAAGCCGTATAATTTCGAGGTATTTCAATATGACGCTGAGTTTATTAATTTGATTATAAAATAATTTAAAATACAATTTTATTGCCAATAACTTACCCTATCTCCTGCATTGGGGACAACTTCTCCTTCCGCACGGGCGTCCTTAAAAACAGCCGGTTCGACAAAATTTTGTGGGAATGTTTCAGCAATTGGTTTAACGGGGAAATTTCCAGTATCCTTGCGGTGTTGTACAGCTACAGAGTAACAATATTGGAATAAAAAGGGATTTACACGATCTTTGCAAAATGCGCAGGTTGCTATAAATAAATCCTCATTTGGAGCACTCATAAATATGTCAATTAAACGAGCAGCTATTGATCGGTGCGTGCTATTGAAAAGCGAAAACTGGTTTCTTTTTCCCAAGGGTCTAGTAAAATTCAAGTCAGGTTTTTGCTTTAAGTCACGTAAAGGAATTTTAACGTCGACATCCTCGCTAAATCTGGATTGTATTTCATCTTTAACGTCAACATATTGCTCATTATAATAACTTTCGGGTAAATCGAACACAGCTTTTCCATCATCCCTAGTAGTAAAAACAGGTTCAAGCGGACGATCAAAAAGCAGTTCCAACGCTTTTTTGTTTGTACTATTCGACATTTTAAGTTTATTGTTCGATTGTTAAACGATTGTGACTCTATGCAACTTAACACTGCTTAATATTTTTTTTTTACCGCTATTTATATTCGCTTTTGTTTTAACGTTTGTTTTATTTAATTTAAAAAAGTATATAAACCACAATTATTTATGAGTTTTTTTGATAAGCACACACACACAACCCCTGATACCGATGTGGTTTACAATTAACAAACAATTTATCAAGCAAATGTAATTTTTCCCATAATTCTTTCCCATATTAGAAAGGCAAAAAAAAAATAACCAACCTTACAGGTTGCCTAAAAATGAGATGGTATTGTACCTATCTAGAACTTAATTTTAATCTCAGTACTTTTTACGGCCGAAATTTATTGTTTGCGTGGAAATGAATAAATTAAACAATTGGTATTAGGTTCAAAAGTAAGAAGTATTCTCAATTTATTTATATTACCTTTTTTTTTGATTTGGGTTTACAGAAGATTTATATGCGTAGCAACGAACGAACTTTCCAATAATAATAAACAAAAGTATATCTAAATACTGTAGCGAGTGCAATGTTTAACATAAGACCGTTAGCGGTTTATTCGTTGGAATCTATGTAAAACCTCCAACACAAAGATGAAAAAAAGAGGAGTAATAAATCCCAACGAATTACCAACCAGTAAGAACGAAAATTATATTATTTGAAATTGAACTTAAACATTGCCGGCCACCTTGCAACATCGAAGTTGTTGCAAACAAAATAACTTAAAAACAAGCAATATATACAACAATTTGAACTTAAAGAAAACTATATTTATTTACAATTCATTTTTTTTTCATAAAACAATGTGAAACCAGATAAACTGGCAGAATTTCCCATAGAACAAAGTCTATGGGATGTAGTTTTCTGCAGACTACATACTGCACCCATGCGGGTAGGGTTGTTAAAAACCAAATATTTGTTTCCTTAAAAAGGAGACTGGCCAGAAATGACCCAACCAAATATGGTGTATTGAGCCAAAGGGAACCCCGGGTTCGAATATATTCGAGGTTTCAATATATGTGGCGCAACCTCTGGGCCTATAACAAGAGCTACTCTACTTGAAATATTAAAGCTGGGGTCTGCTAATTGCATACCCGCGAAGTGCTCTTTAATGGCATTCGAAACGGTCTGTACCGGCGTATGAATTCCTTTCATCTTTTTTACCTTCACTGTTAGACCAATCTGTTGTGATGAGTCGTATATAGAGCTGACCTGCACGCACGAAATACGCTCTTTGTCCATAGAAGACACAGGCAGTTTGAGAGTCTTGACTAGACTTTCACAAATATAGCTCATACTACAACAGAGGTCTATAACAGCTCGCACAGGGATTGACTTATTAGCCACCTTCAAATAGACCTTAACTGTCGGCGAAAAGGTAATCACGTGCCGAATTGGTAAACTGGATGCTAAGGGCAATGTAATCTGTTTGGCATCTTGTGGTTGCTTCTTTTTCAAAGAGGCATGAGCGTTTGAATGCAGCATAGAATGATGCTTGCCTTTACATTTTTTACATTGGCCTTGACTCTTACACACACGAGAAACATGGTCATGCGACAAGTACCGAGAACAGTAATTGTGTAACAGGACCATGCGTAATCTCTTTTCGAATGCCTTATTTTGAAAAACGCGGCAGGCCGATAGTTGATGCCGTTTGTTGCAGATTCTACAAACGACGACTGCTTTTCGCTCAATATTCGAACCCGAATTTGCCTTGATACCTGACACAGGGTCAGGATTTGACGATGACGATGGGGCTACTGGAGCCGTGACAACGGTAATGACAGCGGTGTCAGAATGCGTAGCATCCTTTACGTTGGGGGCATCCGGAGCCGGTAGGTCAGACGGAGATTTTTCCATGTCCTGGACCTCAGGCGAAGAATCTTTTTCGGCAGCCTTAGCCTCCACCTCCATCACTTCCTCATAATCCTCTAATAAGGCATCTTCGAATTTTTGGGCGAGAGATTCCATGTTACTAGGAAATAATGAAGGTTAACAAAGTTTTTTTTTTATTTAACAAGTCAATATGACCAGTTTTGTAATGGGTCGCTTAACAATTCCATTTTCTGTGCGTATGTCCGCGACGCGTACGTGATTATCACTTCCTGGATAAGTACGAATGACTCTGCCTAATTTCCAAGAAGTCGGAGAAAGTTGCTCATTCCGAATGACTACTAAATCCCCTACAACAATATCACGCTCAGGATATTTCCATTTATATCGCTTGTGTAAATTAGATAAATACTCATCTTTCCATCTGAGACAGAAATGTTGAGCAAATGCTTTAATTTTTCGATACCTATTCACTATACTAATCGGAGATTCCAAAATAGATGGCTCTGGAGGAGCTAGAATTGGAGATCCTATCAAAAAATTACCTGGAGTAAGAGCCACAGGTTCATTAGGATTATCACTCATTGGGCAGAGCGGACGAGAATTAAGGCAAGCCTCTATTCGTGCAAGGACGGTAGAAAGTTCTTCAAAAGTATATTTAGTTGATTTAACCTCTTTGCGAAAGTGAAGTTTGAAGCTTTTAACTCCCGCTTCCCACAAACCTCCCATATGGGGAGCACCAGCAGGAATGAATCGCCACGAAAGACCGTTAATTCCAAAAGTAGAACACATCCTAGCTCGACTCTCAGCCAAAAATGTTTTAAATTCCCTTTCTAGTTCTCTAGAAGCCCCAACAAAATTTGTACCATTATCGGAAAATATGGTATGCGGGCAACCACGTCTCGAAACAAATCGATTAAATGCCGCTAAAAACCTATCCGTTGTCAAATCTGACGTGACCTCTAAATGAATTGCTTTAATAGAAAAGCACACAAAAATACAAACGTATGCCTTTAGAATCTGACTTGATCTAGCTCCTGAACTTTTCATATCAAATGGACCGGCAAAGTCCACACCAGTATTAGTAAACGGTCGATCCAAAGTAGTCCTTTCCGGAGGCAGAGCTCCCATGATTTGACTACATGAGCGTTTACGATCAAGTACACAACGTTTGCATCTATTGATAATCATTCGAACTAATGTTTTTAGCCTAGGAATCCAATACTCGATTCTTAAAATTCTAAGCATCAGCTGATTTCCACCGTGAATGGAAATTTTATGCACAAACTCAGTTAAAAGTACTGTGAATCGACAAGAGTAAGGCAACAATATAGGATGCCGTTCAGTATAAACTAATGAAGGTGATTTAGCTAACCTACCATTAAGTCGCATTACTCCTTCCTTATCTAGAAATGGACTTAAGCACAATAGAGAACTTTTTGAAGAAAGATGTCTCTTAGCTGCAAGACACTTATACTCATCAGCAAAATGAACCTGTTGAGCGATAATTGCTAAACGCATTTTTACCTCTTTAACTTCTACTTCTGACAAAGTATGCGATGTATATGAATGACAGCCTTTGTGGACTGTATGTGTATTTCTTAAAAATCTAAATATATAGGCTATCACTCGAAGGGCGCGATCCAACGAAGAAAATCTCTCTAAAATATCCTCATAATTTGTAAAAAGTGAGGCATGAGATTTAACAGCACGTGCCTCAAGATCTGTGTCAAGTAGAGTAAGATTTTGTAGATTCCAAGAAGATTTGTTATCACGAAGCCAATGTGGCCCTTGCCACCAAAGATCACAATGTGCTAAGACAGATGGTGCAACGCCACGACTTCCTAAATCAGCAGGATTATCTTCTGATTTCACATGGCGCCAATTATGACTACCGACAACTTCTTGAATCTTGAAACTCTGTTCGTAACAAATGTAGTCCAAGAACTGGCATCTTTTTTAAGCCAGGAAAGGACGATCGTAGAATCAGTCCAACAATAAACTTGACGAAGAGGCACGTCAATCTCACCTAGTACAGTTTTTAAAAGCTCTGATGCTAAAACAGCACCACAAAGTTCTAGACGAGGTATAGAAATCGTTTTAATGGGTGCAACCTTAGTCTTACACGTCAATAAATGGGTAAATATCTCATTATTGGGGGTTTCAATGCGAATATATATCACCCCCGCGTATGCCTTTTCCGAGGCATCAGAAAAAACATGAAGCTAAACAGAGGACTCAAGTTCATAGTGAACCCATCTAGGTATTTGTATATTGTTTACGTCATGATAAGAGGCAACAAAGTTTTCCCATTCAGCTTTCGTTGAAGGTTTAATAGAATCATCCCAATTTATATTATCTTGCCAGACTTTTTGCATAATAATTTTTGCAACTATAATTACCGGTCATAGCCAACCCACGGGATCAAATAGTTTTGCGATAATGGACAAAACTTCCCTTTTGGTATAGTTAGATCGCAACGTAATTGGATCCACCTTAAAATAGAACACGTCTAAATGAGCGTTCCACTGAAGTCCCAGTGTTTTGGAACTACTTGACTCAACAAAAGTCAAAAATTGAGCATCGACTAAATAATCAGGGGGAAGATCCGCTAAAATTGCTTTTTTATTCGAAGTCCATTTTCGAAGTTCAAATCCTGCGGATGACAAAGCTCTTCTGAGTTGATCACGAGCGATCAACGCAGTGGTGACATCATGAGTCCCTGTTAATACGTCGTCAACGTACATACCTTTTCGTAGAATATTTGAGGCGAGGGGAAACTCAGTTTCACAATCGTCAGCCAACTGAAGCAAAGTACGAATAGCCAGATAGGGCGCCCAATTGACACCGAACGTGACCGTTTGTAATTCATACTCCTTAACTTCCTCCGTAGGAGAATAAGATGCGTTGAAAAGGAGTATGTGCCTCATCTAGTTTGATCTGTCGATACATTTTTGTAATGTCACAATTAAAAACGAATTTGAAAAATCTCCAACGTAGAATTAAAAGTACTAAATCAGTCTGCAGAGCTGGTCCTACATACAGACAATCATTTAGACTATTACCGTTAGAAGTCTTGTTCGAAGCATTAAAAACTACCCTTAATTTTGTAGTTTTGCTTTCTAATTTGAATACTGGATGGTGGGGTAAATAACAGGATAAAGGTGAAGAATACTTAGTTACAGACTTCATGTGACCTAAAGTTAAATATTCCCTAACCACGCCATCATACATTTCCTTAACTGAAGGCTTTCTTAATAAAGATGTCTCATTCCGTATGAATTGCGCCATAACATTGGCTTTAGACGAGCCTAAAAAAATTTTTTCAGGAAATTCTGACTTAAATGGTAAAGTCACTATATAACGATGTCGCGACGAGTGGTATTTTTATAATTATTTTCACAAAATAAATCGTATTGAGACATTATCTTCCGCTTCGGCGTTTCCTCTAGTTCCCAAAATCTAGTCAAATTCTGATTCAAATTGTCTTCTTCAGAAAATTCAACCCTAGTGGAATAAACTTGCAATGAAGATTGCTGTATAGGGCCCGTAATAAGCCAGCCGAATATGGTCTTTTGAGCTAATAATGACCCTAGCACATTTTTCCGAATCTCGCCCATAATTATAAGTGGATATAAATCAGCACCTAATAATAGATCAACCGGCCTACAATCGAAAAATTGAGGATCTGCTAAACGTAAATTTGGCAGAGTTTTTCTATGTTCATCATTTAGAATAAATGATGGTAAATTGGCCGAAATACTTGGTAAAACAAGTGCAGTAGTTGTCAACTGAATAGAAGAATCCAAAGGAGAGCCTATGTCAATCGAACAAATTTTCCTAGAAGTGGCAGAGACCGTTTGGTTTACACCTGAAATTTTGGCATTCGTAGAATGCGCAGAAATTTTTAAACGATTCTGTAAACGTTCAGAAATAAATGAAGTTTCTGAAGCAGGATCAATAAGGGCTCGAGCTGGATACGTAGTACCCTGGTGACGTATATTCACCATTGCAGTCCCTAATAATACAGTTCGATTCTGTGCAGAATGAAATACTTGCCGATTGAAGGGGGCTGACGAACTAATTCCGCGAGAGGTAGAAGGTACTTCATCCTGTCTAAGTGTGGAATTAGCTTGTTGTGAAACAACACCCGCGTTGGAAACGGTATTTGAATTTCTATTATGAACTTCTGTAGAAATTATATTTTTATGTAATAAAGTATGATGTCTTCTATTACAATTCGAACAACTATGAACGCTATTACAATCTTTAACTTCATGTGTGCGCGATAAGCAATTAACACAGCAATGAAATTTTTTGACTGTCGAATATCTTTCCGAAATTGAAAGATTTTTAAATCGCTTGCAATCTCGCAAATAATGATTAGTATTCTTGCAAAGTACACAAGAATTCGAGGACGATGTGTTAGTATAGTGAGTTTTCACCTTTTGACTTGATTTCTTTTTATCCTGTGGCGTTTCTCTTATATCACGTAGACATTCTAAAGTTTGAATCCATTCCGTAAGAAAGGCATCCAAATCTTTCCAAGAAGATAAAACAAATTGATCTCTTATACTTTGTTCCCATAAGGTGACAGTGCCATCAGGTAATCGCTGAATACAAAGAAAAACTATAATAGGATCCCAATTTTCAGTTGAAACTTCATAAATAGACATAGCAGAAAGACAACTATTTATACCTCTTTGTAAATTCTTGAGACCCGTATAAGTTTCTTTTTCCACTGTAGGGAGACCAAAAAGTACTTTGAGCTGATTGTTAACCAGCATACGAGGATTCTCATAAGCATCCTTGAGGTTTTTCCACGCTAAGTCAAAACCTTGATTTGTAAGAGGACATTTCGAAACGATTTCTTTTGCTTCACCGCTAGTTTTTCGCAACAAATGACATAAACGCTCAATGTTACTAAGTCTTGAGCTATTTATGTAAAGCGCGGTAAATAAATCCCTAAAAGTAGGCCATGAAAGATAATCACCATCAAACATGTTAACGTCGCAGGGAGGTAAGGTTAAAGCATGGCTTTCAGAATTTGTTGAAATGGCCGAAGGTGCCACATTAACTTTTTGTTCCTGTTCCAACGTTTCTTACCATTTATTTTTCCTAAACATGTGATGTATGATGTGTAAGTGGCTCTATATTTAGCAATAATTACTTCAGCATCATTATCCGTACTTTTAGAGGGTTTCACGGAATCTAAACAGTCATCGTAAATGAGCTTAACTTTCTCCCATAAAAGTCTCAATTCTTCAGCGTGAAGCTCTAGAGTATCAACTGTATGAACTTCATTATCAATGTCATTAAAACAAGCCTCGAATCCGATAAGAGCGTCCGAAGATCTAGTAAATTTAGTAAGTGCAGTAATCGACATTATGTTCTTCTTTAGAAACTTACAAGAAATGCAAAATGTTTATATGTTTATGTACACTTAAAAAAAACGCTTGCACCTTAATTTCAATGAAAGTAAATAAAATTTCTATTAAATTTCAACAAATCTGTATTTAATTCAATATACGTATTAAATTAAATAAATCTTAATGAAAATAAGAATTTATATTTATTTCAAACGTATTAATAGTCAAACTGACCGACCGTAGGGTGTACTTTATAAGTTCAAGAAGAAGAATTTGCTTTGTGTGTGAATGTATGTATTATATACTTATGTATATACATATATTAATAACTATGTAGATAGTAATTAATAATATTCACAACACAATAACACCGCACTAATTTCTTGCACTTGATAATTGTTTTTTATTGTATTTAATTTATCCGAAAACAAATTAATTTAATTCAGGTTATACTTTTAATGACTTTTGATATAATTTTAATTTTTCACATAAACAAACGCACAGTAGGTTTTTCACGTAGTGAAACAAGATAAGATAAAACAAACGTAAGAAAAATGGAATTGCAAGACAATTTAAAATGCACAACTATGTACATATGTATATATATGTATGTATAAATATATACTTATATATATGTATATGTGTGTGCTCTTTTACTTTTTACACAAATCAATTGGCAATATGTTTTAACACAATTGTTTGAATTATTCACTTTTAAAAATCCACTTTATTTTTTAAAATTCAATACATACGCACCTTTTTCCAAATAAGTTTTTATTTTTAAATGTACTTAGTGTAGTTATAAGTAGTGTACGGGTATTCCAATTTACTTTGAATTTTGCAAAGATGGCGGCCCTTTGAATAAAATTTAAAAAACTTATTAATGCTTTGTTGAATCTTTTTTGCCAAATTATCCGGCTCGTGGGACCAAAATGTTTGCGTGGAAATGAATAAATAAAACAATTGGTATTAGGTTCAAAAGTAAGAAGTATTCTCAATTTATTTATATTACCTTTTTTTTGATTTGGGTTTACAGAAGATTTATATGCGTAGCAACGAACGAACTTTCCAATAATAATAAACAAAAGTATATCTAAATACTGTAGCGAGTGCAATGTTTAACATAAGACCGTTAGCGGTTTATTCGTTGGAATCTATGTAAAACCTCCAACACAAAGATGAAAAAAAGAGGAGTAATAAATCCCAACGAATTACCAACCAGTAAGAACGAAAATTATATTATTTGAAATTGAACTTAAACATTTATAGATAGGAACTTGGCTATATTTTCACATTTGTGATATTGTGAGGATTCGTTTCGACATCTAAGATGATCTACATCAGTCATCAGCAAAACAGACCATATTTTTTCTCTTTTACTCTACTTACTTCCATTGACTAAAAAGAGAAAAAGCCTGCTAGTCCCGCAAAGAAATATTTAACGAAGAGTATGATTATGATCTGTTATTTGAATGAAGAAAATTAATATTTAAACTGATATTTTCTTTTATTTTTCAAGATTTATTACTCAATTGAAACTTCAAATAAACAGGAGCATACAATTTCTTTCATGAATTGCTATGAAATTCATAAAATTTCGAGTAAAATGCTCCTAATGAAAGTAAATATGAAAACCTACACTGCCGCTGATCTGATAAGCTTTAACATTTTAACAATACTTTTTAGTAGTTCTCTCAAAAACGATTGCAAAAATTACTAATAACAAGTAAAAGCGCTATATTCGGCTGTGCCGAATCTTATATACCATTCCCCAGCGAATTGATTGGAATAGACAATATCGAAGCCCGAATCTGCAAGGCTATTGGCTTTTTTTCCCGAAAAATCGTCAAAAAATCGTCATGACTTTTGAAAAAATTCGTCAAAAAATCGTCACGTTACAAATATGTCTAAAATCGACTCTTAGGTATAAAGAACAATAGTGTTTGTAGCAAAGAAAATAAACTTTCATCTAACAGAAGAACAGTTCTGTGGCTTTATTGAAATGATTTCCACATCGTCAGCTTATTATTGGTTTGGCCCACCGACCACTTTTGAAAAAAATTGGCTAGTGGATTATATATTATATATATATATATATATATATATATATATATATATATATATATATATATATATATATATATATATATATATATATATATATATATATATATATATATATATATATATATATATATATATATATATATATATATATATATATATATATATATATATATATATATATATATATATATATATATATATATATATATATATATATATATATATATATATATATATATATATATATATATATATATATATATATATATATATATATATATATATATATATATATATATATATATATATATATATATATATATATATATATATATATATATATATATATATATATATATATATATATATATATATATATATATACATATATATATATATATATATATATATAACGAGTGATTATTTTTTTTGCTATTTTTGCTATTATCTTTTTGGCAACACTAGTTTTGACAGCTCACGCACGTTTTGTATCTTGTGTCACTGTCAAACATCTTCAGTTTGGTCTATAATTTAATCATGAATCGTCTTACAAACGAACAACGCTTGCAAATTATTGAATTTTATTACCGAAATGCGTGCTCTGTTAAGAAAGTTCATCGAGCGCTTTCTGGTTGAATTTCTGGTTGAATTTCTGGTTGAATGGATACGTGAACAAGCAAAACTGCCGTATTTGGAGTGAAGAGCAGCCAGAAGCATTGCAAGAGCTACCAATGCATCCACAAAAAACAACCGTTTGGTGCGGATTATGGGCTGGCGGCATCATTGGGCCGTATTTCTTCAAAGATGATGCGAATCACAACGTTACTGTGAATGGTGAGCGCTACCGTGCGATGATAACAAACTTTTTTCTGCCCAAAATGGAAGAGCTTGACTTGCATGACATGTGGTTTCAACAAGACGGTGCCACATGCCACACAGCACGCGAAACAATGGACCAATTGAGAGGCGAGTTCGGTGAACAGTTTATTTCACGCTTGGGACCAGTCAATTGGCCGCCCAGATCGTGCGATTTAACGCCTCTAGACTATTTTTTGTGGGGCTATGTTAAGGCTAATGTCTATAGCGACAAGCCCGCTTCGATTGACGCACTGGAAGCCAACATTGCCAACATTATTCGTGGCTAGTGGATTATATATTATATATTATATATATATATATATATATATATATATATATATATATATATATATATATATATATATATATATATATATATATATATATATATATATATATATATATATATATATATATATATATATATATATATATATATATATATATATATATATATATATATATATATATATATATATATATATATATATATATATATATATATATATATATATATATATATATATATATTATCATGTTACCCCACAAACGGAAATTTGGTCACTTGAGTACATACTTACATTACACACAACACGAAAACTTTAACCAGACATAATCTTAATGTTCCTCAGCCGAATGAAAACATTAAAATTTTATATTTTTAAAACGTTATAAAAAAATTTTTATTAAAATAAAAAAATTGCCTTATCCTAATTATTTCGAATTATATAAAAAAAGTAAATATGAAATAAATTATTTAATCAAAATTATTAACTACTAACAAAAAAACTTAGATTAGTTACACAAAATTTAACTAACAAAAATCCCAAAAATTACCCTAACCTTTCTGGACTGTAGTCAAACAGAATGAACGCAAAAAAAATTAAACTACTATTTTCCCTATTTTAAAGAGCTCTCTAAAACTACGGACTTTTTCAATCACTTTTTTGTGGACTTTTAATTTAATACTCGCGACAGGAATAATTTTGGGCTAACAATTTATTTGAACACTTATTAAAAAAAACATTGAAACTAATCGTACACTAAACTACCGTTTTACTATCCTAATCTTTTTGAAGCAAAAAAACAATATTTTTATCTATACATATGGAAAAATTTTCCTTTTTTTAATTTATATTTATCAACAAATTTACTTTTTTTTTATTTTTAATTGGAATTACTCCGAACTTAATTTGGACCGTCTTGTTTTTTAAATAGATTTTTTTTAATTATATTCGTATGACCAAATCTAACCTCTTTCGTTTCAACACTTCACTAGAGTTAATTTATTTTATATGGAACTATTCCTATTTAATTTGGCTGATTTTATATTTATATTTTACTATGGAAGATATATAAATTTCACAATATTGTTCGCCAAGATTTTAGGTATGAAAATATAACTTTTAATACATTCTTTTTTCCGAACAACTCGTTTTGTAAAGTTGCTTGTTTTGTATATAAAAAAAAACACATGCACAGTCTAAACAGCATATATGGACTGGACTCACCAAATTACAAATTAACAATTGTTCTGCTGGCAGTTATTGATCCAGGAAGCAAATTTTAAATCCCAAAAAACTCTAATAATCTTTCTCCCATATTCAGTATGGCCAGAAAAGATAATACCATAGGTTATCGTTCCCTCACAGAAAAAAAACATAATTAACTCCAATATGTGAAAGAAAGGTGGATTGCAGTCCAAGGATTCCTTTTAATCCTTTTCTGATATCCTGCTTATGGACTGCAATCCCACAACAATATTTTTTCCTCAGGACAAAAAGTTTTTATTTACAGGAACACTAGGGTAGAATAGACACTACTTAATTTTTCTGAAATTTTCTATTTTTTTCGCTAGATATTTACCTGATTTAAGAGTTCCTGAACACTTACACGCGCAAAGAAAATAACCCAAGGATTTGCTTCCACCGTCTATCTTGGTTAACGAGTTTTGAACAATTAATTTTAATTCTAATTTATGTTCTTTACCTAAGCCAAACCCTTTCCAGTACTAAACTATGAATATATTCCTCTCTCTATTTCTATCCTCTTCACTCTCGCGACGATCTAAAACTCCACACCCTTTTCCCCCTTGTATTTATTGCTCACTTACGTCAGACCGTACTAACCGGATTATCAATACCTAACGGCTTCAACCATGAAGTCAATACCCTTTGTAACTAACTATGGCCTTGAACGTTGCCAGAAACTTCTAAAGCCAACTTCACAACATTTTTAAAGATATTTATTTACTTATAAAATCATTGATCTTTTTTTGTTTGTCTTTATTATGTTTATTTAACAGAAATAAATTTCTGTTTAATTTATTAAATAAACAGCTATAATTCGTCCCAATCAGGTAGCTGGTATCAAGTTATCATGAAAGCAATAGGTCGTCAAATATGAAATTTTCTTATTGTTTACTTTCTCATTCCATAGTGTTTTATTTCATTTTTGTTGTTTCTTTTTCTACCTATTTCAGTCTTTCATTTAATACCGGTTCCGTTAAGTGAAGTTGTCACTTCAAACAGGCCTAACAAAAGTCAACAATACCCCACCACAATAACAATAATAATAACAAGCAATAATAAACATTCGCTACAAATCTTTCGGTTTTCGATGCCTGCCAGATGAAAAGTAGAAAAGCGGATAAATTTTATTTTTTTTCAGTAGTGTAAGCCCAACGTAGGAAAACGCCCAACCCTGAGATGCTCATGCTACACCGACCACAAAGCCGGGCAATAAAAATGAAAATCGCTGAAATAAATATTTTAGTCTGGCAGCTCTTCTTTTTCCGCCCTTAAATTTTGTCACCGTGGCAGCTCTTTATACTGGTCAGCCATCAAGGCGGATTACTACAAGGTGGCCCCACTAGTAAAAATGATCATCAGCTGGCAGCTCCATGGTAGAATAATACAGGTAGTGGTGAAGCGTTAACGAACTTTTTTTTTGAGTTCGACTCTGTCAAAAGTTGTTTATGTTATACCAACACACACCCACACTACTGAAAAAAACATGGCGAAGTAAACACACACATGTGAACATATACATTTTTTTCAAATTTTCTTTTGTGCTTTTTGACAACCTCGAACATAAAACACAATAAAAAGCCGTGTTGTTTTTGCTGTTGTTGGGTTGTTGTAGCTTCGCTACTACCTGTAGTATAATTCTACCATGGGCAGCTCTTTATACTGGTCAGCCATCAAGGCGGATTACTACAAGGTGGCCCCACTAGTAAAAATGATACCAAAGTGTCAAACTCAATGTAAAAAAACTAAAGAAGAACTTTTTATGTATGCATTTAACATGACAGATTGGTGAATGCCAGTTGTTGTTGCTCTAATGCGGCCACTTGTCATCAATACGCTTTGGTCAGCCATTATACTCTAAGACGAAGAAATAGCACACGAAATAAATTAGCACGCGGTCTCCATTACACCAAATAATTTATTTCTTTAATACCGGGAAATCAATTGCAAAATCTGTAATTTGCAAAAGAGGATTTTTGTTGGAAAAAACATACGCAACACGTCACCGTGGTCAATGCCAGGAACATGAAAATGTCGTACACAGTAGTGCATGGAACAACACCTGGTGCCAGTTACCACTATATTTCCTTAAAACACCCCCACGGCTTCCTTATTTCACAATTTTGGTATCCTGCAATAAGATTTTACATTAAAAGCCTCCTGGAGTCCTCATACTGTGGGAAATTGTTTTTATTTGTTACACCCGTCGGAGGTCATACTGACGCCGATGGCGCGCCGCTAATGAAGCTACCATATCCCAGTGTATGAATAGCTGACTTCCAAATCGCATCAACAACAAGTTTGTATACTGTTCAGCTGCAGCATTTAGATCATGTACGTACGTCGAGTTGCTAAACATTGCATCAACTTTGCAACCGATACCCTGATCACTCTTGTGTGACGTCCGGATACTTGTTGACAACGTTTTGAAAGAAATGCATTGTCCATATTTTGTACTGCAACGATATGAAACACTACACATTGTTCGAATACTAAATAACTAACGTTTTGGAAGTTAGTCAAGCTTTATCGTTTCCGGTATGGCATTTCTGTCTGCCGTAAAAGTCCCGTTTACTCTGCCGGTACTAGGCGTCGAGAAGCTATGGGCTAGGAAAACAAACCTGGACAACCTTTCAACGTGAGTTTATGCTATCTTCGTACTAGGCACTAAAGGCAATGATTAACCATCCCACACAATCGCGCGATCTATCCAATATGACATGTGTGCCAGAAAGGTATGGTAGTGTGGAATAAAAATGCAACTGTATGACAGATTTTTTTGGCCAGGCGTGCGATTTGGTAAAATTTTATGAAAAGTTTCATAAAATGATAGTTTTCCTGGGATCCATGTGTATACACAATTCCATGGTGCAATAAGCACACAGGTGGCAGCATAATGTTAGCTGATTATTTTTTTGTTCTGGTAGTTTTGTGCACAAGTCACGTCCAGCAAGTGTATTTTTTTTCTTTTTGACAAGCATTATTTATTTGTTTTTTGTATTGTATTTGTTGCCCTTATGCGGCCACCTGTACACTCATTTCACCATGCACCATACAAACATTGTATGTTTTTGCCTCATTTTTGTATAACAGTGTGGCACCTACACCGACATTTTGAAACGATTTTTAAAAGTCGGTCAGACTTTTGTACAATTTTCCTGTGAATGAATCGTGCGATCGTGTAGGATAGCGAATCAGGGCCTTAAGCAGGTGTCTCAACATACACCCGATGCCTAAGAAAAATACCCTGTCCTAAAGCTGGCCACACACGTTACGACCATTGGTGCAAACTGCGCTGTTTGTAACCGATATTGCAACAAAATGGCACAACATACAATGTTTGCGTGTCCATTCCATGTCGTGTATCGTTAGCTGAAATGCAAAATCAAGTAGCTAACCATTTTAAATTTTATAGGGGAGAAAAACAAAATATAATACTTCAAACCACGGAAGTTCAGCTGCTTTGTTTTCGTTTTTAACTTGACTGATTTTTGTGGTAAAGGTTTGAACATTAGTGGCGACATTCGTTTCATTGTATTACGCACTAGTTAATGGAAATGCAATTCCATGTTTTTTTTAATTGGTTACATGGTTTTGCATTTCATTGCCTGCGGGCTAATTTTTAACAAAGAATAAATTTTGGCCAAACGTTTATCATTCAGGGCAGTTATTTTGCGAAATTCATTATTCGAAAAAAACAACATCCAAATACACAAAATTCCTGTTGGATTTCATAAATCAGGCATTTTACATTATCGCCTCCGCAAGCATGTTTGCATCAAAACTGAACATCGCTAATGTTGTTTTGATGCTTTATTAAGTGTTACAAAACTATTTGCATTAATCACTGAATCCGCCAATATATGACCATTTTCGCACCATGTTATGTTGAAAACTTGCAACGCTCATACAGTATATTTGACATAATGACTAATCTAATGAAAAGTTTAGACACATATAATGTATTAGACCTCATTCCATTTTTCTTTATGTATTAATAGTAAACATTAATAGTTCTTGCATTTTGATCCACACAATAATTTGTTGGTGATCTTTTTTTTATACCTTGTCCATATTACTACTATTGTCATTATTATTGTCAATCTTATTCAACTTATCATAGTTCTTCTTCCTCCACACGTTTTGTCTAATATATCACCGTTTACATTTATTTTCTTTTATAAAACGAATGCAAGTCATACTTTATTGCTTTTGATTTTACTTGATTATACTGCCAGTTGCACCTGTTTCATGTCAAAGAAATATTAATTTTAATATTAATTAATGAAACAGTGGCTCATGTCTAGTACAACCAATAAATCTTTGCCTGCAATAAAGAATTATGGTTGCTTAAATATTTATCTCTATTTTCATACAGTCTTAATAATTTCTTTTTCCCTTACTTTTGGGATACGTGTGGATATCTTGTTACCCAATGACTTGCCTTTCTATCCTTATTTTAACATTTGCCGTCTCAATTTTTGTTTGTTTTACACATCATCTAATTTATATATATGTACACATTTAGCTTTTCATGGATTACTATTGGTTGGTCTAAGTGATGACAAGAAGAGTGCAGTCGCTCGAGAAGAGAGATTATTCTCACGGACACTTATTTATATCTTGGATTGATGGCATTACGGAAAGTTTTGCTATTTATTTATTTACCGAATACGGTACTTTGTTTCAAATTATTTCCCTTTTTTTCAGGTACCATTGATGCAGGCCAGGAGCTCACTCTTTACAGATATACTGGTAATCAGTAAATAAAATCATCAAAAGAAATCGTCAGCTGGTAAAAATAAAACTGGACAACACTACAGAAAAAGGTAAAAGAATAATCCGTAAAATAATCAAGTTAAAAACGGGACAACACAATACAAAAATATCTAAAACTAATATTGCACTTATATTGTTTTGTCCCTTAAAATCGACATATCACAGATTATTGCTTCATATCCTTGGCATGAAAAACACCAAGACTTTTTCCCTGTAGGGTTTCCAATTCGTAACAGCTATTTCCTCTCACTTTAAGTACTCTGCATTTCTTGAATTTTGGTGCAAACTTGGCATTGAAATTTTTTTTGAAGTCACTTTGCACAAAATTCTTAACATATACTTCTTGACCAACATGGAATCGTATCTCTCTACTTCTCTTGTCATATTGTTTCTTGTTTTTTTCGTATGCATGGTGCAAGTTTTTTGATATTTTATCCCTAACGAGTTTTAATTCATCCTTCCTCTCAATTATTTAAAATTCATTGTCACCTAAGGATTTCAATTTTCTTGCCAAAGCATATTCGGTACCGGAGGTATGCATTTGCTGACCGAACAATGCCATATACGGACTTGTTCCTATGGCCTCGTGTCTAGCTGTCCTAATCGCGCACTCTATCTCACTAATGAGTGCATCCCATTCCCGATGATCTTCATCCAAGTATGCTCTAATGCTTGCTAAAATCGTTTGATTCACCCTTTCGGATGCGTTGGATTGTGTTGAATAGGCTGGGGTTCGGATGTGAGTTATATTATAAGTTTTAGTTAGCTTTTGAAAGTGTTGGGAAATAAATGGTTTCCCGTTATCGGAATGTATTATTTCCGGTGTACCAAACATGTGGAAGATTTGATGAACGAGATAATCAGTCACCAGTTTTGACGTTGCCTTTTTCATGGGCTTTAAAAAAACATATTTTGAAAAGTGATCTACTACTATAAATATGTATGCGTTACCCCTTTTTGAGCGCGGGTACTTGCCCTGAAATCTATGTAGATTTTCTGAAAAGGACGATATGTTTTCACCTCTTCACCCATTCTCGGTCGCGTTTCATAATTCACCGGCTTAACCTCTTTACAAGTTTGGCAATTACGAATATAATTTTTTACATGGCATACCATTTTTGGTCAGTGGTAAAACTGTTTTAACTGATGCAGCGTTTTTGCAATCCCACCATGGGAAACTGTATCATGGGCCTTTTTAACCAATGTCGTGGCCAAGTTCTCAGGGACCCATAGCTTCCATTCAACGCCACTGTCATTTCTTGCAAACTGGGTTTTCTTAAATACCATCCCATCTTCTGTTTTCAAATCAGGTAGACTTTCTTTATTTTGTTCAATGGTGTGTACTAACTGTACATATTCAGGGGACTCAAATTCCGTTGTTTCGAATTCTAATAATTCCACTTCCTCCGCGTTGCATTCATCCAATGACCTCGATAGCATGTCTGCCACAACGTTTTCCGATCCTTTACGGTGTTCAATTTTAAAGTTGAATGCTTGTAGCTGCAGTGACCAGCGGGCTAACCGACCACTTAAGTCCTTAAAGCTCATAAGCCATTTCAGGCTAGAGTGGTCTGTTATTATGGTGAACTCCATCAATTCTATATATGGCCTGAACCTTTTCACCGCCAGTACTGCAGCTAGGCACTCTTTCTCGGTAACCGTGTAATTGGACTGTGCTCCATTTAGCTTTTGGGAGAAAAATGCTATAGGCCGATCATTGTTATCATCATCCCGCTGAAATAACACTGCACCAACATCCACGTGTGATGCATCACACTGAATAAAAAATGGCCTTTTAAAATCAGGATGGACTAGTACTGGTGCTGTTGTTAATGCACTTTTCAATTCGAAAAAAGCTTTTATCGCTACTTCCGGCATTATAAACTTCGAACTCTTTTTTAAAGTGTCGCTGAGAGGTGCTGCAATTATGGCAAATTCTTTGATAAAACGCCGATACCAACCGGCAGTGCCTAAAAAGCTCCTTACCTGCCTTGGAGTTTTTTGTATCAGTATTTGTTCAATTGCTGTTATTTTATCAGGATCTGTACGTAATTTTCCCCCACCAATGATAAAGCCTAAGTATTTCAACTCTTTAAAGCAGAATACACTCTTAATCATCCCTATCGTTAAATTTGCGTCTGATAGATGTTTCGCTACTTTTGCTAATAGTTCCATATGCGTTCTGAAATCTTTTGAAATAATGAGCAAGTCATCTAGATAGATAAAGACATTATTTTTTAATGCTTGTGGGATAACTTTATCCATCAGACGACACAGGCGTTGGGCCGCATTACAGAGGCCAAAAGGCATCACTTTATATTGATAGTGAGGCCTACCTGGAACTGTAAAAGCTGTGTATTCTCGACATTTTGGCTCCAAACTAATCTGCCAGAACGCAAACTTAAGATCAACGCTACTAATGTAAACTGTTTCGTCTATCCTACTGACTATGCCCTCGATATTCTGAATAGGGTAAGCGTCCTTTACGGTTAAACTATTCAGCTTTCTCGCATCTAGACATAGACGATTTTTGCCTGGCTTACGTACTAGTGTAACCCGATTATTATAATGGCTTTCACTCTCCTCAATCACCGCTAACTCTAACATTTTGTCTACCTCCTGAAACAACAGTTCCTGGACTTTTGGTGACACCGGATAGTGTCGTTCCTTGAAAGGTACGGAATCTGGGAGTAATTGTATATTATGTTGTTCTAGGTGTGTTTTACCTAGACCATCATTTTCAAACGTTTTGAACAATTTTTTTACCCTTCCTAGTTCTTGTGACTGTTGTGTAGTTAATTTGTGTTGCTCTGGGCACTGTTTATGAGCGGGCTCTAAATTCTGCTTCTGCGTGACTCGCGAGCTTGAGTCATGATCCTCCGTCGGTTTCCCTGCCTATTACAGTTTGGGCACTTTGGTGTTACTGTACGCTCGTAACCACACTTGTAGCAAAATATGTTTCGGACATCTGATTCGTTCCATGTAGGTATGACCATTACCTCTACAATTTCAACACACTAGTTTTCTTTTATCTTTATAATTTATTTCTTCCACATCCAATGTATTCAGATGTTCCTCATATAGTTGTATCTGTTCGGCCTCATCGCAATCTATTTCGTTTATTCCATGACGCGACTGATAACGTGTCGGGTTGTTATTCGTAGTATTGAATTTTGCCTCGCGCATTGGGAATCTCTTCTCGATCTCCTTGCACTCTTCCCTCAACTGTTCTATATTATAAATCGCCATCGGATACACTAATTTAGCGATATGCTCTTTCACATTTCGTTTCAACACCTTTATCATTTCGTGCTCAGGAATTGGGGATCGCAGCCTAGACCTTAGCGTTAACATTGAATGGAAATAATCCTCCAATGTTTCATTATTACGTTGACGTCTTTCTACCATTTCTTGCATTATTTCAAAATCGCTACGATTTGCCTGGAATCGGTTTAAAAGACTATACCTTAGCGTCGGCCAGTCCGCTACCCCATTTTGTGTTTTTAGATATAACCAAAACCACTCTTTAGCCTGCCCTTTCATAAGCCGGTGGAAGTCCCTGAGCACTTCTTCCCAAGGTATTGAATAACTTGCTTGCAATAGTTCTACACGAAAAACAAAATCATCAATTGATATGCCACTGCCGCCTCCTTCAAAAACAATATCCCATTTGTCAATTCTTATTTGACCTTCTACTTGGCGTACATTTAAATTTCTTTCATAAGTGTAGAAATTGGGAGCATTTGACAAGATGTTGGAAAACCTAGGGCCTCGAGCATGAGTTTTATTAATTTCATGTTGCACTGTATGTCCGTTATATTGCCTATTATTACCACTATTATTATTCTCATTGTTTATATTTTCAGATTTGTTTTGTGTTACCGGAATATTATCTTGACTTTCATTTGCCCTAGAAGTTAATACCCTATCTACAGTTTTCTTTATTGCGCCTTGTGATTTCCTTTGACCTGCTATGCTACTACGGCTAGAAATGGAATGAGACGGATTCGCGGTATTTTCTAGGGAATTCGTAAGGGGTTTGAGTGCCTTATCGACTTCCTTCATAATGCCTTTGAGGCCTTCCCGTAAAGATTCTTGAATCATTTCGGTCATTTCTGACCGTAATGTGTTCATAAAATAATTTTCTTTGGTGTTTATGTTTGAAGTTGCGCCCTGACTATCTAATTCGGATAACACTCTATCAACATTTTCAACCGAGGATTCTTCAGGTAAGTCTATCAGTATCTCTTTAGACCTATTACCCTTTTCTGTTCTTATAGTGTCCGACAGATCCCTGAATTGAGGATCCTGAAAAACAGTGGGCTGATTTGGGGAACGCTGCACTCGACCTGCTAGTCCTAAACGATTTTGATCAAATTCCAATGACCGTCTACTCTTATTTGCTTCGCTCATATTGACATAAGTGTTCAGGATTTATAAAAAAATTGTTTCTTATTAATTTAATAAATTTGTTATAAGTGTGTATGTAAGCATGTATCGTGACCATTTTCATACTAAATTATAATATTCTAATGCTAGATTCCTATTTACTAATATCACAGTTACATTAATTGCTCTAACTATTTTATCAGTTAAATACTCAATTCCCTAATTCTTACAGTGCTACAGATGTTACTTAAACTGTACGTCAGGCCACTGTATTTTGTAAATAATTTCCATTAAGCAAATATGATCTATAAATTGTCATATGCCTTAATTTCATTATAATTTTTTGTAATTAACTCAGCTATAGTCCCTACTAATTTATCCCGGTGCATCAGATGCTATCACTAACTTAACATCCGGCCACCAGATATAAAACAATTAAGCATATGTGGTCTCTGTATGTAGCCACACGCCTTAATTGATAAAATTTGTATTCTAATGGTCGCTATTATTGTACATATATAACAAAAAAAAAACTGACTAACAAAAAAAAACAGCGTAAATAAACATTTATAAATTCAAAAAATTACCAAATTTGTCATTTTGTGGTTCAGTCAGCAATAATGCAATTGGTCTCTATTTGTAACAAGCCACTAAGCTGAGTAAACAAGCAAAATACAAAAAGTTTTAATGTAATTAGAATTTGTTTCCTATTGAGCGCTATATTGGCGCAAGATTCAACTACTAATCTTTAAGCAAAATGATAAAGTGTACATGAAGCTTTATAAAAGCAAACTATTAATTTATAATTTTCTGATTTAGTCAGCAATAATGCAATTGGCATCAACTAGTGCCAAGCCATTGCGTCGAGTAAATCAACAAAATACAAAAAAAAAATGTTTCAATAAATGTGGATTTATGTCTACCTTGGGCGCCATTTTGGCGCGAAACCTAACCTAACCTAATTGTACTTCATTTAGTTTTAATTTGGGCGCCATTTTTGTCACAAAACCCTTTTATGCCAGCCGGTAAGTCGCCATCCAAATCCCAAACTAGCTCAGGGATGTCAGGGGAGGTAAGACCCGCGACTTGCGGTGCAGGGACTGACAAAAAAATTTATAAATAAGAAAAAAAACGACACAAAGACAAGAAAAGAAAACACTGGAATGAAAAATAAAATATAACGCGGACACAGACAAACCTACAATTAACTAAACTGTGATACAACAGAGACGCAAGATGGAATTTTGTCTCCCTCTAGCTGCCCACCCTACCTTGGTAACATGGAATATAAAATTATCATGTTACCCCACAAACGGAAATTTGGTCACTTGACTACATACTTACATTACACACAACACGAAAACTTTAACCAGACATAATCTTATGTTCCTCAGCCGAATGAAAACATTAAAATTTTATATTTTTAAAACGTTATAAAAAAATTTTTATTAAAAATAAAAAAATTGCTTTATCCTAATTATTTGGAATTACATAAAAAAGTAAGTATGAAATAAATTATTTAATCAAAATTATTAACTACTAACAAAAAAAACTTAGATTAGTTACACAAAATTTACCTAACAAAAATCCCAAAAATTACCCTTTCTGGACTTTAGTCAAACAGAATGAACGCAAAAAAAATTAAACTACTATTTTCCCTATTTTAAAGAGCTCTCTAAAACTACGGACTTTTTCAATCACTTTTTTGTGGACTTTTAATTTAATACTCGCGACAGGAATAATTTTGGGCTAACAATTTATTTGAACACTTATTAAAAAAAACATTGAAACTAATCGTACACTAAACTACCGTTTTACTATCCTAATCTTTTTGAAGCAAAAAAACAATATTTTTATCTATACATATGGAAAAATTTTCCTTTTTTTAATTTATATTTATCAACAAATTTACTTTTTTTTTATTTTTAATTGGAATTACTCCGAACATAATTTGGACCGTCTTGTTTTTTAAATAGATTTTTTTAATTAAATTCGTATGACCAAATCTAACCTCTTTCGTTTCAACAGTTCACTAGAGTTAATTTATTTTATATGGAACTATTCCTATTTAATTTGGCTGATTTTCTATTTATATTTCACTATGGAAGATATATAAATTTCACAATATTGTTCGCCAAGATTTTAGGTATGAAAATATAACTTTTAATACATTCTTTTTTCCGAACAACTCGTTTTGTAAAGTTGCTTGTTTTATATATAAAAAAACACATGCACAGTCTAAACAACATATATGGACTGGACTCACCAAATTACAAATTAACAATTGTTCTGCTGGCAGTTATTGATCCAGGAACCAAATTTTAAATCCCCAAAGGCTCTGATGATCTTTCTCCCATATTCAGTATGGCCAGAAAAGATAATACCATAGGTTATCGTTCCCTCACAGCAAAAAAACATAATTAACTCCAATATGTGAAAGAAAGGTGGATTGCAGCCCAAGGATTCCTTTTAATCCTTTTCTGATATCCTGCTTATGGATTGCAATCCCACAACAATATTTTTTCCTCAGGACAAAAAGTTTTTATTTACAGGAACACTAGGTAGAATAGACACTACTTAATTTTTCTGAAATTTTCTATTTTTTTCGCTAGATATTTACCTGATTTAAGAGTTCCTGAACACTTATACGCGCAAAGAAAATAACCCAAGGATTTGCTTCCACCGTCTATCTTGCTTAACGAGTTTTGAACAATTAATATTAATTCTAATTTATGTTCTTTACCTAAGCCAAACCCATTCCAGTACTAATCTATGAATATATTCCTCTCTCTATTTCTATCCTCTTCACTCTCGCGAAGATCTAAAACTCCACACCCTTTTCCCCCTTGTATTTATTGCTCACTTACGTCAGACCGTACTAACCGGATTATCAATACCTAACGGCTTCAACCATGAAGTCAATACCCTTTGTAACTAACTATGGCCTTGAACGTTGCCAGAAACTTCTAAAGCCAACTTCACAACATTTTTAAAGATATTTATTTACTTATAAAATCATTGATCTTTTTTTGTTTGTCTTTATTATGTTTATTTAACAGAAATAAATTTCAGTTTAATTTATTAAATAAACAGCCATAATTCGTCCCAATCAGGTAGCTGGTATCAAGTTATCATGAAAGCAATAGGTCGTCAAATATGAAATTTTCTTATTGTTTACTTTCTCATTCCATAGTGTTTTATTTCATTTTTGTTGTTTCTTTTTCTACCTATTTCAGTCTTTCATTTAATACCGGTTCCGTTAAGTGAAGTTGTCACTTCAAACAGGCCTAACAAAAGTCAACAATACCCCACCACAATAACAATAATAATAACAAGCAATAATAAACATTCGCTACAAATCTTTCGGTTTTCGATGCCTGCCAGATGAAAAGTAGAAAAGCGGATAAATTTTATTTTTTTTCAGTAGTGTAAGCCCAACGTAGGAAAACGCCCAACCCTGAGATGCTCATGCTACACCGACCACAAAGCCGGGCAATAAAAATGAAAATCGCTGAAATAAATATTTTAGTCTGGCAGCTCTTCTTTTTCCGCCCTTAAATTTTGTCACCGTGGCAGCTCTTTATACTGGTCAGCCATCAAGGCGGATTACTACAAGGTGGCCCCACTAGTAAAAATGATCATCAGCTGGCAGCTCCATGGTAGAATAATACAGGTAGTGGTGAAGCGTTAACGAACTTTTTTTTTGAGTTCGACTCTGTCAAAAGTTGTTTATGTTATACCAACACACACCCACACTACTGAAAAAAACATGGCGAAGTAAACACACACATGTGAACATATACATTTTTTTCAAATTTTCTTTTGTGCTTTTTGACAACCTCGAACATAAAACACAATAAAAAGCCGTGTTGTTTTTGCTGTTGTTGGGTTGTTGTAGCTTCGCTACTACCTGTAGTATAATTCTACCATGGGCAGCTCTTTATACTGGTCAGCCATCAAGGCGGATTACTACAAGGTGGCCCCACTAGTAAAAATGATACCAAAGTGTCAAACTCAATGTAAAAAAACTAAAGAAGAACTTTTTATGTATGCATTTAACATGACAGATTGGTGAATGCCAGTTGTTGTTGCTCTAATGCGGCCACTTGTCATCAATACGCTTTGGTCAGCCATTATACTCTAAGACGAAGAAATAGCACACGAAATAAATTAGCACGCGGTCTCCATTACACCAAATAATTTATTTCTTTAATACCGGGAAATCAATTGCAAAATCTGTAATTTGCAAAAGAGGATTTTTGTTGGAAAAAACATACGCAACACGTCACCGTGGTCAATGCCAGGAACATGAAAATGTCGTACACAGTAGTGCATGGAACAACACCTGGTGCCAGTTACCACTATATTTCCTTAAAACACCCCCACGGCTTCCTTATTTCACAATTTTGGTATCCTGCAATAAGATTTTACATTAAAAGCCTCCTGGAGTCCTCATACTGTGGGAAATTGTTTTTATTTGTTACACCCGTCGGAGGTCATACTGACGCCGATGGCGCGCCGCTAATGAAGCTACCATATCCCAGTGTATGAATAGCTGACTTCCAAATCGCATCAACAACAAGTTTGTATACTGTTCAGCTGCAGCATTTAGATCATGTACGTACGTCGAGTTGCTAAACATTGCATCAACTTTGCAACCGATACCCTGATCACTCTTGTGTGACGTCCGGATACTTGTTGACAACGTTTTGAAAGAAATGCATTGTCCATATTTTGTACTGCAACGATATGAAACACTACACATTGTTCGAATACTAAATAACTAACGTTTTGGAAGTTAGTCAAGCTTTATCGTTTCCGGTATGGCATTTCTGTCTGCCGTAAAAGTCCCGTTTACTCTGCCGGTACTAGGCGTCGAGAAGCTATGGGCTAGGAAAACAAACCTGGACAACCTTTCAACGTGAGTTTATGCTATCTTCGTACTAGGCACTAAAGGCAATGATTAACCATCCCACACAATCGCGCGATCTATCCAATATGACATGTGTGCCAGAAAGGTATGGTAGTGTGGAATAAAAATGCAACTGTATGACAGATTTTTTTGGCCAGGCGTGCGATTTGGTAAAATTTTATGAAAAGTTTCATAAAATGATAGTTTTCCTGCGACCATGTGTATACACAATTCCATGGTGCAATAAGCACACAGGTGGCAGCATAATGTTAGCTGATTATTTTTTTGTTCTGGTAGTTTTGTGCACAAGTCACGTCCAGCAAGTGTATTTTTTTTCTTTTTGACAAGCATTATTTATTTGTTTTTTGTATTGTATTTGTTGCCCTTATGCGGCCACCTGTACACTCATTTCACCATGCACCATACAAACATTGTATGTTTTTGCCTCATTTTTGTATAACAGTGTGGCACCTACACCGACATTTTGAAACGATTTTTAAAAGTCGGTCAGACTTTTGTACAATTTTCCTGTGAATGAATCGTGCGATCGTGTAGGATAGCGAATCAGGGCCTTAAGCAGGTGTCTCAACATACACCCGATGCCTAAGAAAAATACCCTGTCCTAAAGCTGGCCACACACGTTACGACCATTGGTGCAAACTGCGCTGTTTGTAACCGATATTGCAACAAAATGGCACAACATACAATGTTTGCGTGTCCATTCCATGTCGTGTATCGTTAGCTGAAATGCAAAATCAAGTAGCTAACCATTTTAAATTTTATAGGGGAGAAAAACAAAATATAATACTTCAAACCACGGAAGTTCAGCTGCTTTGTTTTCGTTTTTAACTTGACTGATTTTTGTGGTAAAGGTTTGAACATTAGTGGCGACATTCGTTTCATTGTATTACGCACTAGTTAATGGAAATGCAATTCCATGTTTTTTTTAATTGGTTACATGGTTTTGCATTTCATTGCCTGCGGGCTAATTTTTAACAAAGAATAAATTTTGGCCAAACGTTTATCATTCAGGGCAGTTATTTTGCGAAATTCATTATTCGAAAAAAACAACATCCAAATACACAAAATTCCTGTTGGATTTCATAAATCAGGCATTTTACATTATCGCCTCCGCAAGCATGTTTGCATCAAAACTGAACATCGCTAATGTTGTTTTGATGCTTTATTAAGTGTTACAAAACTATTTGCATTAATCACTGAATCCGCCAATATATGACCATTTTCGCACCATGTTATGTTGAAAACTTGCAACGCTCATACAGTATATTTGACATAATGACTAATCTAATGAAAAGTTTAGACACATATAATGTATTAGACCTCATTCCATTTCTCTTTATGTATTAATAGTAAACATTAATAGTTCTTGCATTTTGATCCACACAATAATTTGTTGGTGATCTTTTTTTTATACCTTGTCCATATTACTACTATTGTCATTATTATTGTCAATCTTATTCAACTTATCATAGTTCTTCTTCCTCCACACGTTTTGTCTAATATATCACCGTTTACATTTATTTTCTTTTATAAAACGAATGCAAGCCATACTTTATTGCTTTTGATTTTACTTGATTATACTGCCAGTTGCACCTGTTTCATGTCAAAGAAATATTAATTTTAATATTAATTAATGAAACAGTGGCTCATGTCTAGTACAACCAATATATCTTTGCCTGCAATAAAGAATTATGGTTGCTTAAATATTTATCTCTATTTTCATACAGTCTTAATAATTTCTTTTTCCCTTACTTTTGGGATACGTGTGGATATCTTGTTACCCAATGACTTGCCTTTCTATCCTTATTTTAACATTTGCCGTCTCAATTTTTGTTTGTTTTACACATCATCTAATTTATATATATGTACACATTTAGCTTTTCATGGATTACTATTGGTTGGTCTAAGTGATGACAAGAAGAGTGCAGTCGCTCGAGAAGAGAGATTATTCTCACGGACACTTATTTATATCTTGGATTGATGGCATTACGGAAAGTTTTGCTATTTATTTATTTACCGAATACGGTACTTTGTTTCAAATTATTTCCCTTTTTTTCAGGTACCATTGATGCAGGCCAGGAGCTCACTCTTTACAGATATACTGGTAATCAGTAAATAAAATCATCAAAAGAAATCGTCAGCTGGTAAAAATAAAACTGGACAACACTACAGAAAAAGGTAAAAGAATAATCCGTAAAATAATCAAGTTAAAAACGGGACAACACAATACAAAAATATCTAAAACTAATATTGCACTTATATTGTTTTGTCCCTTAAAATCGACATATCACAGATTATTGCTTTATATCCTTGGCATGAAAAACACCAAGACTTTTTCCCTGTAGGGTTTCCAATTCGTAACAGCTATTTCCTCTCACTTTAAGTACTCTGCATTTCTTGAATTTTGGTGCAAACTTGGCATTGAACTTTTTTTTGAAGTCACTTTGCACAAAATTCTTAACATATACTTCTTGACCAACATGGAATCGTATCTCTCTACTTCTCTTGTCATATTGTTTCTTGTTTTTTTCGTATGCATGGTGCAAGTTTTTTGATATTTTATCCCTAACGAGTTTTAATTCATCCTTCCTCTCAATTATTTCAAATTCATTGTCACCTAAGGATTTCAATTTTCTTGCCAAAGCATATTCGGTACCGGAGGTATGCATTTGCTGACCGAACAATGCCATATACGGACTTGTTCCTATGGCCTCGTGTCTAGCTGTCCTAATCGCGCACTCTATCTCACTAATGAGTGCATCCCATTCCCGATGATCTTCATCCAAGTATGCTCTAATGCTTGCTAAAATCGTTTGATTCACCCTTTCGGATGCGTTGGATTGTGTTGAATAGGCTGGGGTTCGGATGTGAGTTATATTATAAGTTTTAGTTAGCTCTTGAAAGTGTTGGGAAATAAATGGTTTCCCGTTATCGGAATGTATTATTTCCGGTGTACCAAACATGTGGAAGATTTGATGAACGAGATAATCAGTCACCAGTTTTGACGTTGCCTTTTTCATGGGCTTTAAAAAAACATATTTTGAAAAGTGATCTACTACTATAAATATGTATGCGTTACCCCTTTTTGAGCGCGGGTACTTGCCCTGAAATCTATGTAGATTTTCTGAAAAGGACGATATGTTTTCACCTCTTCACCCATTCTCGGTCGCGTTTCATAATTCACCGGTTTAACCTCTTTACAAGTTTGGCAATTACGAATATAATATTTTACATGGCATACCATTTTTGGTCTGTGGTAAAACTGTTTTAACTGATGCAGCGTTTTTGCAATCCCACCATGGGAAACTGTATCATGGGCCTTTTTAACCAATGTCGTGGCCAAGTTCTCAGGGACCCATAGCTTCCATTCAACGCCACTGTCATTTCTTGCAAACTGGGTTTTCTTAAATACCATCCCATCTTCTGTTTTCAAATCAGGTAGACTTTCTTTATTTTGTTCAATGGTGTGTACTAACTGTACATATTCAGGGGACTCAAATTCCGTTGTTTCGAATTCTAATAATTCCACTTCCTCCGCGTTGCATTCATCCAATGACCTCGATAGCATGTCTGCCACAACGTTTTCCGATCCTTTACGGTGTTCAATTTTAAAGTTGAATGCTTGTAGCTGCAGTGACCAGCGGGCTAACCGACCACTTAAGTCCTTAAAGCTCATAAGCCATTTCAGGCTAGAGTGGTCTGTTATTATGGTGAACTCCATCAATTCTATATATGGCCTGAACCTTTTCACCGCCAGTACTGCAGCTAGGCACTCTTTCTCGGTAACCGTGTAATTGGACTGTGCTCCATTTAGCTTTTGGGAGAAAAATGCTATAGGCCGATCATTGTTATCATCATCCCGCTGAAATAACACTGCACCAACACCCACGTGTGATGCATCACACTGAATAAAAAATGGCCTTTTAAAATCAGGATGGACTAGTACTGGTGCTGTTGTTAATGCACTTTTCAATTCGAAAAAAGCTTTTATCGCTACTTCCGGCATTATAAACTTCGAACTCTTTTTTAAAGTGTCGCTGAGAGGTGCTGCAATTATGGCAAATTCTTTGATAAAACGCCGATACCAACCGGCAGTGCCTAAAAAGCTCCTTACCTGCCTTGGAGTTTTTTGTATCAGTATTTGTTCAATTGCTGTTATTTTATCAGGATCTGTACGTAATTTTCCCCCACCAATGATAAAGCCTAAGTATTTCAACTCTTTGAAGCAGAATACACTCTTAATCATCCCTATCGTTAAATTTGCGTCTGATAGATGTTTCGCTACTTTTGCTAATAGTTCCATATGCGTTCTGAAATCTTTTGAAATAATGAGCAAGTCATCTAGATAGATAAAGACATTATTTTTTAATGCTTGTGGGATAACTTTATCCATCAGACGACACAGGCGTTGGGCCGCATTACAGAGGCCAAAAGGCATCACTTTATATTGATAGTGAGGCCTACCTGGAACTGTAAAAGCTGTGTATTCTCGACATTTTGGCTCCAAACTAATCTGCCAGAACGCAAACTTAAGATCAACGCTACTAATATAAACTGTTTCGTCTATCCTACTGACTACACCCTCGATATTCTGAATAGGGTAAGCGTCCTTTACGGTTAAACTATTCAGCTTTCTCGCATCTAGACATAGACGATTTTTGCCTGGCTTACGTACTAGTGTAACCCGATTATTATAATGGCTTTCACTCTCCTCAATCACCGCTAACTCTAACATTTTGTCTACCTCCTGATACAACAGTTCCTGGACTTTTGGTGACACCGGGTAGTGTCGTTCCTTGAAAGGTACGGAATCTGGGAGTAATTGTATATTATGTTGTTCTAGGTGTGTTTTACCTAGACCATCATTTTCAAACGTTTTGAACAATTTTTTTACTCTTCCTAGTTCTTGTGACTGTTGTGTAGTTAATTTGTGTTGCTCTGGGCACTGTTTATGAGCGGGCTCTAAATTCTGCTTCTGCGTGACTCGCGAGCTTGAGTCATGATCCTCCGTCGGTTTCCCTGCCTATTACAGTTTGGGCACTTTGGTGTTACTGTACGCTCGTAACCACACTTGTAGCAAAATATGTTTCGGACATCTGATTCGTTCCATGTAGGTATGACCATTACCTCTACAATTTCAACACACTAGTTTTCTTTTATCTTTATAATTTATTTCTTCCACATCCAATGTATTCTGATGTTCCTCATATAGTTGTATCTGTTCGGCCTCATCGCAATCTATTTCGTTTATTCTATGACGCGACTGATAACGTGTCGGGTTGTTATTCGTAGTATTGAATTTTGCCTCGCGCATTGGGAATCTCTTCTCGATCTCCTTGCACTCTTCCCTCAACTGTTCTATATTATAAATCGCCATCGGATACACTAATTTAGCGATATGCTCTTTCACATTTCGTTTTAACACCTTTATCATTTCGTGCTCAGGAATTGGGGATCGCAGCCTAGACCTTAGCGTTAACATTGAATGGAAATAATCCTCCAATGTTTCATTATTACGTTGACGTCTTTCTACCATTTCTTGCATTATTTCAAAATCGCTACGATTTGCCTGGAATCGGTTTAAAAGACTATACCTTAGCGTCGGCCAGTCCGCTACCCCATTTTGTGTTCTTAGATATAACCAAAACCACTCTTTAGCCTGCCCTTTCATAAGCCGGTGGAAATCCCTGAGCACTTCTTCCCAAGGTATTGAATAACTTGCTTGCAATAGTTCTACACGAAAAACAAAATCATCAATTGATATGCCACTGCCGCCTCCTTCAAAAACAATATCCCATTTGTCAATTCTTATTTGACCTTCTACTGGGCGTACATTTAAATTTCTTTTATAAGTGTAGAAATTGGGAGCATTTGACAAGATGTTGGAAAACCTAGGGCCTCGAGCATGAGTTTTATTAATTTCATGTTGCACTGTATGTCCGTTATATTGCCTATTATTACCACTATTATTATTCTCATTGTTTATATTTTCAGATTTGTTTTGTGTTACCGGAATATTATCTTGACTTTCATTTGCCCTAGAAGTTAATACCCTATCTACAGTTTTCTTTATTGCGCCTTGTGATTTCCTTTGACCTGCTATGCTACTACGGCTAGAAATGGAATGAGACGGATTCGCGGTATTTTCTAGGGAATTCGTAAGGGGTTTGAGTGCCTTATCGACTTCCTTCATAATGCCTTTGAGGCCTTCCCGTAAAGATTCTTGAATCATTTCGGTCATTTCTGACCGTAATGTGTTCATAAAATAATTTTCTTTGGTGTTTATGTTTGAAGTTGCGCCCTGACTATCTAATTCGGATAACACTCTATCAACATTTTCAACCGAGGATTCTTCAGGTAAGTCTATCAGTATCTCTTTAGACCTATTACCCTTTTCTGTTCTTATAGTGTCCGACAGATCCCTGAATTGAGGATCCTGAAAAACAGTGGGCTGATTTGGGGAACGCTGCACTCGACCTGCTAGTCCTAAACGATTTTGATCAAATTCCAATGACCGTCTACTCTTATTTGCTTCGCTCATATTGACATAAGTGTTCAGGATTTATAAAAAAATTGTTTCTTATTATATATATATATATTATATATATATATATATATATATATATATATATATATATATATATATATATATATATATATATATATATATATATATATATATATATATATATATATATATATATATATATATATATATATATATATATATATATATATATATATATATATATATATATATATATATATATATATATATATATATATATATATATATATATATATATATTATATATATATATATATATATATATATATATATATATATATATATATATATATATATATATATATATATATATATATATATATATATATATATATATATATATATATATATATATATATATATATATATATATATATATATATATATATATATATATATATATATATATATATATATATATATATATATATATATATATATATATATATATATATATATATATATATATATATATATATATATATATATATATATATATATATATATATATATATATATATATATATATATATATATATATATATATATATATATATATATATATATATATATATATATATATATATATATATATATATATATATATATATATATATATATATATATATATATATATATATATATATATATATATATATATATATATATATATATATATATATATATATATATATATATATATATATATATATATATATATATATATATATATATATATATATATATATATATATATATATATATATATATATTGAATGCCCCCTTTTCAAGTCCAAACCCCGTTTCAACCTAGAAAACTCAAACTTAAGCTTACGGTAACATGTGTAACTAAACACACACAAAAATAAGTGAGTGAAGATAAATACGCCAAGTAAAATATATTTTGTACGTAAAGCCTTACGTCATTACATATTTGCCAAATATTTCTTTAATTTGGGACATATTTGGCAAATATGTTTTATTTTTTCTGACAAAAATGAAATATGTCTCCTCTTTTTGGGATTCTGGGAGGGAATAGTTTTAGTTGTGGCCATACCAAAGGAGATTACTAAATGGGCTGTACATTGTCCCGATCCAACTCATAAGAGTTGTCACTGGCATATCTTGCTACACTGGCAACTTTGTAATTTGTGTGCGGCTATGGCTCGTCAGGCATGGGAGGGAGTTCGTTGCAAGAATGGCCAGGTTATGGGCACTGTTTAGTTGTGCCAGTGCTACCGACAATAAAAAGAAAAAGTGTGGTTGAAATGACAGAACGATTCATAAGAAATAGTGGTGGTAGTTGAGATGGGATTAACTACCTGCTACCCTCCCGCGCGTCAAAAAGAAATATGCACGTTACCTTGGTGATGGCGTTAGCAATTTGTCGGATTCACCCCTAAAATTGTGCTCACTCGATACTCACCGGTTTGATCACCCTTTATTTACCCATAGAAATAATAAAACCTTCCATTCAATTCAAATATGACCAAAAATTATTATTCACATAAATTTTAGTTGCTTATGCTCATGTGAGCTAGAAAAAAGTCCCTAACTTCGAACTTTCAATACAAAAGAAACCCCTATTCTTAAAACTGATTACTATTGATCTTAACCTGGTATATACTTCACATTTTTTTTTGTAATTTTGGTCCGAAATAATATTTATCTTAACATAGGGTTAGTAATTAAAAGTTATCTGAATTAAATCGTAAAAATGTATCGGCCTTACAGGCTTGCCAAAAATAAATGAAAAATCGAATTTAAATTTTATCAAATGAAAAACAACTCTTGACTTCACTAAAGGCAAAGCTCAATTTATGGCCTCCAGAAACATTAAACTCAAACTAATTCAGGAGTGGTTTTTCAAAATCAAAAGATAAATAACCAAAGAGAATTTTGTAAAGCTGAGAGAAAATCCACAAATGCTATAAGATATTGTCGTATATTTCATTTCACACTTGCCCGCAATTCTCGGGGATCACGACAATCACCTCAGGATTTGTTTTATTTTTGAAGCTGGCAACACTTATGGTAGACAGACTTATACAAAAGAGTTTACTGATTTAAATTTACTAAAAATTAACTTTCATTATTTAACTAGCACGAAAAATTTATAATTTTGAAATTTACTGCCTGAAATCACTTTTGCTTACGTAAAAATTATTAGAACGACCGAAAACTGAATTTTGAAAAACAAATTTGTATACTCTTGTGAGTTGGACACAGCGAAGCTGTAATAAAATTCTAAATTGAAAAAACTGGAATCGGAATGGTTTTGTTTTCTGATTGATATATATATATATATATATATATATATATATATATATATATATATATATATATATATATATATATATATATATATATATATATATATATATATATATATATATATATATATATATATATATATATATATATATATATATATATATATATATATATATATATATATATATATATATATATATATATATATATATATATATATATATATATATATATATATATATATATATATATATATATATATATATATATATATATATATATATATATATATATATATATATATATATATATATATATATATATATATATATATATAGAGAGAGAGAGAGAGAGAGAGAGAGAGACAAAATGTAATATATATATATATATATATATATATATATATATATATATATATATACCTGCATATTTTTAATATAGATTTTTTGGAAGAAAAGAAAATGTAGCTTCTTAAAAATTACTTCCAATTTTTTTTATACTGGGTTAAAATCAATTTTAAATATTCTCTCTTACAATGTAATTTTGTATAATAAAAAATTGCACTTGACTTTTGTTGATCTAAACTTGAACTCAATTTCAATATTCGTATCGGTATCGGAATCGGTATCGACGATATTTATTTTTAAATATCGGTATCGGTATCGGATCGGCAAAACGGCGTATCGTTACATCCCTAATTTATATATATATATATATATATATATATATATATATATATATATATATATATATATATATATATATATATATATATATATATATATATATATATATATATATATATATATATATATATATATATATATATATATATATATATATATATATATATATATATATATATATATATATATATATATATATATATATATATATATATATATATATATATATATATATATATATATATATATATATATATGTATATATATATATATATATATATATATATATATATATATATATATATATATATATATATATATATATATATATATATATATATATATATATATATATATATATATATATATATAGATATATATATATATGTATATGTATATGTATATATATTATTTATTTATTTATACTTAAGTATATATGAACATGTAAACACGTGAAAAGGTCAAGCCAGTAGCTAATTGTTTATTAAGATGGTTATTTGGATTCACAAAGCATATACGTTCGAAATAACCATATTAATAAACAATTAGCTACTGGCTTGAGCTTTTCACATGTTTACATGTTCATATATACTTAAGTATAAAATCAAACCAAAAAAGTTTGTCTTGAGTAGAACAAAAATCAGAAAAATGGGAATGAAGAAAAATAAACCGATGGCAACGCTGGGAAAGTGCACTTTAATATCAGCTTGAGAGTGATTTAATTCTCGTATTCAATTTTCACGAAAAAGTTGTATATATAAGAATTAAAATCACATTCAACAGACCCACCTGACAAGTGGTGATAGCAAATACACGTGAGCACTGACGATGGAAGTGTAGCGGCTTCCGAACGTGGCGCTACTCTGTTCTGCTGTGTACGTTGAAAAATTAAGTTGATGTTAATTTTTCCCTTGTTCCTTGGAATATTAATCATGCCCAATTCTTTCTGAATATAGCGTTAGGAACCTTAGCCTAATAATCAATTTGGATTCACAAAGCAAACACGTTCGAAATAACCATATTAATTAATTAAATATTCTTTAATGTCATTTATTCGAAATTGACAATCACAATTGATGGATGACACAGGGATGGTCTTTGTAATTTTAAAAGCAACGCAGGGTTGCATAATTTAAAATAAATCACATAATTTAAAATAAATCACCTACTTTGAGGTAATTTGGTTGTATGCAAAATGTATGGTAAATCATGCATAAATCAACATTATTTGTTCAAATCACCATGATTTGTCGAAATCATGCCGGTGGAAACATAATATAAGAATGTATTAGTAGAACATTTTTATTAGCATCTGCTGAAATAAAAATTTCCCCACAGTACTAAAACTATACTTATGCCCGTAATTTTATTCAGGGTTCCGAGTTTTATTTCTTGCCATATCACCAATTTTAGATTTTTCATCATCAAAAATCCACAAAATAGCTATTTTCCCATCCACTAAAATTCCCACAGTACCTTAAAGGGCCATGGTGACTTATCAAACTGTTTGATCATACTCATGTATGTATTGGTTGAGGTGAGTTTGACGAAAAATCAAACCCATTTAGATTTTTTTTCATCAAACCATACGTGTGAGTTTTTTTTACTAACACAATGATAAAAAAGGTGAGTTTGAAGCACATCAATGGTGCGAGTTTGATAAGTCGCCGGGCCGCTTAAAAATAAAATCAAGGCGAATTCATACTAGGTGGCCGCAAGAGCCCAGCTGTTTACTTAAATGTTTACATTTAGTAAACAGCTGTAAACAGTGTTAATGTATCAGCTTTTTTGACAGCCCAAATGTAAATTACCCACGGCGAATTCTCTTGCGACTACCTGGTGTTGATCTACCTTAAATAAAATCATATTATTTCAAGGGAAAAAACGCGTACGTTTATTTATTTAATTAAATCCATTTATATTGAATATTTTTAAAATTAATTTTAATTTTACATACTTTGAGCTCTAAATATCTACATAAATATGTATACATATAAAAAAACATACAAGAATAAAACAATTGCATATGTATAAATGTTTATCACTTCAAAAACTTCAGAATCAAAATCTTCTGAATAATCAGTTACTGCAATTTTGTTGTACATGTGGCTTGTATTAAACAATTTTCGCGTTTCAGAAGAAAACTGAACTATTTTTAAAGTGTTTTTGTATAAAACGCTTCGAAGATATTTTTGTGTTTGGCTGATTCACTACATTTCTATTGTGCCTTTTCGCTGGGCTTTAAATGCAGGCTTTTTTAGTTTGCGAGAGGGAGGTGGTGAGAAGCTAGCGGGATAAGAAAAAAGACACGAATTAAAATTTTGGATTTTTTTTTATATATCTCTTTGTCATTTTCGTTCTCTCAGCATTAAGCATGTGTATAATCGTTAAAAGAAGACATGGAGAAAAAGTCTGTAACGTAAATATGAGTGACTTTTCGTAGGGGTTTTAACAGAAAATTGTCAAACATAGGCAGGCTAAAAAGACATAGTGTGAAAAGCCTCTTAATAGGTCATATACATTATCTCGAAAACTAGTAGATTTGATTTGAAATCTTTTTCGAAATCTATATCGTTTACACTAAGCTTTTTTGACATTTTTCTAGATTTCGTATCCAAGAATAAATACTTTGACTGAAATTTATTTTAAACTTTAATCCAACAAGTGCCGCCTTAGCTAATGCACACAATTTTATTAACAAATGTTTGTATATCGTAGCTAATTCACTCACCGTTTATATAAAAATGTTGCACAGGGTAGCAAAAAGAAAATAAAAAATTCTAAATTTTGAATAGATTTCGTCCAAATCTACTGACAGAGTAGATTTCGTTTTATATGGGAAATGTAGTAAAAAGCAACAAGATTTAGTTCGGAATCTCGTAAGTACTAAATTTCGAGACAGTGTAAATGCCCTACACTAAAAAAAGTTTACTAAATTTAAGTAAATTTAAATTAATTTAAAAAAATTCGGGAATGATTTGGCTCCAAGGAAAATGTAACTGAAATCAAGTATACAATTTTCATCAAAATTGGTAAAAAAAATTCGTTCATAAACTAAAATTTAGTAAACCTTTTCTAGAAAATAGTAATATTGAATATTTTACTGATCAGTAATTCCTACAAATAAGTGAACTCGCTACTACAATCAAGTATTTTTTTCCACAAATTAAGTAAACTTGTCTTAATATGAAGTTAAAATTTTGTGGATGTATTTCTATTATTAAGTTAATTTCTCATAGTTTCGAGTATGCCTTGGACTAATTTTTAATTATAAAAGTCATAACTTCAAGTTAATATTGAACTAAAAATTAGGAAAATTTACTAAACTTTAGTTCAAATAGGTTGTCGGATGGCGCCAAAGACATTTTTTACTGGAATTTAGTACAAATTTCATTGTACATTTTATGCTAATTTTAATAATATTTTACTTGAGCAAAGTAAAATATTTACTTTAAACTAGTTCATTATTCATCTGATATAAACTTAATTCTAGGAATATTTTGCTACAGAAGAAATAGATTTCAAATCCACAAAAATCCCCAGAGAAAAAAATGTTTTTCGCAAAAAATCCCCTGGTGACTTTCACGAAATTTTTATCCCCAATCACAAGAAAATATCCCCTATTTGGGGATAAATCCCCAAAACTGAGAACGCTGATTTTATCAAATAGATATCTCTCTGTGGATAGTTATATACTGTAAAAATATTTGATAATTTTAACTTATAGGTAAGGATTAAACATGAATTTTTAGGTTATATACAGTTCACTTCGCATTAATTTATGCAAATATAAATTTATAATCAGTTGAGCTCAAAAAATATTGATTATCTAAACATGTTTTTTGCAATTTTTCTATTTAGTACCAAATTTTTATCACAAATAACTATTTTATTGACTTTATTTATTTACTATTTATTAATTTATTTGCTATAATATATTTTTCGGTCATTGATTCTAATAGCTTATAAAAAATAATTATTTTCACATTAAAAAAAATAAATTAAGGAAAGTGCGACTTTAGCTCGCATACGAAGGGTTCCGTACGAATACATTTTTGACATTTTTCATTTTGGAAATTTTGTTCGTTTTGCGTTTTTGTTTAATTTTAGTTTTTTAATTTTTTTTTAGCTTTTTTTGAGATTTTTCGTTTTGTATAGTTTTTTTTATAGATTTTTTTAGTTTTGGCGATTTTTTGGTTATGGCTTATTTTTTTTTTTGTTTTAACGTTTTTTTCGCTTTTGGACGATATACTTAGTTTTAGCGATTTATTTTAGTACTAGCACTTTTTTTGTTTTTTTTGGTGATTTTCTTAGTTTAATATATTTTTAATTTTTTTTTGTTTTGACACTTTTTTCTTTTTGGCGATTTTTTCGGTTTTTGGTGTAATTTTTTAGTTTTGGCGCTTTCTTTTCGTTTTGGTAACTTTTTTCCATTTTTGGCAATTTTTTTAGTTTTTTACGAAATTTTTAGTTTTAGCGATTTTTTATGTTTAGTGTTTTTTTTAGTTTTGACGACTTTTTTCGGTTTTTTGCGTTTTTTGTTTTTGTTTTTTGGCGATCTTTTTATGTTTGGTGATTTTTAGCGTTTGTTTTAATTTTGGTGTTTTTTTTTTCCTTAAGCGATTTATCGTTTTGACATTTTTTAATATTGTAATTTTTTAGTTTAACGTTTTTGAAAATTTCAAGACTTAACCAAGATACAGCGTATTGAAAATTACATAGTAAATTTACAATAACTGATAGAACGCCCTTTAATTGTTATTGTTTTAAAAATCAGTGATAATTGAACCATCAGTTGCAAGAACGCAATAACGCCATTTTTCCAAAATTGAGTTATACATATTTTTGTTTACTTTAAACACTTATATTTAATAGAATTCCATGCGACTAAAAATAGGGGCAGTTGGAAGAAGGGAATAAATCAGGTCATTTATTCCCTTTTTCCAAATGATAATCAATAAAAATGAATTCTGGGACAATTACGTTAAAAAAAAGTAAAGTTTTAACACCAAAAATTCTGGGTTTTCCGTAATATTCAGACTTGATTGTTGATTTTAAAAATTCATGGAAAAATCATTTCATAAACACCTGCAAGTCATTGAATAAAAAAAAACATATTCAAGATATCGAATTACAGACATTTTAAATACTGTTCAAGCCAGAAAGGTTATATAATATGTTCTGAAATTATAGATGGCTCTCCTTAAGACACGTTTTTGCTTCAGAAAAAGTATGTAAGCTCAAAATTACCATTAATAAAGGCATACACTTCCAAAATGCCAATAAATACGAAACAAATTAATGACGTTCTAAAAATAAAACAATACATTCGCGACGAATTCAAAGAATATTATGATAACACTATCTCTTGAACTACTACAACAACCGAAGCTGCTGAAATCAATGAGAAGATATGATATTAGTTAACTACTGCATTCATTATTCTTAAAACATAAATATACCCTTGTTAAAAAATTGCCTTTTATTTATATATTTTTTGATCCGTTGGAAGCAGGAAATAAATCCAAGAAGTTTATTTGTGTATATATCACTAATTATTAATATTTGGAAATCAGGTCTATTTATATGCAATCATAATTAATAGTACTGGTGGTTCAATTGGTGTTGTCTATTCTACAGACTAGACCAATTAACACTTACTTTGAAAATTTAAAGTGTCTATATAAAAGTGGCTGAAAATTACATTAGTATTTCAACATGTTTCGTTGCTCGCTTTAGAACACCCTCTAATTTTTAACTGTCATATATTTGTTGTAGCGGCAAAAGCTTTACATATTCTGTGAAAATTTCAGGTCTGTAGCTCTTACGGTTCTCGAGAAAACAGACTGTGACAGACAGACAGCGTAACAAAAGCAATAGGCGTTCTTTACACTTTTGGTGTACGGAGCCCTAAAAACACTCAAAAATATTTTAAAAAAATACAAGTTTTAGGCGGCGTCATGTGAGCCCGGCTCTTTCGATGGGAAAATAATTATAGGGAAAGAGCTGAACGCTCTGATCCAAACAGCTACAAACCTTGGGAGGTTTAATTTCAATGTAGATAACTAGCTTGTATTTGTATGTAGGCACACATTCATACGTACATACATGCATCGCGACCTCATTATTGGCTTAGCCCATTTGACAAAAAGTCGAAATGGAGAAAAACAACAAAGAAGATTTACATAAAGTTTTCTCAAAATATAACCGATAGAATTTTATTGTATTCTCACCACTGCTTCCGGGATATGTTTGGAAGAAAAATGAAAATTTTTGTGAACTTTCATCAATCAGGTTTGTGCTCCAGTAGACACTTTTTTATTTTATTTGTAAAAAGAAGCTTTTTGTGCTCCATGTGTATACCAACTGCTGTGTATTGGGTAACTTGTTATTGAGATGAAATATTCTACTTTTTACTGAAAATTGTTATTAGAAAAGATATTTACATGGAATAAAAACTTAATATTGATGAAACTTGGTATTTTACTTGATTTCTGATATTTATTTTGTTATTTAAAAAAAAAAATTTTGTACAAACAATTGATCAAAATTGATGATATCGAGCACAATGAATGCTGGATATCTCAGAAACCAGGAACAATTTCGCGAAACAGTTTTCGGATTCCGAAAGAGGATATTCAAAATATATATACCCCATACTTAACTCAATTTTTTTAAATGGTCTGTGGGCCAAAACAGGACTGAGTTCGGGACATTTTAGCATGCCAACATTCTATGTTAGTGATGCCAGCTTTTTTATTTCGAAAAAGTTTACTGTTATTACATTTCTGGGGATATTAATATATGGCAACCGAAACGAATAACGGTACCGGTAGCGGTAGTGGTATTAATTTTTTCTCTTATTTCGGTATCGGTAGCGGTATTTTAACTATATCGGTATCGGTATATACTGCTACCGAAACTTGAATACCGGTATGATACCGGTATTACAACTTTATTAATGAAACTGAGCAAAATGCTGTTTAAATAATTTTTTTAATAATAATAAAGAAAACCTGACTAGTATTGGCAACAAAACAACCGATTCAAATATTTTATACTTGTATATATACATTAGAGGATCCCTATATATAGAAAATTGCTCCGATTCTCGTTCTAACCCCATATAAATATACGAATAGTTTAAAAACTATTGTTTTTTATTTTTAGACAGATTAAAAAATGTGTAGAGGTTGCTCGAAAATTCAGATTATGTTAACCATTTTTAATTTTGCAGAACAATATCGACCCCTTTGAGCGAAATGATCTTAAGCGACATTTTGTAAAAAACTAATTTTTTTATTGAAATCAAAATTGTAGGTGCCTACCCATAGTTTAAAATCGTGAAAATGTCAAAATTGTTAATTACTTTTGAAATACAGGCTGTACAAAAATAAAAAAATTTTTCAACTCTAACACGAGCAATACCAATATTAATGGGAGATGTTAATGTGAGAATTGGCTCATTATCCCAATACATAGAAGACGCATATAAAGGTACTTTTGTAATGGCAAACGAAGAAACACAGTCAAGCGATAGCACCGTAGATACCATTGGTAGAGAATTTGTTGAGTTCTGTAACGATTATGGTCTTATTGTACTAAATGGCAGATCAGTTGGAGGTGAAGATGGAAAGTACACTTTTATCAACAATGTTGGCTGTTCAGTAAATGATATCTGTGCAGTACACCTCGACGGTTTATCCATTGTCGAAAGCTTTGAAGTAGAACACAAAATATGGTCAGATCATATGCCTATTAAATTAAACTTAAAAATGAACTCCACAACTGATAATGTTAAAAAATTAGATATATTACCCAAACTAATATGGAAGGACTCGCATAAAACTGTTTACCAACAAAAACTAAATGAAAGCCTGCGGATAGGAGCTGAGAGGCTTCTAAGTCTAGAAGAATTAGTCATTATAATCAGAAATTCAGATAAAAAAGAGCAGCACAATTACCAAACATTTAACCAAAAATGGTATAATTACAAATGCTTACGTGCAAGGGAGAAAGTCTTCAAATTACTGAACGTTTTCCGTAGAACAGGATTGAATACTGATGAAACCCAGTACTTGCAGGCCCAGAGAATTAACAGAACTGTCTGTGAGATCAGGAAAATAGAGTACTATACGGAACTTGAAGAAAAACTAACCATTGTTCAAGACTCAAAAAGTTGGCGGAAAATAGCAAAGGAAATTAGAGGAAGGAGACTTGAAATTGGGTTGAATCTCACAGCAGAACAATTTAAAAACAACTTCGTACAACTGCTTAGTCCGTACGAGGTTACAAACAGTATACATTATGCACATATGTGGAACACTGATGAAGAAATTGAAACAAGAATCACATGTAATGAAATTATGAGCGTGCTGCAGAGGATGAATAAAAATAAAGCACCTGGAGAAGACAGTCACTTATGAATTTTTACGAAATGCGTCTACAGAGTTTATAGCTAAATCGTACAACAATATGTTGACCATAAGCAGAGTAAGCAACACGGGTGAAAGGTAAGATATCAAGTACACTTATAAAAATAAAATTCAGATGCTTTATAGACCGCAACAAAATTTAGCCAAAATATTAAACATTTTATATAAAACCGAAATGATTATAGTTTATGAGTTTAAAATGAAAATGTAGACAAATTTTATTTTTGAATTTAAAATGGAAATTTAGAAAAAATTTATATCGGAAACCGGGCTATTATTTTGCGCCAAATTATATATTATATATTATATATATATATATATATATATATATATATATATATATATATATATATATATATATATATATATATATATATATATATATATATATATATATATATATATATATATATATATATATATATATATATATATATATATATATATATATATATATATATATATATATATATATATATATATATATAGTTTGATTAGATTACTATATAATCAGTAGTTAAATTCTGCAAGCATAAAATCTCTATATATAAGAGCATTATTTACATAGTTCGCTAAATCTTTCCACGTACAGAATTCATTTACTCCAGTATATTCATTAAATACAATTCATCAAAACTGTTCCTGTGGAGAAACCTAAGTCTGATTTCTCCAAGTATCGGGCAAATTCCCATAAAATAGGTTCAGGTTTCATCTTGACCCATGTTGCACATACTACAAATACTGTTTGTTCTGTTTATATATTGATTTGTGTTAAGCGGAAGAGTATCACATCTCACCGTTAATAATGTCGAAATTTCATTTATTTTCAGGCTTCCATCTATAAAATATGTGAATCCCATAGCTGGTGTGAGGTGTTTGTAAAATCGCAAAGTACTACCTGCTGCTTTTTGCACCATTTCCATGTAGTTCTTTCTCTTAAGTTCTAAAACTAGTTCGTGGGTTCTTACAATCCATTTCTTTTTTGACATCCCACTACTGAAGTGCATATTGAGGTTGTTTAACTCTTTAGCCCAGAAAATGTTTTCGCTTAACATAATTTTTGATAATTTGTGTGGAAGTCTCTCTGAATCATAGTTAAATAAAGCTCTAGTTAGATAGCTAATGTGTAGGCTAAGAGTATAAAAATGGCTGTCTTCCGCTCCAGCACCTGGAGAAGACAGTCACTTATGAATTTTTACGAAATGCGTCTACAGAGTTTATAGCTAAATCGTACAACAATATGTTGACCATAAGCAGAGTAAGCGAAACATTTTCAAAAAGTATTATCTTTCCAATATTCAAAAAAAGAGATCCAAACACACCCAGTAATTACCGTGGAATAGCATTTATGAACTGTATAGCGAGAGTTTTTAGGGGTATAATTAACAACAGAATTACCGCTTGGGTAAAAAAGAAAGATATTTTAAATGAATTTGGAACGATTTTCCGTCATCCCACGTCAAATTTGGTTTGTAAACAGACCGGTTTCGGCTATGTGCCATCTTCAGTGTTCTATTGAATACTATTTTAAATGAATTCCAAGCGGGATTTCGGCAACATTACTCGACAATTGATAACGTATATAATTTAGCATCAATAGTGCATCTTAAATTTGAGGCGAGTAAAAAAAGTATACGCATTTTTCATTGATTTTAAGGCGGCTTTTGATAAAGTGCAAAGGCAAAAATTTATTTATAAATTGCATGCCATGGGAATGCCCACGAAAATTGTCCTCCTGATAGAAAGTATATATAGTAGGTTAGTATCGGCAGTGTGGGCGGGAAACGAGCTATCGGAATATTTTGAAACCTACTGTGGTGTTAAATAAGGATGTCTGCTGTCACCGTTGCTCTTCACCCTATACATAAACGACATACACGATTACCTAAGAGGAGGATTAATATAAAGGTTCTCTTGTACGCCGATGATATTGTAATTTTAGCGGAGGACAACAATGTAATGCAGTCTATGATAAACCAGCTGGAGACCTATTGTAATCTGTACAACATGGAAGTAAATATGAACAAATCAGTAATGATGATATTTAGAAAAGGCTGGCGGATGATGAGAAATGGTACTACATGCAAGAAAATATTAAAATTGTAACATAATTTTGATACCTGGGGATGATATTAGCCCCTCGAATGTCTTTTACAAAGCACGTAGAAAGCAGAAACAATGATGCCAAGGCCAGTACTAATTCCACCTGGAAAAGATACATAAACAAACCAAATATATCTCTACGAGCAAAATGGAAAAATTTTCAAGCAGTGTGCAGAGCAATACAAGCTTATGGGGCCCAAATTTGGGGTTTTACATCATTTGAAATGGTGAACAAACTCCAACGATATTTTCTTAAGAGAATTCTCAAAATACCTGATAATACACCGAATTATGCACTTGCCCTAGAAACTGGAGCGGAAGACAGCCATTTTTATACTCTTAGCCTACACATTAGCTATCTAACTAGAGCTTTATTTAACTATGATTCAGAGAGACTTCCACACAAATTATCAAAAATTATGTTAAGCGAAAACATTTTCTGGGCTAAAGAGTTAAACAACCTCAATATGCACTTCAGTAGTGGGATGTCAAAAAAGAAATGGATTGTAAGAACCCACGAACTAGTTTTAGAACTTAAGAGAAAGAACTACATGGAAATGGTGCAAAAAGCAGCAGGTAGTACTTTGCGATTTTACAAACACCTCACACCAGCTATGGGATTCACATATTTTATAGATGGAAGCCTGAAAATAAATGAAATTTCGACATTATTAAGGGTGAGATGTGATACTCTTCCGCTTAACACAAATCAATATATAAACAGAACAAACAGTATTTGTAGTATGTGCAACATGGGTCAAGATGAAACCTGAACCTATTTTATGGGAATTTGCCCGATACTTGGAGAAATCAGACTTAGGTTTCTCCACAGGAACAGTTTTGATGAATTGTATTTAATGAATATACTGGAGTAAATGAATTCTGTACGTGGAAAGATTTAGCGAACTATGTAAATAATGCTCTTATATATAGAGATTTTATGCTTGCAGAATTTAACTACTGATTATATAGTAATCTAATCAAACTATATATATATATATATATATATATATATATATATATATATATATATATATATATATATATATATATATATATATATATATATATATATATATATATATATATATATATATATATATATATATATATATATATATATATATATATATATATATATATATATATATATATATATATATATATATATATATATATATATATATATATATATATATATATATATATATATATATATATATATATATATATATATATATATATATATATATATATATATATATATATATAATATATAATATATAATTTGGCGCAAAATAATAGCCCGGTTTCCGATATAATTTTTTTCTAAATTTCCATTTTAAATTCAAAAATAAAATTTGTCTACATTTTCATTTTAAACTCATAAACTATAATCATTTCGGTTTTATATAAAATGTTTAATATTTTGGCTAAATTTTGTTGCGGTCTATAAAGCATCTGAATTTTATTTTTATAAGTGTACTTGATATCTTACCTTTCACCCGTGTTGCTTACTCTGCTTATGGTCAACATATTGTTGTACGATTTAGCTATAAACTCTGTAGACGCATTTCGTAAAAATTCATAAGTGACTGTCTTCTCCAGGTGCTTTGTTTTTATTCATCCTCTGCAGCACGCTCATAATTTCATTACATGTGATTCTTGTTTCAATTTCTTCATCAGTGTTCCACATATGTGCATAATGTATACTGTTTGTAACCTCGTACGGACTAAGCAGTTGTACGAAGTTGTTTTTAAATTGTTCTGCTGTGAGATTCAACCCAATTTCAAGTCTCCTTCCTCTAATTTCCTTTGCTATTTTCCGCCAACTTTTTGAGTCTTGAACAATGGTTAGTTTTTCTTCAAGTTCCGTATAGTACTCTATTTTCCTGATCTCACAGACAGTTCTGTTAATTCTCTGCAAGTACTGGGTTTCATCAGTATTCAATCCTGTTCTACGGAAAACGTTCAGTAATTTGAAGACTTTCTCCCTTGCACGTAAGCATTTGTAATTATACCATTTTTGGTTAAATGTTTGGTAATTGTGCTGCTCTTTTTTATCTGAATTTCTGATTATAATGACTAATTCTTCTAGACTTAGAAGCCTCTCAGCTCCTATCCGCAGGCTTTCATTTAGTTTTTGTTGGTAAACAGTTTTATGCGAGTCCTTCCATATTAGTTTGGGTAATATATCTAATTTTTTAACATTATCAGTTGTGGAGTTCATTTTTAAGTTTAATTTAATAGGCATATGATCTGACCATATTTTGTGTTCTACTTCAAAGCTTTCGACAATGGATAAACCGTCGAGGTGTACTGCACAGATATCATTTACTGAACAGCCAACATTGTTGATAAAAGTGTACTTTCCATCTTCACCTCCAACTGATCTGCCATTTAGTACAATAAGACCATAATCGTTACAGAACTCAACAAATTCTCTACCAATGGTATCTACGGTGATATCGCTTGACTGTGTTTCTTCGTTTGCCATTACAAAAGTACCTTTATATGCGTCTTCTATGTATTGGGATAATGAGCCAATTCTCACATTAACATCTCCCATTAATATTGGTATTGCTCGTGTTAGAGTTGAAAAATTTTTTTATTTTTGTACAGCCTGTATTTCAAAAGTAATTAACAATTTTGACATTTTCACGATTTTAAACTATGGGTAGGCACATACAATTTTGATTTCAATAAAAAAAATAGTTTTTTACAAAATGTCGCTTAAGATCATTTCGCTCGAAGGGGTCGATATTGTTCTGCAAAATTAAAAATGGTTAACATAATCTGAATTTTCGAGCAACCTCTACACATTTTTTAATCTGTCTAAAAATAAAAAACAATAGTTTTTAAACTATTCGTATATGGGGTTAGAACGAGAATCGGAGCAATTTTCTATATATAGGGATCCTCTAATGTATATATACAAGTATAAAATATTTGAATCGGTTGTTTTGTTGCCAATACTAGTCAGGTTTTCTTTATTATTATTAAAAAAATTATTTAAACAGCATTTTGCTCAGTTTCATTAATAAAGTTGTAATACCGGTATCATACCGGTATTCAAGTTTCGGTAGCAGTATATACCGATACCGATATAGTTAAAATACCGCTACCGATACCGAAATAAGAGAAAAAATTAATACCACTACCGCTACCGGTACCGTTATTCGTTTCGGTTGTCATATATTAATATCCCCAGAAATGTAATAACAGTAAACTTTTTCGAAATAAAAAAGCTGGCATCACTAACATAGAATGTTGGCATGCTAAAATGTCCCGAACTCAGTCCTGTTTTGGCCCACAGACCATTTAAAAAAATTGAGTTAAGTATGGGGTATATATATTTTGAATATCCTCTTTCGGAATCCGAAAACTGTTTCGCGAAATTGTTCCTGGTTTCTGAGATATCCAGCATTCATTGTGCTCGATATCATCAATTTTGATCAATTGTTTGTACAAAATTTTTTTTTTTAAATAACAAAATAAATATCAGAAATCAAGTAAAATACCAAGTTTCATCAATATTAAGTTTTTATTCCATGTAAATATCTTTTCTAATAACAATTTTCAGTAAAAAGTAGAATATTTCATCTCAATAACAAGTTACCCAATACACAGCAGTTGGTATACACATGGAGCACAAAAAGCTTCTTTTTACAAATAAAATAAAAAAGTGTCTACTGGAGCACAAACCTGATTGATGAAAGTTCACAAAAATTTTTTTCTTCCAAACATATCCCGGAAGCAGTGGTGAGAATACAATAAAATTCTATCGGTTATATTTTGAGAAAACTTTATGTAAATCTTCTTTGTTGTTTTTCTCCATTTCGACTTTTTGTCAAATGGGCTAAGCCAATAATGAGGTCGCGATGCATGTATGTACGTATGAATGTGTGCCTACATACAAATACAAGCTAGTTATCTACATTGAAATTAAACCTCCCAAGGTTTGTAGCTGTTTGGATCAGAGCGTTCAGCTCTTTCCCTATAATTATTTTCCCATCGAAAGAGCCGGGCTCACATGACGCCGCCTAAAACTTGTATTTTTTTAAAATATTTTTGAGTGTTTTTAGGGCTCCGTACACCAAAAGTGTAAAGAACGCCTATTGCTTTTGTTACGCTGTCTGTCTGTCACAGTCTGTTTTCTCGAGAACCGTAAGAGCTACAGACCTGAAATTTTCACAGAATATGTAAAGCTTTTGCCGCTACAACAAATATATGACAGTTAAAAATTAGAGGGTGTTCTAAAGCGAGCAACGAAACATGTTGAAATACTAATGTAATTTTCAGCCACTTTTATATAGACACTTTAAATTTTCAAAGTAAGTGTTAATTGGTCTAGTCTGTAGAATAGACAACACCAATTGAACCACCAGTACTATTAATTATGATTGCATATAAATAGACCTGATTTCCAAATATTAATAATTAGTGATATATACACAAATAAACTTCTTGGATTTATTTCCTGCTTCCAACGGATCAAAAAATATATAAATAAAAGGCAATTTTTTAACAAGGGTATATTTATGTTTTAAGAATAATGAATGCAGTAGTTAACTAATATCATATCTTCTCATTGATTTCAGCAGCTTCGGTTGTTGTAGTAGTTCAAGAGATAGTGTTATCATAATATTCTTTGAATTCGTCGCGAATGTATTGTTTTATTTTTAGAACGTCATTAATTTGTTTCGTATTTATTAATGGTAATTTTGAGCTTACATACTTTTTCTGAAGCAAAAACGTGTCTTAAGGAGAGCCATCTATAATGAGAGAAACTCAACATGAGAGAAACTCATGAGAGAAACACAACCGCTTCTAACTGCTCAAGAATTTAAAAATAACGCACCGATTATTGTAGTAGATGTCAGCCATCAAAACGAATCGCTCAATAACGGACCAATTGATATAAAAATTTAATTTGAAACAGCTACAAATATTGCCTAAAAGACATCAGCTTACTGCATTCTTATTCATGATCGCATAATTGAATATGTACCCATAAAAGGACAAGTCCGAAAAGTCTTATAAATTAAACAATATGGATGATAATATAGTTTGTATAGATATGCAAGGATTCAAAAGCGATTCAAATGATTTCATCGCAAAAGAAGTAGCGATCGTTTTCAACAACAACAAAAATGGAGCCATAAATTTCATTATAGAACCCCCCTTTGATTTTAAATGTCTATCGCCAAAGAAGCAAAAAGAAGTAAACTGGTTAACAAAGAACCTAAAGTGGAACGATGGATCAGTCACATTTCAAAGCGTCTGCAAGTTTTTAAAAGCTAATGTACGCTATTCTAAAATATATGTTAAAGGAGAAGAAAAGAGACAATGGCTAGAAAAAATACTTAAAAAAAGAGTTTTTAACATCGTGGACTTTGGATGCATCAACTTTAAACAAATGGAAATTAAATATCCCGAGTATTTCTATTGTAATTATCATACATATGGTGTTCGCGCATTAAGAAATGCTCTTTTACTAACAAAAGAAATATCTTGTTTAAAATAATTTATTTATTATTAATATTATTATTATTATTGTCTTAAAATGAACAATTTTAAAACTTTTTAATCACTTAAATATATTTAATAAAAATTAAATGCATAGAAAAAAAATTAAAACAACTGTTTTTTTATTTCAAATACAACACAACTAAATGATGACTAATGAAATTTTGTTATCAAATGATGACTCATTCTCAAAACATATCCAGCTGAATAAACAAAGCCATAAACATGATTCTGCAAAACAAATAATCAGACGGTTATTTCAAATGACGCTTTCTCAAAACATGTGCAGCTGAATAAACAAAGCAATAAACATGATTCTGCAAAACAAATAATCAAATTATTATCTCTTTATATCCACATATAATCTAAACCAAATGTCTCAATATCACCCCATTAGAACAACACCCTAAATTTCTATAACACCAAAAACATTACGCACACTATAATTTTTCACAATCTTCACTATACACATTTTGCCTACAGGGCACTTTAATTTTTTTTCCACGGGTATCAAATTACACATTTGTTTATTTAACAATTAAAATTTCAAAATTTCAAATTTTAATTACCCAAATTTTAAAATTTTAATTGCTCCCGCACATACTGTTTCCTACTACTAGCTTAAATATATACCATGGAATATAAATGATTTTCAGAATGAATACATTTCCGAATTTATAATTTTTGCTAAATCGCTTTTAATATGACTACCAAAACAATTGGTTTTATGAGTTTCAAATAATCTGTAGAATAAAGAATTCCTTCTAAAGTTTAATTTTCTAATGAGCATAGAAATTTAGTTTCGTTACCCGCGTACTAAAGAGTGTGCTACGCTATTAACTGGGAGGTCGCAGGTTTGATTCCTACCAAGAAAAAGGCTTAATCAGTATGTACGTTTGTTAAATTGACGGAGCTAAATATTTGTCCAAATTTTTGCAGACAAAAGTGGGAAACCCTAATTTCTTTTTTTAAATGCTGCTAAAACTGAAAAAGCCTTTGTGGAATCGCCTCGCTTTATTTTAGAAATTGTTTGCCAAAATTTATATAAATTAATTTCAGTCTTTTTGAATATTTGTTTAAATGTAAGAACTTTCAATCTATAAAATTGTGAAATTTCTAATAATATGAAAAATAGTGCTGATTTTTTTCTTCATTACGATATTTGGATTTATTAAGATTAGTGATTTACAGTTACCACCAAAATCAAAGTTTTCTATACAAAAATTTACACCAAGCCTGGGGCTTACGTCTTTCAACTACTCGATAAAATAAACACGGGTCGCCTCACCAGCCCATGTGTTTATTTTCACCCCTCGTAATTTCAAAATGATTTTTTTATTTTTTTTTATTGTTTTTTATGTATGAATTTCATGTTAAGTTTTATATAGCGACTGATAAAATCAATCAAATTTTGTTTTTCTGAATATTGCCAATTATATTTTTTTTAGTTTTGTATAGCTTCTAGATTCAGATAAATAAAAAACATGTGTAAGTTTTTAAATCTATATATTTCAAACCGTTATGGTTCATCATCAGGATCTATATATTACACATAAAATATTTTTAAAAAAAATGTTAAGTTTTGTATCTTTGTTTTTTTGTTGCACTTCAATTTGAAATATATGTTTAATACATGTATCAAAATAATATTTTTTTAATTTTTATGTGAGTAGTTCTTGGAATATATAAGCTTTTGTTGTACATTCGTTTGTGATATGTATTATAAATGTCCTGGTCGAAATTTCCCATATATTTAGCTGTCAAAAATTTTTTTAAATAAATTTAAATGCGTGAACTCCACCAGTGTAAGAAATTACTAATATTTAAAATTATATATATATATATATATATATATATATATATATATATATATATATATATATATATATATATATATATATATATATATATATATATATATATATATATATATATATATATATATATATATATATATATATATATATATATATATATATATATATATATATATATATATATATATATATATATATATATATATATATATATATATATATATATATATATATATATATATATATATATATATATATATATATATATATATATATATATATATATATATATATATATATATATATAAATATATAGATATAGATATATATCTATATCTATAAATATATATATATATATATATATATATATATATATATATATATATATATATATATATATATATATATATATATATATATATATATATATATATATATATATATATATATATATATATATATATATATATATATATATATATATATATATATATATATATATATATATATATATATATATATATATTCAGGTGAGATATAATAAAATTTTTTCCGCAGATGTAGAACGGCTTTTATCCGAAAAAAGAAGAGTTCGTAGAGAATGGCAACGCTACAGATCCCCACAGCTAAAATCTAGGCTGAAGGAATGTACTAAACAGCTGAAAACTCTACTAGAATATCAAAAAACCGCTTCTCTTCAAAACTTTCTAAATGGGCTCGACGCAACACCTCAAACAGACTATTCGCTATGGAGAGCAGCCCGAGGCCTCAAAAGACCAGTGATATATAAGCCTCCATTGCGAGCTTCGAATGGAGACTGGGCAAGAACTGACGCTGAAAAAGGTACTCTGTTTGTAAACCACTTGCAGAAAGTATTTACTCCAAATACGTCTGATACTATAGTTGAGCTGCCACCAGTCCTCGCTATACCAGATGTTACTTTGAGGTTCAACATTCGTGAGATTGAACACTATATTGCGGGCTTAAACTCGAAAAAAGCCCCAGGCGCTGATAAAATAAGCAATAAAATGCTCTTAGAGCTACCCTATACTGCAAAACGGATAATTCTATTTATTTTTAACAGTATTTTGCGCCTCAAATGCTATCCCGCAGAATGGAAGGTTTCGCTGATTACCATGATACCTAAACCAGGCAAAGATCATACGAAGGTGGAGTCCTATAGGCCTATAAGCCTGTTGTCTAACATGTCAAAACTATTTGAAAAGCTACTTATGAGTAAGCTAACACCCATACTGAATCGTACTGGATGCATTCCAGACCACCAATTCGGTTTTAGGAGACAACATAGTACGATTGAACAATCACATAGACTCGTGAACGTGGTTAGAAAAACCTTCGAAGAAAAGAAATATTGTTCTGCGCTCTTCATCGATGTTTCTCAGGCATTTGATAAAGTATGGCACGCAGGTTTAATAAATAAACTAAAGCAAAACCTACCCGAAAACATCCTTAAACTTTTAGAAAGCTACTTAACTGAGCGAAAATTTGTTGTTAAAGAAGGTAATTTTCAAAGCCCTCCGCAACCCATTGAAGCCGTAGTTCCTCAAGGCAGCATCCTCGGTCCTGTATTATATCTGATATATGCCTCTGACTTGCCGGTAAGCAGTAACATACACATATCAACATTCGCTGATGATACAGCTTTTCTAAGTGTTCATAAAAGCCATTAAGAAGCCACCCGCAATTTGCTAGATTATATACCCCAGTTGGAACAATGGCTAAAACAATGGCGGATAAAAATTAACGAACAAAAATGTCTACACATTACTTTTACATTGTGCAAAGAAACCTGCCCACCTATACAAATAAATAACCAAACTATACCTCAACACACTGAAGTAAAATATCTCGGTGTTCACCTTGATCGTCGTCTAACATGGAAGTCACACATAAATGAAAAGGTGACCCAAATGAAACTAAAAAATGAAACTAAAAGCAGCTCAAATGAATTGGCTCATTGGAAGGAACTCTACTATGGTCCTACGGAATCCAGTTATGGGGCACTGCCTCGGCATCAAATGTAGAAAAAATTCAAAGGCAACAAAATAAAATACTCCGTACGATTACAGCAGCCCCATGGTATGTCAGAAACAATCGAATTCATAAAGACCTAGATGTGCCGCCGGTTAAAACAGTGTTTTCTAAACACGTGACAAGCTACATAAAAAGACTTGAGTTGCACCCAAATCCCCTAGCCCGAAACATCATTAAGTTTAGAGGCCACACTCGGCTGAGAAGGAGGGACACTCTTGCTCTCAGCCGAACACAAGAGACGTAAACAACCAAACAACCAACCGCTGAAACAAATATTTTTGTCTGGCACTGGCTGGACTTAAAAATTAAAATGTTAGAGTTAAGATTTGATTACTTATTGTTAGTTCAATTTTATTGAAGATATAATAAATAAATACATATAAGCGAAAAAAAAAAAATAAAAATAAAAATATATATATATATATATATATATATATATATATATATATATATATATATATATATATATATATATATATATATATATATATATATATATATATATATATATATATATATATATATATATATATATATATATATATATATATATATATATATATATATATATATATATATATATATTTATATATATATATATATATATATATATATATATATATATATATATATATATATATATATATATATATATATATGGGAAATTCTACCAAGTTAAGAGTAGTATGCAGCTCTGAATGAAATTCATATATATATATATATATATATATATATATATATATATATATATATATATATATATATATATATATATATATATATATATATATATATATATATATATATATATATATATATATATATATATATATATATATATATATATATATATATATATATATATATATATATATATATATATATATATATATATATATATATATATATATATATATATATATATATATATATATATATATATATATATATATATATATATATATATATATATATATATATATATATATATATATATATATATATATATGGGAAATTCTACCAAGTTAAGAGTAGTATGCAGCTCTGAATGAAATTCAGGCTGCCATAAGAAGTATGTTTAAAAGCCCATTCAGCCTGCACAAAAATTGCCTAATTTCGTGCTGATATTACTTACCAAATTAAAAATGTTCATAGAGTTCATAGACTTCATTTCGGCTGTCATTTGGCACTTGAAATATCTTCCTTTTTATAAAGTTTCTACGAATTTCGCACTTTTATGGTCACAAAACATTATTTTCCTTCGTTTTAAATATTTGTATACGTTGCATTTTGATAATTATTGTATTTTAATTAAAACAAATGTCAACTTGTTTATTTTTTACCCCCACAGTTGTATATATGTTATTCCAAAAAAAGGAGCTTTAGAAAAAAAAAACAAGTATGTTCATTGTAATTTCAAGTTAATTTCGCCGAAATTAAGGAAAATAACTTAGTTTGGGATATGACAAAATGTATGGGAAATTACTTAATTTCAAGTTGTTTTCAACCGAAATCAAGAAAAACTTAATTTGGATGCAGGCTGAACGGTCTATAAAAAAAAAACTAACTGAAATTCAGGTTGGTAAATTTCTTTACTCTTTAAAGCGTATTATGCAGTTCTCACTGAAATTCAGGTTTGGAGTTTTGCATTTACATATTTCTACACGGAAAAATAATCGTGTAGAATTCTATACTGAATTTTGTGTGCATACACACAAATTTATATATTTTTTTATTTACAACACGCAAAAACACTAAAAATTAATTACAATGTACGAAAAACTAAAAATGTCAAAAATTACGTGACCAAACAATTGTCTGAACATTAATTTTTATTTCAGTTGACGGAAAAAATTCTCCACTTATTGTTATAGCATGCCTGTAATAGACAATAAATGCCAAAATTCCGTGAACTTTTCTTTGGAACTGCGTACTAGTAAACGGAAATTTCATTAAGAAGTTTACCAACTGAATTTCAGTTTGTTTTTTTTACACTTTCTTCTTATGGCAGCCTGAATTTTAGGCGGAGCTGCATACAACGCTTTAACAGTTACGGAATGTTGCGTGAACTCATCCACTGTAATTTTGTATAATAAAAAAATTTCCCTTCTCGAGTTTTGTTAATCTAAACTTGAACTCAATTTCAATATTCGTATCGGTATCGGCGATATTTATTTTTAAATATCGGTATCGGATCGGCAAAACCGCGTATCGTTTCATCCCTAATTATAACAGAAAGCTTAACCTCTGTTCATAACAAAAATCAGCAGAAATAAAATGTTTGTCTACATTGATCTGTATCAAAAAACCAGGACAATTTAAGAGTGGACCATGACACCATGACAATTTGTCTGACAGCCGTATATTACAGACATGTTATAACAGTCAACAATTGTGTGGTCACGGAATTTTTGACATTTCTAATTTTTCGTACATTGTAATTAATTTTTAATGTTTTTGTGTGTTGTAAATTAAAAAATATATAAATTTGTGTGTATGCAAACAAAATTCTGTATAGAATTCTACACCGGTATTTTTCCGTGTAGAAATAAATGCAAAACTACAAACCTGAATTTCAGTAAGAACTGCATACTACGCTTTAGTCAGACAAAAAAATGTGGATAATTCAGTCCGTTGGCAAACCTATTTATGGCGCATGCTCGAAATAGCAATCATTTAGGTTTTAAACAACTCATTGATAACATAAAGAACACATACACAAGTTTATATGTATGTAAGCACATACAATATGCAAGTATCTATTCAATTTGTAACAATCAATAAAATTTTACTTCCATTCTGAAATATTGCTGCGAACTACTATGTATTAGTTTAACAGTAGTGTATACATGAAACTTGCATACATACATATGTACATACATATGTGCAATAAAAAACAAAGATATTATATGTACAACTTCAACTAAATAAGACCAATGTAAGAGAAAAACCTGTAATTAAACATTTCAATTTGACAGCAAAATAAATTTGTTTTAAAGGGAGCTTTCAATTACCAAAATGTTAATTGTTTTAACTGTTCTTGGAATTGGGGCAACTATAGCAGCAGAAGTGAAGGCTACACGTTTGGCCACGCAACATATGGTAGACTTTCCGGATAAAACAACGTTAAATGAGAAATTCTTTAGTGATGTCAAGGATCTCATAAAACGACGCCTAAAAGAAAATGCAGCTGTAATTTTATAGGAAAGTAAATGATTGGTATAAATAAATTCGAATTGATATCTCTTTCAGATAAAGAAAATGCATTTGGACAGCGGAGAGAATATATTAAATAAAGACAAATCACCGGATTTTCCATTAAACATAGCTCAAAAAGTGCTATCGTATGTTCCGACTCCCGTTCTGGTTGAAAATTGGCCAGTAAGTACCCACAGTTTTGGCCAAGTAACAGCAGTTGCAGTAGACCCTCAAGGAAATCCAGTTATATTTCATAGAGCTGACAGATATTGGAAAGCTAAGTATGTTAATAGTGTGATCTGTATCCATATGTTTGTATAATAAGCATTTTTTATGATGGGGCAACCCAAAGCACTTTTTTACTGAAGTTCCTTGATATTTGGCATAACTATATTTTTATTTAGGGTCGCTATCCGTCCCCTTTTTCCCGGACACTGTCCTCTTTTTGGGATCTCTGTCCTCGGAAAAAATTAGCTTCCGGGAAAGTCCTACTTTTTAACGGCCTAGAAAATGAGGTTATATTCGTGTAAAGTACTGTTTTACAATTATCCATATGGTTGAAACCATGTCCAATCGACAAAAAATTCTATTTTCGGAAACACCAACTCCGATTTCGATGATATTCGCCACAAATATTATCCAATAAAGGTAGTAATAAATTTAAATTTTCAAACCTCGAACTCATCACGTTTCTGAAAATACCATCAAGAAATTTGGAAAAATTTGTCTAAAGTGGCCATAGAAAACCAACTATAACTTCTAAGCTTCAAAACTGAAAAAGTTTTATTTGATGTTATTTTGCAGGTTAAAATAATGATTTTGAAATGATGTACATCTAGATTTTTTCCGCGAGTAGTTCAAAGGTTATTTGTGGAGGTCTTGAGCTCAAAGGGCTGTATCTAAAAAAAACAGTTTTTGAAATAATGTTAAAAATATATATTTCGTTTAGTTTTTTGACCTTTTTAATTAAATTAATTTTCTTGTTTTTCAAGCTAAACGACGCCAGTTCATGATCCAATTATTAGGTCAATGCATGATCTAATCATGATCTAATAATACAGGTCTATGCACCAGTACAACAATACAAAAAACAACAGGCATTTTGTTTGTGTATAACAATCGTAAAGATGTCAAAAACAGCTGTCTAGAACAGCAAGAAAAACGCGTTTTGTGTGTATTTTCTCGTTCTGTGCCTCGTTTCTGTATTTCTCGCATCGTAAATTATCTCACATGAAACGTGTAAATTGAAACAAAAACGAAGTAAAATGAAACGAAAATGGGGTTTTCTCACAGAACTGTTTCTGTATCTACAATGCGAGAACTATCTGTCATTTAAGTTATTTTCCAATAGTTATTGGAAGGATGTGAGAAAAAGTGTTTCTGTAACAACATATTGTGAAGAGTTTTTCACTAACACCGTCAAAATTTCTCACATTTGAAAACGGTGCGAGAAGTATTTTTAAAATTAAAAATATTTAATTATAGATTTTGAAACTATAAATGGAAAATGTAAGCAGTGCCTCGTTTCTGTATTTCTCGCATCGTAAAATATCTCACATGAAACGTGTGAATTGAAAGAAAAACGAAGTAAAATGAAACGAAAATGGGGTTTTCTCACAGAAGTGTTTCTGTATCTTTACAATGCGAGAACTATCTGTCATTTAAGTTATTTTCCAATAGTTATTGGAAGGATGTGAGAAAAAGTGTTTCTGTAACAACATATTGTGAAGAGTTTTTCACTAACGCCGTCAAAATTTCTCACATTTGAAAACGATGCGAGAGGTATTTTTAAAATTAAAAATATTTAATTATAGATTTTGAAACTATAAATGGAAAATGTAAGCAAGTTAATTTACTTAATTGTTTTGTTTTAAAAAGTTTTTTTATAGGTATTGAAGAAAATAGAAATTATCTCTTTGCTGGTGGCTAGTCGCCGACTGTTCTTTTTATTACGATCGCGCTCCGCCGATTGCAAAAACTGAACATGTTTTATTTTGCATTGAAAATAAGACTAGAAGTATTTTAAGTTACGGCATATTATCGTTGGAAAGATAAAAAGTATAAAACACATTCAATAAAGTATTTTTTGTTTGAGATATAATATAGTATTTTTTGAAAATATTTCAACGCCGCCGCCAAAACTTTTCCATCGGCTTGTTGCTCTGTTTGACACTTGAATGATTGGAATATTCCAATAAATAAGCTGGCTTTTCGCATTGAAATACAGAAAGAGTTTTTACTCACAAATCGAGAAACGATGAAATTTTTTGTTTCACACTTCATGTGAAAACTTTTACGATGCGAGAAATACAGAAACGAGGTACAGGTTAATTTACTTAATTGTTTTGTTTTAAAAAGTTTTTTTATAAGTATTGAAGAAAATAGAAATTATCTCTTTGCTGGTGGCTAGTCGCCGACTGTTCTTTTTATTACGATCGCGCTCCGCCGATTGCAAAAACTGAACATGTTTTATTTTGCATTGAAAATAAGACATGTTCATTTTTACAATGGTTTTAAGTTACGGCATATTATCGTTAGAAAGATAATAAGTATAAAACACATTCAATAAAGTATTTTTTGTTTGAGATATAATATAGTATTTTATGAAAATATTTCAACGCCGCCGCCAAAACTTTTCCATCGGCTTGTTGCTCTGTTTGACACTTGAATGATTGGAATATTCCAATAAATAAGCTGGCTTTTCGCATTGAAATACAGAAACACTTTTTTCTCACATATCGAGAAACGATGGAATTTTTTGTTTCACACTTCATGTGAGATATTTCTCGATGCGAGAATTACAGAAACGAGCTACTGGTAAAATGTAACTGCACGTCTCCACGCGCAATATTTATTTCCGAACATAAGAAATAACGTCGGCAGAATAACAGCACATATGTGTTCATGTATAGGCTTATGTTCTGAGCTATAGAACACGTATTGTGGTATTGGACATACATTTAAAAAATTCGCTGTGAATGGATCGATGTTTTTTGTCTTTATTTTAATTTATTAAATTTTGTTTAAAACTACTTTATTTTAATTTGCTTTATTTTATTTAAAAAACTTTGTATTTTTACCACAGCTACAAGTTTCTTTTGTTTAATTCACGCAACCAACAAATGCCGATCAAATTTGACAGCTTATGTTCAACATTATTTCTTGAACATAAGTTTGAACAATTATGTCGCAATTTATTTGCAAATAAATATTTCTGCGGTCCACACGTGAACATATGATGTTGGAAATAGAATTTGACAGATGAGAACATAATTATTTCCAAGTTTATTGCTCGTGGAGACCCCCAGTAAGGAAATATGTAACCAGAGAGCGAGGCCGATACATAACAGTCGGCGGCGGTGGCTGTTAGCCGACTGAAGCCGACTACTCTTTAGAAGAATTACTTAGCATTTACGCATGAAAGTAATTGCAAGAAAGTCACAATACACTCACATATTTTCACTAATACACTTTTGATTGAGCTATGAGAAAGGCAGAGAAATGAATACTATTTTCTTTTTCGTTGATAATACGCATGGTAGAATAATACAGGCAGTGGTGAAGCGTTAACGAACTTTTTTTTTTTTGGGTTCGACTCTGTCAAAAGTTGTTTATGTTATACCAACACACACCCACACCAGAGACTTGCGCCGAGGGGTTTTGATCGGCGGTGGCTCAAATTCGGCTGAAAATCGGCTGGAAATGCACATGGACATGTAATAAAAGTGAAAATTTTCATTTTGTTGTTAAATTAGTTTTTCTTTTTCATACCAATTCTTCACCAAACAAAATGCATAGAAATTAAGCATTGCTTTGCCTCTCAAAAATGTTTAAAATGTTATGAAAAATAAAGCAAAGGCTTGATTGTCAAACTTTGTTAAGGCTTGTCCAGATTCAACCTAAAAAGCTATTTGTCAAGCTAAAAATTAATTTCTCTGTTCGCAATTTTATGCATGAACATCAATTATATATTTTACCGCTAGAATCTAATTCATGAATCATGCTAGAATTATTCGGATATATAATACATTATAATTTATGTATATTGAAACAAACGTATATACCTGATTTATTTGTATCATGATAAATGGCAAATTCTATATAGGAAAAACAGATAAGATAAAGCAGGTTATTTTTCAATATAAAGTTTGACATTTGTCAGGATAAAAATTTATCACGTATAGACATAGGCTAAAGCAAGGCGAATTGATACCAGGTGGCCTTATTATTGTAAATGAACTTTACCAAAATGTCAAACTCTATGTAAAAAAACTAAATAAATACTTTTTATGTATGCATTTCACATGACAGATAGGTGAAGTCCAGTTGTTGTCGTACTAATAAGGCCACTTGCTATTAATACGCTTTGGGTTACAATGAAAGTCTTTCTCTAATAAATTTTTAAATGTAATTTTCACTTTTGCAAAAAGCTGTTTGCTGGGAACTATCAATGGAAATTCGTCGAGTCTATAGAAAATAATAAATTATATACAGATTAAGAGCTTCTTCTCAAAGATATTTCTAATGACTAAATATGGTCTAATTTAAAAACTGGACGAAGAGGAAATCTTCATAAATTAACTTCGTTTGTATTTTCGATTCCTATTAATAATGCGTTTGTAAAGAAAGAAAAATAATGTAATATCCCGAATTAATGATAAGAATTAATTTTAATGGAAATTTAATGTTTTCAATATTTTTTTGCAAACAAATTAAAGTAAAGAAATACCAAATATATGTGGGAAAAAATAAAAATTCTTATGAAATAAAAAACAGGACCCATTAGGAAGTAAGTAATATAATCCAAATAAAGAAAAAAATTTTCAACTCGAATCGTATATGGCAGAGCCCTGAAGGAACACATAAGAAATACAAACGAATTGATAATTTTCTCCTTTTTTAAGTCGGATAATGAATATTTATTCTTTTGAATAGTTTTTGACAGTTTTTGGCAGTTCGTCTTAGTAAATCAAGCTTTTTTTCTCTAAATGTCAAGCTTTTTCACAGAGTAATGCATACAAAAATATTTTTCGTTATCTTACTCTGCGTCTCCACCTAACCATAGACTACTAACTAGACCCGTCACTATACAACAACATTACGAAGATTGTATGAGAGGGAACGCAATGAAAAAAGCATTAACTTGAGCGGTCTACACTTAACATTAACTTGAAGTTAATGTTAAGTTGGGTGTAGACTGCAAATTACTAAAATAATGCTTGAACAAAAATTATGAAAAAAAAACATAAAAAAGTAGAAGTGGAAATTAAAAAAAGCAATCGGCGGATTATTTTAAGCCGTTTTTGAGCCGAAAAATGATCGTCGCTGGCGGCTTCCATTAAGCCGATCTTAGCCGCAAGATAAATCGGCGGCGGCTGTGGAAATTAGTCGGCGGCTCGGCTTAGCCGTCTCGGCGCAAGTCTCTGGTAAACACACACATGTGAACATATACATTTTTTTTCAAATTTTCTTTTGTGCTTTTTGACAACCTCGAACCTAAACAACAATAAAAAGCCGTGTTGTTTTTGCTGTTGTTGGGTTGTTGTAGCTTCGCTACTACCTAGTATAATTCTACCATGATAATACGTATACAAAAATTTCATGAAAGTACTTTCATTTGTAAATGTAACGTTACTAGCTATATTTTGCCGACAAGAATTAGGCGAAAAAACTCGAAAAATAAATCGCATAATCTGACAGCCGTCTATTAGAGTGCAGCGTGTGATTTTTTTGCGAATTTCAATTGCGAATAGCAAAAAAAGGTTGCATTTTATTTTTAGATACATGGGAAAAATAATGAAAAAATATTGGGACCTACTTTTAGCCCTCTACCGCAGCATCAAGATTTTAAATATGAGATCAAATCAATCAATTTGTGAAACATCATATGATGCAACATTATATATTCTTTATAGCTGTAATAACTAATTACACTCAAAATATCCACTATTTTATACATACAAGTAAGATTTCAGACAAACTTAAGAGGAAATATGAAGCAAATTTTCGGATTTCTAAGTCTTTGTCATATCTTGCAAAAAAAAAACATTGAGGTCGCTGAACACGAAAATTTATTTATTTATTTTTTTAATGCGCGCTTTCCCGATATTCCCGAAAAACTAGTTTTTTGTTTTTTTTTAGTTTTTTCGATAATTGGCGAAAATTCCGAGAACGGATCATCTGAATAAAATGAATTCCACACTGTTGTATAGATATCTCTCTATTCTTTCATTCAATACACTGATTGTGCAAAAAATCATCAGGAGACTTGCATTGACCTAATAATTGGAACATGGGTCAATGCAACTCTCCTGATGATTGTTTGCAGGGTTGTGTTTTGACCGTTACAATCGTCGTAAACAATCGCCAAACTGTTAAAAGTTGCTTATATTTTTGGACGCCATTGCTGTTATATACAGAGAGCGAGGCTGATCGGCTAATAGCCGCGGCTCAGCCGCAGCCGATAATTTTCTTGCTGTTTAGCCGCCGCCGCCTTTAACGGCTAATTTCGTATATGAATTTTATTTTAATTTGCTTAATTAATATAAAACTAAATTTTTAATAATTTTTTCAAGGCTACACGTAAAAAACAATTTTGTACGGAATAATCGAGGAGATTTGACAAAATATAAGAAAGTTTTAAGCCATTAAGTGTAAAAAGCTGATTTTAATTCCCATACAAAATTATTTTCAAACTAAAAAAAATGTTTAATACCAGAGACCCAAAATAACTGTTAAAACTATTTTTGAATTAAAAAAGTTACAATAAATCAACAAATATTTTCATTTCATTATTTGTAAAATTTATATTTATACGTTGCTTATAATATTTATTTTCAATTTATATTTTTTACGTTGCTTCATAACAGTTATTATTGAAAAATAATTTTTTCCGTTGCTCATAACTTTTATTTTCAACGTTTATTTATTTATGTTGCATAATAATAGTTATTATTGGAAAACAAATTTACGTTGCTTATGAATTTTATTTTCAACATTTATTTTTTACGTTATTTAATAACAATGGCGAGCGGCAAAGCATCAGTTGCAAAGCATTTAAGCAAAGTCCTGCGTCTTTGCGCATTAACACGTAAACTTAATCAGCGTTGAGAAAATGATAAAAGCTAAAAAATTCTTTGTGTATATCGCTAAAATTTGCAAAAGTTGCAAAATTGGAAACAATCCCAAAATCTGATTAAAAACCACTAAAAATGTAAAAAAATAAAAAACAGGAAAAAATGGCGAATATTACGAAAATTTGAAAAAACTCGATAAAAGTGGAAAGATAGCAAAGTTTAATATTGATTAAAAATCTATAAAACTCTTAAAAGCCAGCGACTGGCAAAAATCACTTTCTTTGCGAAAGTTCGCGAAAATTTGCAAAATTTAAAACATTCTCAAAACTTATTAAAAAACCGCTAAAAATGTAAGGAAGGAATGACAAAAATTCTGAGCAAATTGCGAAAATGACGAAAATTCGCAAATGCTTGCTAAAATCGGAAAGATAACAAAATTCTGGCATTGATTAAAACAATCAGCAATTGGTAAAAAATCACTTCTATTGCGAAAATGGCGAAATTCGCGAAAAAATTTTAAATTGATTAAAATTCGCTAAAATTGTAAGGAATGACAAAATGAAATAAATGTTGAAAATGAAATTCATGAGCAACATAAGAAACTTTTTTCAAATTATAACTATTGTTAGGCAACGTAAATAGATAAAAGTTGAAAATAACAGTTATGAGCAACGGAGAAAATTATTTTTCAATAAGAACTGTTATCAAGCAACGTAAAAAAATATAATTTGAAAATAAAAGTTATGAGCAACAGAAAAACATGTTTGTTAATTATATAAGAATTATAAACAGACGCAAATACATATTTGTTAAAAATAACAGTTATTTCCAGACAAAAATATATTTCTCCTTAAATCTGATTTAAATTAATTTTGTATTAAAAGTAACTAAAAAATAATACAGCTGTTTTCGGTTAAGGGCTAATAACCTTCTCATTTTTTATCAGAATTTAGCGATTGCATCCATCATGTGTCGTCCCAAAATTATCTTTGAAATACAGCCCGAAAAAAAATATACTTAGTATATTTTTTCATCTGTATGAAGCAGTTTAAATGATAGTTTTTGAGAGATATCTATACAACAGTGTGCAATTTATTTTATTCAGATCAGCCGTTCTCGGATTTTTTGCCAATAAACGGAAAAACTAAAAAAAAACAAAAAAAACTTGTTTTTCGGGAATATCGGGAAAGCGCGCATTAAGAAAAATAAATCAATATAATTTTCGTGTTCAGCGACTTCAATTTTTTTTGCAAGATATGACAAAGACTTACAGCATGTTTACAGAACCCAATAAGCCTATAATACGCCTTAAAGTATTGACGTCAATCATGTTTGCGGTTATATATCTCGAATGTCATTATGCATATGGGCATTTCCACAGGAAAGTCCACTTTCTGTCACGTTCGTCACCAAGAAAGTAAGCTTGTTTTTCAGAAACAAGTGATTCAATTTTTCCTATACTTTTATTAACTGTAGAGCTACTTATGGGCTACACAAATATATGAAGAAGTAAAAAAAACTTACGTTGCTTTAAAAACAACCTGTGGAAATACCCATATGTTAAAAACGTAACATTTGTCATATTTTTTGGTATTTTGAAGACGCAAAGTGATGTCATTGACGTCAAAAACAGTCAATTAGAAAATTGCATCCATCTTAACTATTAATTTTTAAAATAACACCACTTTCACATCAAAAACTAGAAAACTACCATTATTTGAACTAAACAACTTTATTTCGTTTATTTGTAATGAGCTATTTATCATATAATTGTCTTTATATGCAAAATGAAAATCTTTAGCTAAAATCTATGTCTTTTACTTACAAGCAACAGCTCTTAGTAGTGTGCGCCATGAAAAGGGCTACCATTATTTGGATAAAAAGCAATAATTGTGTATATGAAAAAGTAAACAAAAAAAATTTATTGTAGGTGGGCAACTCTATATGCACGAAACTACGTAAGTCGAGACGAAAAATAAGGAACGTCTTCTACAGACGCAAATTGTTACGTAATCGTCCATATGCCATTCGCGCACGTTTTTATTGTAACGCGTTCTGTAAACATGCTGTTAGAAATTCGAAAATTTGCTTGATATTTCATCTTAAGTTTGTCTGAAATCAAACCTTGTATGTATAAAATAGTGGATATTTTGAGTGTAATGAGCTATTACAGCTATAAAGAATATATAACGTTGCATCATATGATGTTTCACAAATTGATAAATTTCATCTCATATATAAAATCTTAATGCTGCGGTAGAGGGCTAAAAGTAGGTCCCAATATTTTTTCATTATTTTCCCATTTATCAAAAAATAAAATGCAACCTTTTTTTTGCTATTCGCAAAAAAAAATCCCACGCTCCACTCTAATGTACGGCTGTCAGATTAGGCGATTTATGGTCAAAAAGTTTTGGAAATATGACGGTTTTTACATTTATATTAACCATAACCCATTTTTAGAGTTTTTCGCCTAATTTTTGTCGACAAAAATATAGCTAGTAATTCTTCTAAAGAATAGTCGGCTTCAGCCGGCTAACAGGCACCGCCGCCGACTGTTATGTATCGGCTTCGCTGTCTGGTTATATATTTGTTTACATCATGGTAGAATAATACAGGTAGTGGTGAAGCGCTAACGAACTTTTTTTTTTGGTTCGATTCTGTCAAAAGTTGTTTATGTTATGCCAACACACACCCACACCAGAGACTTGCGCCGAGGGGTTTTGATCGGCGGCTGGGAAAAAATAGTCGGCGGCGGCTCAAATTCGGCTGAAAATCGGCTGGAAATGCACATGGACATTTAATAAAAGTGAAAATTTTCATTTTGTTGTTAAATTAGTTTTTCTTTTTCATACCAATTCTTCACCAAACAAAATGCATAGAAATTAAGCATTGCTTTGCCTCTCAAAAATTTTTAAATTGTTATGAAAAATAAAGCAAAGGCTTGATTGTCAAACTTTTTTAAGGCTTGTCCAGATTCAACCTAAAAAGCTATTTGTCAAGCTAAAAATTAATTTCTCTGTTCGCATTTTATGCATGAACATCAATTATATATTTTACCGTTGGAATCTAATTCATGAATCATGCTAGAATTATTCGGATATATAATACATTATAATTTATGTATATTGAAACAAACGTATATACCTGATTTATTTGTATCATGATAAATGGCAAATTCTATATAGGAAAAACAGATAAGATAAAGCAGGTTATTTTTCAATATAAAGTTTGACATTTGTCATGATAAAAATTTATCACGTATAGACATAGGCTAAAGCAAGGCGAATTGATACCAGGTGGCCTTATTATTGTAAATGAACTTTACCAAAATGTCAAACTCTATGTAAAAAAAATAAATAAAAACTTTTTATGTATGCATTTCACATGACAGATAGGTGAAGTCCAGTTGTTGTCGTACTAATAAGGCCACTTGCTATTAATACGCTTTGGGTTACAATGAAAGTTTTTCTCTAATAAATTTTTATATGTAATTTTCACTTTTGCAAAAAGCTGTTTGCTGGGAACTATCAATGGAAATTCGTCGAGTCTATAGAAAATAATAAATTATATACAGATTAAGAGCTTCTTCCCAAAGATATTTCTAATTACTAAATATGGTCTTAATTTAAAAACTGGACGAAGAGGAAATCTTCATAAATTAACTTCGTTTGTATTTTCGATTCCTATTAATAATGCGTTTGTAAAGAAAGAAAAAATAATGTAATATCCCGAATTAATGATAAGAATTAATTTTAATGGAAATTTAATGTTTTCAATATTTGTTTGCAAACAAATTAAAGTAAAGAAATACCAAATATATGTGGGAAAAAATAAAAATTCTTATGAAATAAAAAACAGGACCCATTAGGAAGTAAGTAATATAATCCAAATAAATAAAAAAATTTTCAACTCGAATCGTATATGGCAGAGCCCTGAAGGAACACATAAGAAATACAAACGAATTGATAATTTTTTCCTTTTTTAAGTCGGATAATGAATATTTATTCTTTTGAATAGTTTTTGACAGTTTTTGGCAGTTCGTCTTAGTAAATCAAGCTTTTTTTCTCTAAATGTCAAGCTTTTCCACAATTTTTATCTGGCAAGCCTAGGTCGCAGAGTAATGCATACACAAATATTTTTCGTTATCTTACTCTACGTCTCCACCTAACCATAGACTACTAACTAGACCCGTCACTATACAACAACATTACGAAGATTGTATGAGAGGGAACGCAATTCTTATTTTATAATGTGGTTTCTAATTTGACTATGTCCTTCATATTATCTTAGTAAGAGCACTTTGTATGTAAAAATGCACAACACATGACAACAGCCTCTTTTAGCTGTCAAAAGTGAGCATTCTGTTCCTAACTTGATATGCTGTTGTAACTTGGAGTTATTACTGCGCTGTTAAAACAATTGCACTAACAACTATGTTATACCCTGAAAAAAGCATTAACTTGAGCGGTCTACACTTAACATTAACTTGAAGTTAATGTTAAGTTGGGTGTAGACTGCAAATTACTAAAATAATGCTTGAACAAAAATTATGAAAAAAAACATAAAAAAGTAGAAGTGGAAATTAAAAAAAGCAATCGGCGGATTATTTAAAGCCGTTTTTGAGCCGAAAAACGATCGTCGGTGGCGGCTTCCATTAAGCCGATCTTAGCCGCAAGATAAATCGGCGGCGGCTGTGGAAATTAGTCGGCGGCTCGGCTTAGCCGCGGCTCAGCCGTCTCGGCGCAAGTCTCTGGTAAACACACACATGTGAACATATAAATTTTTTTTCAAATTTTCTTTTGTGCTTTTTGTTGTAGCTTGGCTACTACCTGTAGTATAATTCTACCATGGTTTACATTTTACCAGAACGAGAAAATACACACAAACACGTTTTTCTTGCTGTTGTAGACAGCTGTTTTTGAAATCTACGATTGTTATACACAAACAAAATGCCTGTTGTTTTTTGTATTATTGTATTGTTGCACTGGTGCATAGACCTGTATTATTAGATCATAGGCCAGTTTTTATTTTTTACAAGAAATATGTAACAATAACGTTAAAGGCCTCACAGTCTTTACTTTCTGTTGCGGTTCTCTTCAGTTCAGTTGAAAAAATTTATTATTTATGTGTATTAACAAAACCGTTGAGTTGAAATCGTTTGCCATATTAAATACTAAAATCTTACTTTGTTTATGTATGCATATACAACTTTTGCTGGTTTTTTTTGTACGTATTTCAAAAGAAATATCATTCAAATATGCATCGAAATAGCACTTGAAATACTCTAAGTCCATGTCCATATGAAGCAACTTTTGCTTCTGCAACTTTCCTAAATTTTCTTTTGAAGTTGCATTCGTGTCCATATAATGAAATTCTTGCTGCTCAGCTTTTGTTTTTTTTTTTTATATAGAATTTATTGTTGTTTAATATTACGAAGAAGAAAACAAAAGAGAGTTGCATTTACATGAAGCAGTGTACCCCTTCCCTATTTTCTCACCTCTCTCTCCTATAAACTCAAAAGTTGCGCAGCAAAACTTGACTCGTATGGACATAGACTAAGTAATTTATATTAAATAAAGATTTTTTCATTTAAAATAAAGATTTGTTTGTTGGGGGTTAAGCAATGTATATACGAATTTCCTTTGTGGTTTAGTCCATGTCCATATGAAGCAACTTTTGGTTCTGCAACTTTCTTAAATTTTCTTTTGGATTTGCATTCGTGTCCATATAATAAAATTCTTTCTGTGCAGCTTTTGTTTTTTTACATAGAATTTGTTGTTGCTTAATATTACGAAGAAGAAAACAGAAGAGAGTTGCATGTACATGAAGCAGTGAACCCCTTCCCTATCTTCTCACCTCTCTCCCATAAACTCAAAAGTTGCGCAGCAAAAGTTGACTCGTATGGACATAGACTTACCAAATTGTCAGTAGAACTCAGCCACACTTTTGAAGAGCTGCACACCTCTTATTTTATGAGGTCTGATACTTTTTAAAAGTGCGGTAGAAGTCTACTGACAATTTGGCAAAGCACCAATGAAATGCTAAATTTTTATTTCAAATAAAATTGGTATCATATCTGGAATAATAAATTTAATAAAGGTATTTTCGTTTTTTAAAGTCAAGTAAAAATGCATTAAAAATAAATATGTAACTAAATGTGAATCCTATCGGTTAAAAAAATTACATTCATATCATTTATATTGATAGCGAATTGCAAAAAATGCCCAATTGTAAATAAAACTCTTTGACATCGTAACTCCAGAGTTAATGGAGAATATTAGAACATGTTTGCATATGTATGTTTGCTCTATGAAAATGGGGTATAATGCCAAATTGAAAATATTGCGAAATCAATCAAATAAAAATTTAAACTTCAGCAATATTTCCCAATATATGTACATGTAAATTGCATGATGCCAATGCAGGGTCCATTCGTAAATTCAGTAATTGTGTAATAATCAAAGTCCTGCGCTCAGCAACTAGCATTTGGTAATACTTTTATTCGTGAAAAGTTTCTGTAACTGAACAATGGGCAGTGCTGCTGCAGATTGCTGCAGATATGGTAGCATTTTTTTTAGTGTCGCAATACTTTGCTTACCGGTTGCATATCTGTGTCGTTTTATCACACCATCTTAAGACGAGTTACGTCGAAATCGAGTTAACGGCATATTCTAGTTCACCTTGTTACAATCCTCAGTTGGGTCCAATTCGTTTTGAAATACATACTCCAATTTTCGAAAAGTGTTCACGGTTTATTTTTTAAATTTTTACAACAATAACACAACAGACTTTACAGTAAATCGATAATATCTCCAAACACGATTCTTAGACTTAAGATGGTATGAGAAAACGACACAGATTTACAATCTTAACATATAAATAAATTTAAAAAATTATGTTGTTGCATTTATTATCGTAGACACCAACTGTGGTAAAAGATATGAAAGCGGCAACTCCGCCAACAACCAAAACAACAAATACTTTTTATATAAATTATTATTTTACAATACAAAGCGTCTTGTAGGCTTGATTAAAAAATAAACAGCCACAAAAAATATTTTATATATCAATCTGCATATTCTTTATAATAACGACCAATACGGGAATTTTTTTAACACATACCGACATATGTATATTTTTAAAGAGAAAAGCTTTGTCTTTTTGTCACTTAGTCTATGTCCATGCGAGTCAACTTTTGCTGCGCAACTTTTGAGTTTATGGCAGAGAGAGAGGTGAGAGAGGTGCTTCATGTACATGCAACTCTCTTTTGTTTTCTTCTTCGTAATATTAAGCAACAACAAATTCTATGTAAAAAAAAAACAATAGCTGCGCAGCAAGAATTTCATTATATGGACACGAATGCAACTTCAAAAGAAAATTTAAGAAAGTTGCAAAAATTTAAGAAATCCTGATAAATATATCTTCGTCTGAAACGCGAAACGCCCTAACTGACATTTTCATAATTTTACAAGAGTAGCAATAAATATACTAAAAAAAGAATATATTAATCTTAATTATATCGCTATTTTAGATCGGGAAAGTCTGATTTTTTATAGTAATTATGTGTGTTTGTCAAACACATCCCAATTTATTAGGAAGCCGATTAGAGTTTTTCGTTAGTTAGTTAGTGCTTTTTGCGTTTTATTTAACATTATGTAGAGCATAAACTTCGTTTTATGCAAATATGTATCCTCAAATGTTCATGTATGTATATATATACTTATGAACAAGTTAATGGGAATGGATGGTGTTGCGCAAAAAAACAACCAATCAGCTATGTTGCGAGATTGGCCCCTTTTGCGCAACACCATTGAAATGTATTTTAGATTTTATTGATAGTAAAATTATTGGAAAAAATTAATTGCGTTTTGTTTTTCAGTCCTACTTTTTTAAACAAATGTCCTCTTTTTATAAATTAAGTGATGACAACCCTATGCCAATGGAACACTGTTTTCATTTTGTATTTTACTTACAGTTCCCACGGGCTGTATTTATATCATGATGAACGTCACCCAGAGTGCAATTCAGTATTGTCAATTGAAAAAAGTAATAAGTATGGAACTTCTAAAGTACTGAATAGATTTGTGCGGCTTGTAGCATTCTTAAATACTGGCCGATTTTAACGATTTCAAGCATTTTAGATTTTGCTAGATAAGACAACAAATGTTGGTATTAGCGTTTGTATTGTATGTCTTATAGTTTAAGAGATATTTCACTACGAAATTAAATTTTTATTTTTTGGCATCGATTTTTTTATTTTTTGCTTATAACTTTTTTACTAAGCGTCTGATTTTAATTTAAAGTGCATCATTCAATTTCTGAAAAAATTTTAAGTAAACATACATAAAAAAACTTTGAAGTTTTACTAAAACTTTTAACAATCTAAGCAATCTGTTAGTTTGCAATATTGTTTTACGTTTCTAAGTCTATGTCCATACGAAGCAACTTTTGCTTCTGCAACTTTCTTAAATTTTCTTTTGGAGTTGCATTCGTGTCCATATAAGTCCTCTTTTACATTAACAAAGTTTACTTTGCAAAGTCTTGAGTTTGATGGAGAGAAGGGAAAAACGAAGTGGGGTGAGTACAGACTTTGATGTTCTCGTAAAGTTGCTTTGTTCTTCGTTCGTCGTCTATACATAGTCGTATAAACAACAACAAAACAACACAAACTTTGCAAAGTAAAATTTGCGTGTGCAGAAGTGAAACAAAGTTTAAAGAAAAATTGAAGAAACTTTGACAAAGTAAACTTTGATAGTCTGAAAGAGGACTAATGAAATTCTTGTTGCGCAGCTTTTGTTTGTTTTTACATAGATGTTGTTGTTGCTTAATATTACGATGAAGAAAACAAAAGAGAGTTGCATGTACATGAAGCAGGACCCCTTCCCAATCTTCTCACCTCTCTCTCCCATATACTCAAAAGTTGCGCAGCAAAAGTTGACTCGAATGGACATAGACTAATATAGGAAAGTATTATGGGAAAAATGCTGCCCAGCACGGTTGTCAGATTTTTTCCGACCAATTTCACCAAATTGATTTTAAAAATCGCCAAAATCAATTTTATGTAATTTTTCTTAATATTCTTTATATAATACTATTTTTTATATAAGTTTTTATAAAATAATCATATAAAAATTTAGCAGAAAATCGCCAAGAGTAGAAATATAATCGCCTAAAATTATTTCTTGTAAATTTTTCTCACCCGAATTCAAAACAATTTAATGACTACCCAGCAAACAGGAAGTCAAACCTTTAAAAAAAGATGACTTTATCATTTGATATCAAGCACAATTCTCAAACATTTTTCAAAGGTTTCTGTTTACCACTTCAATTCAAGTTCATAATGATTTGAATATAAACATTTGACAATCAGTGTTTTACCAATTTGATGTGTTATTCACAAATTATAAATCAACGTAGAAACACTATTTAAAGCGAAACATAAATTGGAAACATTTAACAATGTGACGATCAAACTAATTTATTTATTACAACTGCAGAAAATTACATATTTACTGTTTGGTGGTTTGTGATCAAAAATTAACTATCAACCTGAATAAGAAAAAATTTAAAATATGAACTTACAAAAAAAATTTATTTCATTTATGTTCCACATTGTATTACAATCCACATTTGAAAAACTTTTGAGAAAAACGTTTGAAAGTGAGTTGATAATAAATAAATTTCTCAATTTGAAAATAATTTACTCTTTTGTTGAGATTGAGAATGCTATGTTTTTCAAGTTATTTTCAAATCATTTTCAAACGTTTACCGTTTGAGAAAAGGTTCCATATTTGTTGAGTATAATTAATACAAGAAAAACCCATCAAAATCACTTTGTTTTAATTTGTTGGAGACGTGTTTTGGTGGAATTTATTTTTGAAAATAGTCTTTCAACAAAGTAATTTCCCTGAATTATAAGAAGTTTGAAGTTCAATTTTGTAAAAAATAGCCATATAAATCGCCTACAAATTTATTTATCGCCAGAAAAATCGCCATGTCGCCAAATCAAAAATTTAGACGCCAAACAAGTTTAAAAATCGCCACGTTTGGCAAGAAATCGCCATACCTGCCCAGCTAGCAGGTTGCCTAGAAATAAGATGGTATTGTACCTATCACGAGCTTAGTCCTCATTTTGATCTCAGTGCTATTTACGGCTGAAATTTTTGAATCGGAGGCTGGCCTTATGTTTACATTTATTTGAACAAAAGTGACTTATACACTGAAAATTTGGTTAAAATATTTTTATAAATCTAAGAAGAGGATAACACTCACTTTTCAGTGGTATATGCGCAAACCCCAAAAATGGTCTACAAGGGGAGAATTTTAGAGTTATCAAAACTATTTATATATGTTGATGGAATAATGTGTTATATATATAAGCTTCAAAATGTATATAGGATAAAATTTGTTGGTGATCCCTTTACGAATGGCAAGGATAAATATAGAATATATATATATATATATATATATATATATATATATATATATATATATATATATATATATATATATATATATATATATATATATATATATATATATATATATATATATATATATATATATATATATATATATATATATATATATATATATATATATATATATATATATATATATATATATATATATATATATATATATATATATATATATATATATATATATATATATATATATATATATATATAGATATATATATATATATATATATATATATATATATATATATATATATATATATATATATATATATATATATATATATATATATATATATATATATATATCTATATATATATATATATATATATATATATATATATATATATATATATATATATATATATATATATATATATATATTTATATATATATATATATTTATATATATATATATATATATATATATATATATATATATATATATATTTATATATATATATATATATATATATATATTTATATATATATATATATATATATATATATATATATATATATATATATATATATATACATATATAAATATATATATATATATATATATATATATATATATATATATATATATATATATATATATATATATATATATATATATATATATATATATATATATATATATATATATATACACATATATATATATATATATATATATATATATATATATATATATATATATATATATATATATATATATATATATATATATATATATATATATATGTATATTGTCCTGTGGTTCCTGTTAGGAACAAAGGCAGGGATATACCTTAGAAAAAAAAGAACCAACTTTGTATTTCATATGTGATGCAATTTTTTTGAAGTGAGTGAAGATAAATACGCCAAGTTAAATATGTTTTTGACTTAAAGCCTTACGTCATTAGGTATTTGCCAAATATGTTTTTAATTTGCGACATATTTGAAAATTTAGGATTTGTGGCAAAAGTGAAATATGTTTCCCTTTTTGGGATTCTAGGAGAGAATAATTTTTGTTGTGGTCATACCAAAGGAGATAACTAAATGGCTTGTACAACAAATTGATAGTAATTCACTCCCATTCGCAAATTTTGTATCCATCATGTGATCGTCACAAAATTATCTTTGAAATACAGCCCGAAAAAAATATACTTACGTCCTTTTCACAATGTACGATTAAGAGTTAACATGGACTTTAACGGAAACTTCTCCACACAAAACTTGCCGTTAAAGTCCACGTTAACTCTTAATCATACATTGTGAAAAGGGGCGTATTTTAAGTCATAACTTTATTACTGGTGGTTGGAGTTTTGGCATTTTTGATAAGTAGGACTCCGCATATTTTGAGAAAAAAATTTTAAGAAATTAATTACATATGGTTGAGCAGAATTAAAAATGGTAAACATAATCTGAATTTTTTAAGAATTCTGTCGCCTTGAACCACATTTTTCACTCTGTCTAAAAATTGAAACATAATAGTTTTTAAACTATTCGTATATTTCTATTGGGTTAGAACGAGAATCGGAGCAATTTTCTATATATAGAGATCCCTAATGTATATATACAAGTATAAAATATTTGAATTGGTTGTTTTGTTGCCAACACTAGTCAGTTTTTGTTTATTATTATTAAACAAAAGTTATTTAAACAGCATTTTGTTCAGTTTCATTAATAAAATTGTAATACCGGTATCATACTGGTATTCAAGTTTCGGTAGCGGTATATACCGATACCGATAAAGTAAAATACCGCTACCGATACCGAAATAAAAGAAAAAACTAACACCACTACCGCTACCGTTATTCGTTTCGGTTCCCAACCTTGTTAAAAACAACAACATTTTCCTGAAGATGGCAACAAAAGTAGATCTATAAGGTATACGTATCGGCGAATTTATACAACAAAGTAACTTTTTTTGGGAATTGTGGTGTCAAAAAATTTATGAGAAAAACTCAAAGCGAATATTAAAATGTGAGTGAATTGGTAAAATATAATTTGACAGCAAAATTACCGAACATATGGGCTGATGCACAGACTTTATATATCAACCTTGATGCCAACCAACATTCGGCGAAATATTGATTAGAAAAATAAAACAACGTTATTGTTATTTTTTATAAAAAATAAAAGCTGGCCTTCAGCTTAAAAAACTTCAAAATTAATTTAAAAATATATATGTCAGTTATAAAACTCTTTTCTACACATTCCGAAAGTTTCATGGTGGGGCCGCTTCTAGTTTCGTTGTTACAGATCAAAAAATGTCCCAAAGTTTAATTTAAGTTTTATAAATACAATTCAATTTAATGCTTTCCAATTTTTTCTTTTTGAAATGTTTAAATTTTTTAATGTATTTTTTGATGCAATTAGGATGTGCTGAGCACGGGAAAAATATTCTCTTCCTCAGTTCGGCCATTTTCCAGATGGCTGACTCAATTATTATTATTTCCAGTTTGTTCAAAAGTCTGCTAAACTACGCTTCGAATAGTGGATCATTTGCTTTGAGCGGATAAAAAATTACTGGGTTATCCCTACGTCTTCACGAGCCATCGACTTGCACATGACATTAACATGACGCCGGCAGAGCGACTGTAAAAAATTCATCAACTTCTTTGTTGTGGTGAATACGTGCCATGTCCATGTTCTGCTTTATCAATGTGTTTTGTGGTAGTGCAATAGAAATAGAATATTTACCAATTTTGTTCTGTCTCTTTTCTTTCTATTGAAAATGGTTGTTGACGGCGAATCTCATGGCGAATATTGATGCTCAGCCATATGTTCGGGCATCGATGTCAGAGCATGGACGAAACATGAACATGAGCGGTCTACAATTGCCATATGCGATGTCCGACATGATATTCATACCAAGTTCATGGCTAATGTAGACCCCCCGTATAATTGATCATATTTAAACTTCTATGATATTTTAAATGGTTTTCTCCAGTTGTTATTATTTTGGAAGATGCTTTGTACAACAAATAATAATAAAATACATAGTTTTATAATTTTATTGCATGGCCAATTGTATCTAAAAAAATTTTACTCATAATGGATCGCAATCGCATAAAAAGTAAAAACGCTATAGAGTAATTCTGAGTGAATTCAACAAATAGGATTTTAATTTTAATAAAAAAATTTGAGACAATCTTGTAGGTACTAGAAGCACATAACCGTCATCTTTTTTATTTATTATTGCATAGCTTCTAATTAGTGGCCACACCAATTAAAAAAATTTACCAATTTTATAATCCAAATTGATTATTAGGCTAAGGCTCATAACGTTATATTCAGAAAGAATAGGGCATGATTAATATTCCAAGGAAAAATGGAAAAATCAACATCAACTTAATTTTTCAACATACACAGCAGAACAGAGTAGCGCCACTTTCGGAAGCCACTCCACTTCCATCGTCAGTGCTCACGTGTATTTGCTTATCACCACTTGTTAGGTGGTTCTGTTGAATGTGATTTTAATTCTTATATATACAACTTTTTCGTGAAAATTGAATACGAGAATTAAATCACTCTCGAGCTGATATTAATGTGCACTTTCCCAGCGCTGCCATTGGTTTATTTTTCTTCATTCCCATTTTTCTGATTTTTGTTCTACTGAAGACAAACTTTTTTGGTTTGATTTTATATTTAAGTATATACGAACATGTAAACATGTGAAAAGCTCAAGCCAGTAGCTAATTGTTTATTAATATGATTATTTCGAACGTATTTGCACACGTATTTGGGCACATTATTTTTGATAAAAAATAATGTGGGGATACAGATAAAAATCTGAAATTGTTTAATATATAGCCTATATGCTCTTTATGTGTACGAAGTGACTATCTGTTATTTTCATTTGCTCACGAGATATTATTTTTTTCATCAAAGCATCTTCCAAAATGGCAATAACTAGAGAAAATCATTAAAAATTGCATAAACTATTAAATTGGATTCACTATAGCCCAGTTATTTTTTATTCGATCAACGCAAATGATCCACTATTCGAAGCAAAATCTAAAATCGAATCACTATTACCTCTAGATGCCGCTTTAAAGACAAGTGTGGACAATGACCCAAATGAAAAAGAAAATATTTTTCCTGTGCTCTGCACATTCTAATTGCTTTAAATAAATACATAAAAATTTATACATTCCAAAAATAAAAAAGGGAAAGCACTTAATTGTAATTATAAACCTTAAATCAAACTTTGGGCCATCTTTTGTACTATAACTCCGAAACTAGAAGTCGCACCACCTTGAAACTTTCCGAATGTATATGAATGAGTTATATAACTAACATGGATTTTTTTCCGATTTAAAGAAAACTGTTTTTTAAGTTATATCCCTTTCAACTCAGGACTTCCGCATATGACGTTTGAACTTCTCGCGGTAAAAATTTATATGTACACCATATCAAAAGCCTTTTTCGTACCTGCAAAATAGCATAATGTAAAACTTTTTCGCTTTTGTAGTTTAGAAGTTATAATTGACTTGGAAAATACACTTTTCTCATATATTGTTCCATCCTTATGACGTCATATTTCGAAAACCAAATGGTGAATTTCATTGAAATCGGAGAGGGTCGATCCGAATTGTTTTCGATTTGACAGGGAATTACCCATATACGTTTGAAAAATGGTATTTATTAAAAACAAAGCTAATAACATTAAATTAAAAAATTTAAGAAACCCCAGAAGAAAATAGATGATAACTTCAGCTGGACCAATTTTCTTCAAACATAGATTAGAAGATTTGGGATCAAGTCACCTTTCAAACAAAACTTACTAAATTAGAATCGATCTAGCCCTTTGGGAGCTACGGTGTGAAAGATACACAGATTCAACAGGATACATCTAGAAAAGATGTGATATCTTCTAAACGGCTGGACCAATTTTATCCAAACATAGCTAAGAACACTCTCGATCAAGTCATCTTTCAAACAGAGAAATCAAAATCGGTCCAGCCGTTTGGTCTGTACGAGGGTTCGTACATCCACACAGATACACAGACACACACTACAAACTTATAAAGCCCCTTTTTAGTCGGGGGTGAAAAAGGGAAATAATTGGCATTAGATATCCAGCATATGCTGTAAATAATACAGTCCATGAGGAATGTGGTATGTTATTCTGAGACATTGAATTAATAATAGGTATTTAAAGTATCGATGGTGTTATGTAAAAAGGGCCAAAATAATATACATAGCTTTAAGCAAGTGTTCAAAATCTTTATTTTATTAACAAATAAGACATTTTAACCGAACAAAAAAAATTTATTTAAAGTCGGTAGCCCTACCGTTAGAGATATTTGATGTGTAATCGGTTGAGCTTTAACTATTTTTGGTTCTCAGATGATTAAGAGCTACTTTTTAATAAATTCTTGGATATAAATCTTTTTTAATACGTATAAACGACAAAAATGTGAGTTTAAAAATTGTTTCCCAACATTTTAAATATTTGAAGTGCTGATAAATATAGAGCATAAAATTTATGTATGCAAATGTTCTCAAATGTGTATATACTTATGTATGTAAAACTAATGTAAAAATATCACTGGTGTTTCGTAAAAAGACCGAATCTTCTATGTAAAATGGTGCTTTTTACGCAACACCATCGATATGTATTTAAAATTTTTTGGTTGTAATATTTTTGGAAAAAAAAAATTTCGCTTTATTTTTAAGTCCTACTTTATTTTGATTTAGTTTTTTCTGTTTGAAAGGTGACTTGATCGAGAGTGTTCTTAGCTATGTTTGAAGAAAATCCAGCCATTTGGAATATATCACATCTTTTCTAGATGTATTCTGTTGAATTTGTATGTCTTTGACGACGTAGCTCCCAAACGGGTCAATCGATTTTAATTTAGTAAATTTTGTTTGAATGGTGACTTGATTCAAAGTCTTCTAAACTATGTTTGAAGAAAATTGGTCCAGCCGTTTCGAAGTTACGAGTATCATCTATTATCTTCAGGGGTTTTAAAATTTTTATATTAACTAGGATCGCCCGATGGTCGAAATTCGACCACTTAGCCGGTCCTTCTTCATATATTACTAGATGTGCCCGCTCGCTTCGCGCGCTTGAAAGTCGCTTTATGACTATAAAGTGTATGTAAAATATAATAATATAACGTTCTTTACATATTTTTTAAAGTTCCCGTTATACAAAATAAACAGTTGAAAAAAACAAAAACATCTTTCTAATTTCCAACAACATTTATTTAGTAAAATTGGGTATATTTTAGTTTTTTTTCTATTTTAACTTAGAAATATGATATTTTATCGCGGTAAAAAGTTTGAATCAGGACTCTAAAGTACCTCTATACCAAATTTCATGCAAATCGCTTCAGTGGTTTTTGCGTGAAGCGTGTTCGGACAGACAGACAGAGAGACAGAGAAAAATTCCAAAATTAGGTTTTTTGTTCTCTATATCGATTACTGTTTACGCCACCACAAAAATTTTAAAAAAATATTTCATGTACAGACACGCCCTTTTTACAGTTTTATTATATGTATAGATGAACGGGAAGGCAACTCTTTCTTTAAATTCGTGTTAGTAAAATTGAAGAAAAGAATAACAATTACTATAGGGCTTTTAATATTTCGTTTTATTCTTTGTATTCATTTCGCCAAAAAAGTTTTACAAAATTAAAAATTGCAAAAAAAGATTGATAATAATAAAAATGTATACATATATCCGTGGACTTTTGAAAAAAACAACTTAAGTGTAATTTTCAAAATTTTCAGTAAAGCCAAAATACCGTTGAAGTGAAACAAAAAATTTTGTGTATGCGCTTTAAGAAAACTGAAAGTTAAGCAAAACTAATGGCGTGTTCTTTAAAAAATTATTTTTTTCATTTTTTGCACTTTTCAGTAAATATTTGCAATATACTCATTTTTCGAGGAAGTGAATTTATCAGAAATTATTGTATCATCACTTACGAAGGTAAATATTTGCTTTAGATTAATGCCAAATTGCGACTTTTTAGTAAAAGTAATACAATTTTAAATTTTTTATAGAAAAAAAAAACGCCTTAAGTGATTTTGATTATAGTTTCATATTGAATTTTTTCCCCTTTTTTGGCATTTTTAAACTCTTTGCTGATCGGTCGCAAATTAAAAAATATTGGAATCAGCTAAAATTTCAAACATTAACATTTTTATTAATCAGCCTGTTCATAGAATCCAATACGGACTAGTTTGGTATAGTTTTCTCAACAAAACCAGTTAATTGCGTTCATGAATTCCCATTGGCGTAGCTAGAAATTTTTTTTTTAATTTTTCATCCGGTTATGGATTTTCCAAACTAACAATACCACTAAAAATCGATTGCTTTTAATAACACTGCCTTACAAACTTTTATTTTTTAAAGTTTTTAATTTTCTAAAGCATTTTTTAAAATAATTATGATGTGTTATACACAAAAAAGGAATAAAAATTTCATTTCGGCCATTGTGCATAATATAACGGTTCATTTTCGTTTTTCGGTGTATACTTTTTGTTAAAGCGTCATTCAGAATCAAAGGCTGGTTCGTTTAAAATGAATTATATATTATTTGAAAGGCCACTAAATATCGCGTAGAATAGTGGCTCTGATCGAATAAAAGGCGACCAAGTTAGAGTGGATAAAAGTTGAAATTCTTTGAAATTTTTAAAGTTCATCACCAATAGTTGCCTTTTCGGAAGGTGTTTGTACCACAAATAATAAAAAAATCCATAGATTTATAATATAATTGAATAGTCCATTCGATTATAAAAATTTTAAGCCATAATGGACCTGAATCTGTTGAAAACAAAAAATCTTATATTCTGTGTTTTATTATTTAGGCTATTTATGATCAGATTTTTTCTTTACTTTAGATGTATATATATATATATATATATATATATATATATATATATATATATATATATATATATATATATATATATATATATATATATATATATATATATATATATATATATATATATATATATATATATATATATATATATATATATATATATATATATATATATATATATATATATATATATATATAATATATATATATATATATATATATATATATATATATATATCTATATATCTATATATATATATTTATATATATATATATATTTATATATATATATATATATATATATATATATAAATATATATATATATATATATATATATATATATATACATATATAAATATATATATATATATATATATATATATCTATATATATATATATATATATATATATATATATATATATATATATATATATATATATATATATATATATATATATATATATATATATATATATATATATATATATATATATATATATATATATATATATATATATATATATATATATATATATATATATATATATATATATATATATATATATATATATATATATATATATATATATATATATATATATATATATATATATATATATATATATATATATATATATATATATATATATATATATATATATATATATATATATATATATATATATATATATATATATATATATATATATATATATATATATATATATATATATATATATATATATATTATGTATATTGTCCTGTGGTTCCTGTTAGGAACAAAGGCAGGGATATACCTTAGAAAAAAAAGAACCAACTTTGTATTTCATATGTGATGCAATTTTTTTGAAGTGAGTGAAGATAAATACGCCAAGTTAAATATGTTTTTGACTTAAAGCCTTACGTCATTAGGTATTTGCCAAATATGTTTTTAATTTGCGACATATTTGAAAATTTAGGATTTGTGGCAAAAGTGAAATATGTTTCCCTTTTTGTGATTCTAGGAGAGAATAATTTTTGTTGTGGTCATACCAAAGGAGATAACTAAATGGCTTGTACATCAAATTGATAGTAATTCACTCCCATTCGCAAATTTTGTATCCATCATGTGATCGTTTGAAATACAGCCCGAAAAAAATATACTTACGTCCTTTTCACAATGTACGATTAAGAGTTAACATGGACTTTAACGGAAACTTCTCCACACAAAACTTGCCGTTAAAGTCCACGTTAACTCTTAATCATACATTGTGAAAAGGGGCGTATTTTAAGTCATAACTTTATTACTGGTGGTTGGAGTTTTGGTATTTTTGATAAGTAGGACTCCGCATATTTTGAGAAAAAAATTTCAAGAAATTAATTACATATGGTTGAGCAGAATTAAAAATGGTAAACATAATCTGAATTTTTTAAGAATTCTGTCGCCTTGAACCACATTTTTCACTCTGTCTAAAAATTGAAACATAATAGTTTTTAAACTATTCGTATATTTCTATTGGGTTAGAACGAGAATCGGAGCAATTTTCTATATATAGAGATCCCTAATGTATATATACAAGTATAAAATATTTGAATTGGTTGTTTTGTTGCCAACACTAGTCAGTTTTTGTTTATTATTATTAAACAAAAGTTATTTAAACAGCATTTTGTTCAGTTTCATTAATAAAATTGTAATACCGGTATCATACTGGTATTCAAGTTTCGGTAGCGGTATATACCGATACCGATAAAGTAAAATACCGCTACCGATACCGAAATAAAAGAAAAAACTAACACCACTACCGCTACCGTTATTCGTTTCGGTTCCCAACCTTGTTAAAAACAACAACATTTTCCTGAAGATGGCAACAAAAGTAGATCTATAAGGTATACGTATCGGCGAATTTATACAACAAAGTAACTTTTTTTGGGAATTGTGGTGTCACAAAATTTATGAGAAAAACTCAAAGCGAATATTAAAATGTGAGTGAATTGGTAAAATATAATTTGACAGCAAAATTACCGAACATATGGGCTGATGCACAGACTTTATATATCAACCTTGATGCCAACCAACATTCGGCGAAATATTGATTAGAAAAATAAAACAACGTTATTGTTATTTTTTATAAAAAATAAAAGCTGGCCTTCAGCTTAAAAAACTTCAAAATGAATTTAAAAATATATATGTCAGTTATAAAACTCTTTTCTACACATTCCGAAAGTTTCATGGTGGGGCCGCTTCTAGTTTCGTTGTTACAGATCAAAAAATGTCCCAAAGTTTAATTTAAGTTTTATAAATACAATTCAATTTAATGCTTTCCAATTTTTTCTTTTTGAAATGTTTAAATTTTTTAATGTATTTTTTGATGCAATTAGGATGTGCTGAGCACGGGAAAAATATTCTCTTCCTCAGTTCGGCCATTTTCCAGATGGCTGACTCAATTATTATTATTTCCAGTTTGTTCAAAAGTCTGCTAAACTACGCTTCGAATAGTGGATCATTTGCTTTGAGCGGATAAAAAATTACTGGGTTATCCCTACGTCTTCACGAGCCATCGACTTGCACATGACATTAACATGACGCCGGCAGAGCGACTGTAAAAAATTCATCAACTTCTTTGTTGTGGTGAATACGTGCCATGTCCATGTTCTGCTTTATCAATGTGTTTTGTGGTAGTGCAATAGAAATAGAATATTTACCAATTTTGTTCTGTCTCTTTTCTTTCTATTGAAAATGGTTGTTGACGGCGAATCTCATGGCGAATATTGATGCTCAGCCATATGTTCGGGCATCGATGTCAGAGCATGGACGAAACATGAACATGAGCGGTCTACAATTGCCATATGCGATGTCCGACATGATATTCATACCAAGTTCATGGCTAATGTAGACCCCCCGTATAATTGATCATATTTAAACTTCTATGATATTTTAAATGGTTTTCTCCAGTTGTTATTATTTTGGAAGATGCTTTGTACAACAAATAATAATAAAATACATAGTTTTATAATTTTATTGCATGGCCAATTGTATCTAAAAAAATTTTACTCATAATGGATCGCAATCGCATAAAAAGTAAAAACGCTATAGAGTAATTCTGAGTGAATTCAACAAATAGGATTTTAATTTTAATAAAAAAATTTGAGACAATCTTGTAGGTACTAGAAGCACATAACCGTCATCTTTTTTATTTATTATTGCATAGCTTCTAATTAGTGGCCACACCAATTAAAAAAATTTACCAATTTTATAATCCAAATTGATTATTAGGCTAAGGCTCATAACGTTATATTCAGAAAGAATAGGGCATGATTAATATTCCAAGGAAAAATCAACATCAACTTAATTTTTCAACATACACAGCAGAACAGAGTAGCGCCACTTTCGGAAGCCACTCCACTTCCATCGTCAGTGCTCACGTGTATTTGCTTATCACCACTTGTCAGGTGGTTCTGTTGAATGTGATTTTAACTCTTATATATACAACTATTTCGTGAAAATTGAATACGAGAATTAAATCACTCTCAAGCTGATATTAATGTGCACTTTCCCAGCGCTGCCATTGGTTTATTTTTCTTCATTCCCATTTTTCTGATTTTTGTTCTACCGAAGACAAACTTTTTTGGTTTGATTTTATATTTAAGTATATACGAACATGTAAACATGTGAAAAGCTCAAGCCAGTAGCTAATTGTTTATTAATATGATTATTTCGAACGTATTTGCACACGTATTTGGGCACATTATTTTTGATAAAAAATAATGTGAGGATACAGATAAAAATCTGAAATTGTTCAATATATAGCCTATATGCTCTTTATGTGTACGAAGTGACTATCTGTTATTTTCATTTGCTCACGAGATATTATTTTTTTCATCAAAGCATCTTCCAAAATGACAATAACTAGAGAAAATCATTAAAAATTGCATAAACTATTAAATTGGATTCACTATAGCCCAGTTATTTTTTATTCGATCAACGCAAATGATCCACTATTCGAAGCAAAATCTAAAATCGAATCACTATTACCTCTAGATGCCGCTTTAAAGACAAGTGTGGACAATGACCCAAATGAAAAAGAAAATATTTTTCCTGTGCTCTGCACATTCTAATTGCTTTAAATAAATACATAAAAATTTATACATTCCAAAAATAAAAAAAGGAAAGCACTTAATTGTAATTATAAACCTTAAATCAAACTTTGGGCCATCTTTTGTACTATAACTCCGAAACTAGAAGTCGCACCACCTTGAAACTTTCCGAATGTATATGAATGAGTTATATAACTAACATGAATTTTTTTCCGATTTAAAGAAAACTGTTTTTTAAGTTATATCCCTTTCAACTCAGGACTTCCGCATATGACGTTTGAACTTCTCGCGGTAAAAATTTATATGTACACCATATCAAAAGCCTTTTTCGTACCTGCAAAATAGCATAATGTAAAACTTTTTCGCTTTTGTAGTTTAGAAGTTATAATTGACTTGGAAAATACACTTTTCTCATATATTGTTCCATCCTTATGACGTCATATTTCGAAAACCAAATGGCGAATTTCATTGAAATCGGAGAGGGTCGATCCGAATTGTTTTCGATTTGACAGGGAATTACCCATATACGTTTGAAAAATGGTATTTATTAAAAACAAAGCTAATAACATTAAATTAAAAAATTTAAGAAACCCCAGAAGAAAATAGATGATAACTTCAGCTGGACCAATTTTCTTCAAACATAGATTAGAAGATTTGGGATCAAGTCACCTTTCAAACAAAACTTACTAAATTAGAATCGATCTAGCCCTTTGGGAGCTACGGTGTGAAAGATACACAGATTCAACAGGATACATCTAGAAAAGATGTGATATCTTCTAAACGGCTGGACCAATTTTATCCAAACATAGCTAAGGACACTCTCGATCAAGTCATCTTTCAAACAGAGAAATCAAAATCGGTCCAGCCGTTTGGTCTGTACGAGGGTTCGTACATCCACACAGATACACAGACACACACTACAAACTTATAAAACCCCTTTTTTAGTCGGGGGTGAAAAAGGGAAATAATTGGCATTAGATATCCAGCATATGCTGTAAATAATACAGTCCATGAGGAATGTGGTATGTTATTCTGAGACATTGAATTAATAATAGGTATTTAAAGTATCGATGGTGTTATGTAAAAAGGGCCAAAATAATATACATAGCTTTAAGCAAGTGTTCAAAATCTTTATTTTATTAACAAATAAGACATTTTAACCGAACAAAAAAAATTTATTTAAAGTCGGTAGCCCTACCGTTAGAGATATTTGATGTGTAATCGGTTGAGCTTTAACTATTTTTGGTTCTCAGATGATGAAGAGCTACTTTTTAATAAATTCTTGGATATAAATCTTTTTTAATACGTATAAACGACAAAAATGTGAGTTTAAAAATTTTTTCCCAACATTTTAAATATTTGAAGTGCTGATAAATATAGAGCATAAAATTTATGTATGCAAATGTTCTCAAATGTGTATATACTTATGTATGTAAAACTAATGTAAAAATATCACTGGTGTTTCGTAAAAAGACCGAATCTTCTATGTAAAATGGTGCTTTTTACGCAACACCATCGATATGTATTTAAAATTTTTTGGTTGTAATATTTTTGGAAAAAAAAAATTTCGCTTTATTTTTAAGTCCTACTTTATTTTGATTTAGTTTTTTCTGTTTGAAAGGTGACTTGATCGAGAGTGTTCTTAGCTATGTTTGAAGAAAATCCAGCCATTTGGAATATATCACATCTTTTCTAGATGTATTCTGTTGAATTTGTATGTCTTTGACGACGTAGCTCCCAAACGGGTCAATCGATTTTAATTTAGTAAATTTTGTTTGAATGGTGACTTGATTCAAAGTCTTCTAAACTATGTTTGAAGAAAATTGGTCCAGCCGTTTCGAAGTTACGAGTATCATCTATTATCTTCAGGGGTTTTAAAATTTTTATATTAACTAGGATCGCCCGATGGTCGAAATTCGACCACTTAGCCGGTCCTTCTTCATATATTACTAGATGTGCCCGCTCGCTTCGCGCGCTTGAAAGTCGCTTTATGACTATAAAGTGTATGTAAAATATAATAATATAACGTTCTTTACATATTTTTTAAAGTTCCCGTTATACAAAATAAACAGTTGAAAAAAACAAAAACATCTTTCTAATTTCCAACAACATTTATTTAGTAAAATTGGGTATATTTTAGTTTTTTTTCTATTTTAACTTAGAAATATGATATTTTATCGCGGTAAAAAGTTTGAATCAGGACTCTAAAGTACCTCTATACCAAATTTCATGCAAATCGCTTCAGTGGTTTTTGCGTGAAGCGTGTTCGGACAGACAGACAGAGAGACAGAGAAAAATTCCAAAATTAGGTTTTTTGTTCTCTATATCGATTACTGTTTACGCCACCACAAAAATTTTAAAAAAATATTTCATGTACAGACACGCCCTTTTTACAGTTTTATTATATGTATAGATGAACGGGAAGGCAACTCTTTCTTTAAATTAGTGTTAGTAAAATTGAAGAAAAGAATAACAATTACTATAGGGCTTTTAATATTTCGTTTTATTCTTTGTATTCATTTCGCCAAAAAAGTTTTACAAAATTAAAAATTGCAAAAAAAGATTGATAATAATAAAAATGTATACATATATCCGTGGACTTTTGAAAAAAACAACTTAAGTGTAATTTTCAAAATTTTCAGTAAAGCCAAAATACCGTTGAAGTGAAACAAAAAATTTTGTGTATGCGCTTTAAGAAAACTGAAAGTTAAGCAAAACTAATGGCGTGTTCTTTAAAAAATTATTTTTTTCATTTTTTGCACTTTTCAGTAAATATTTGCAATATACTCATTTTTCGAGGAAGTGAATTTATCAGAAATTATTGTATCATCACTTACGAAGGTAAATATTTGCTTTAGATTAATGCCAAATTGCGACTTTTTAGTAAAAGTAATACAATTTTAAATTTTTTATAGAAAAAAAAACGCCTTAAGTGATTTTGATTATAGTTTCATATTGAATTTTTTCCCCTTTTTTGGCATTTTTAAACTCTTTGCTGATCGGTCGCAAATTAAGAAATATTGGAATCAGCTAAAATTTCAAACATTAACATTTCATAACGGTTCATTTTCGTTTTTCGGTGTATACTTTTTGTTAAAGCGTCATTCAGAATCAAAGGCTGGTTCGTTTAAAATGAATTATATATTATTTGAAAGGCCACTAAATATCGCGTAGAATAGTGGCTCTGATCGAATAAAAGGCGACCAAGTTAGAGTGGATAAAAGTTGAAATTCTTTGAAATTTTTAAAGTTCATCACCAATAGTTGCCTTTTCGGAAGGTGTTTGTACCACAAATAATAAAAAAATCCATAGATTTATAATATAATTGAATAGTCCATTCGATTATAAAAATTTTAAGCCATAATGGACCTGAATCTGTTGAAAACAAAAAATCTTATATTCTGTGTTTTATTATTTAGGCTATTTATGATCAGATTTTTTCTTTACTTTAGATGCAAATAAAACAATTTATTCCATTTTTGTTCCCAATGTTTAATCGGCTTTTTTCCGGCGTCTTTAGAAGCATCTTATAATCGACTTTGGATGGTGCTTTAAAAGTAAATATATTTTTTACATATTTTTTTCACGTAGGTATTCTTCAAAAGAAAATTCTCAACATACGCGGCAGAAGAGACGAACGTTGTTTTTGTGGAAATTTTTCCCTGATTCCTTAGAATAATTATCCTGTCTAATTCTTTCTGAATATCACGTTGCGGACTTTTGCGCAATAAAATCGTTTAGACTCAAAGGCAAATTAGTTCGAAATAATCACACCAAAAAATTTAAATTCTGTTTCAAGTAGAGAACTGCAAAATTAAAATTGATGAACACTCCTCGCGAAAATTTTGAATTGTCGCGAAATTAGCCTTGACTAACTTCATTATGAAAAATATGTGCCATGAAGCAAAAAATCGTATCCAAACAAGCATACGTTATCTTAAAAGTAATTCAAAAAACCTAAAGCATTTCATATATTGGGTGTTTTTTATTGAGGTATAGAACTTTAAGTTGGCATCACTTTTTTAACTGGCGGCCATTTTGTCAGCTGTCAAGTGGTTAATATTTAGTTTGGTTTGCCATTTCATCATGAACAGGTTGACAAAAGAACAACGCTTGCAAATCGTGCAAATTTATTTCGAAAATAATGGTTCAGTTCGCGAAGTTTACCGCAAGCAAAATCGCAAAATTTTGTTCAGTGACGAGGCTCATTTTTGGTTGAATGGCTACGTCAACAAGCAAAATTGCCGCATTTGGAGTGAAGAGAATCCACATGAGACCCTTGAGACGCCATTACATCCACAAAAACTGACTGTTTGGTGTGCTCTATGGGCTGGTGGAGTCATTGGGCCATACTTCTTCCGAAATAATGCTGGAGAGTCAGTTACCGTTAATGGAGACCGATATAGAGCCATGATAACCGACTATTTTGTTCCCGAATTGGATGGCATGAATGTGGATGAGTTGTGGTTCCAACAAGACGGCACTACATGCCACACAACGCACGTCACAATCGATTTATTGAAGGAAACATTCGATGAGCGCATAATTTCGCGGAATGGACCTGTCAATTGGCCACCAAGATCGTGTGATTTGACACCATTGGATTATTTTCTTTGGGGATATGTGAAGTCGCTCGTCTACGCCAACAAACCAGAAACGTTAGGGGACTTGGAAGCCAACATTCGTGGCGTTATTGCCAACATACGGCCCCATATGCTCGAAAAAGTGGTTGAAAATTGGACCTGTAGAATTGGCTTTATTCGAGCCACCCGCGGCGGCCACATGCCCGAAATCATATTTAAACATTAATGGCATAAAATTATCCTTCCAATAAAGCCAAATTGATGGACATTAAAACGATTTTCTTGTGTTTTATTTCAATTCGAAGTTCTATACCTCTAAAAAAAACACCCTGTACATACATCAAAGCAAATAGTATTATTTGGTCAATATTAAAGAAATATTACGTTTTAAAATAAAAGAAGTATGTATTTAGTATAAAATTTAGAAATTGTGGATTCCGATTTTCTTGCGGTTAAGGGTCGTTATAATCTTTTGGATATCATATCGATGGGCATACATTGACAACTTGTAACTGAATTTTTATTATTTTTCACAAAACGCAGAAAACGTTCCCATTCTCAAAATAAAATAAGAAAAATTAGTTGAGAGTATGTGCTAAATAAATTTCAGCTATTTTATTTCTATGCTAGTAACGCTTTCAGCATATTTATAACGTAACTTCTCCTACTGAAAAGTTGTAAAACCCAGTTACGTGTTGTCAACTTATGACCATCGATATGAAAGTTTTTTGAAGGTCTAAAACTTTTAAAAATCAATTTGCTGATGGGCTATTGGACTAATTTTATGCACAACTGTATCACACCAGCATCAAAAGGTTTTTAAAATGTTCTATGTACTTTTTATATTTTTTATAGAAAATACAAAAATATATCAGGGTTTTTACGTAATATACAAAAATTTGGCAGTTATTGGAAACTAAATTTTTATAAAAATTTTAATGATTTCTGTAAGTAAACGGGATACATTTACGATTTGAATAATATTATGTATGTCTTTCCAAACATAGAGAAGTTTTTAATAATTTTTATTAAATATTTCAGTAATTCTAGGGGGGCAAAATCAATTCTGGGGGGTATTGCCCCCCAAAAAGGCCTATATACGCCAATGTAAATTCCGCTTACAATTGGATTTGCGAAATTTCCGTTGAGAAACGGAATTAATTATTCATGGATTGGAGTTCAGGAACCCTTTCTTCTTTGCATTTAACAGATAGAACAAATTTTTCCCTAGCCTCTCATTACTAAATAAACAACTTAGAAAACGATATTCTGAATTTTGAACGAAAAGAAACAGCTTTTGAACAAAGAAATTTCGTTACGTTTTCATAAACGCATTCACAATTGGAATTGGATTGGAATTCCGTTTCCAAACCAATTCCATATCGGGTCCAATGAATAGGCAGAATAACTATTATAAGAACATGGCGATTATACCAAAGGACGCGCCTTAAAAATCTGTATTTAATGTTAATAAAAATTCGAAATTTTCTTGAGTCGACTTAAGTACTTTTGTCAAAAGTCCACAGATATATATGTCTGTTTGTGTATATATGTCTGTAATATAAAAGTTTGCAACGTATTTGAGAAAAAGGCAATTTACGTTTAAGTTCATAGCAACATTGGCTAGCAAAATCCTTATGAAGCTGTTCTGGGTTACATTACACATTGGCTGTTTCAGCAAAATAAAAGAGAGTAAGAACAGAAACCTAATGCAATGATTAACTCAAAACAGCAACATATTGACATTGGCCCTTTTAGCAGGAAGCCACTGATATATAACTATACCAAAATGTACTCATAAATAAAAATGTCAAAAGTTCTGACTAATGTAAGAAGTGTAATAAAGATTTCAAAGCTTAGAAATTAATTACTTAGATGAACATAATGTTTTGTGTAAATACTCTTTCATCATTTGCTAAATGCCTTTGGCTGCCACGTTCGCTTATGTCGAACTTCAACCCTTCAAAGGATCGCACACGACTCGCCGCCACATAAAACTGACCGTGTAAAAACACAGGTTGATTTAACGAAATTTCAACTTTGTCAAATGTTTGACCTTACAATTTATTTATCGTCATAGCAAAAGCAAGAATTATAGGAAATTGAGTTCTTTGAAATTGAAAAGGTAAAATAGAACCTGTGCAAGCCAACCTTATACGTGGGATTAAAATTCGCGTATTATGTACTGGACATGTCAAGACTTCGCAATCAATAGAATTATGATGCAAGCGTTTGACTCGCATTCTTGTTCCATTCACTAATGCTTTAGATACATTCAAATTTCTTTCAAAATTAACTTATGAGACGGCAAACCAGTTAAATATAAGGAACTTAAGAACTCAACCGGATAATTGTTATTTTCATTTTGATTATCACAAATAATTTGATCATAACTATGATATTGTACATACTTTTTGCTCGCCCCGAATGCGATTAATTACATCATTATTCACCAGAGAGCAATCGTCATTGTATATATATACATTTATATCTTAGGGGCCATTCACATATTACGTAACGCCACATGGGTGAGGGGGTTAAAGATTTGTTACGGATTAGATACTTTATACTGAAAATTTTGTAAAAAGCGTTACGAAGGGGGGAGGGGGGGGGAGGGGGTTTAAAAACTCCGAAAATAGCGTTACGTAATATGTGAATAGGGCCTTATGCGATTGTTGAGACTCCGCTGGCCAAACAAAATGTGTGTTAAATTTTAAGGTTAAACCCCGGCAGAAAGGTAAATTTCTTTTTGAGATTTAGCGTTTAGTATTTTCACGTTTTCAGGGTTGCCGTGGTGGTATTTGAAGAATTCCTGGGATTTTTAGCTCAAAAAGTATATCCTGCATATCTAGAGAAAAATACCTTTTAAGCCATATACCTTTCATTAATATTGGTGGACAATAACATACCTAAAAGTGTACGACAATAAATCGTGTGGTGTATTTATATATAAGATTTTGCAAAAGTCCCCACTGTGCACCGGTGGCAAGAAGATATGCCAACGTCTTGATCTTGCATGCTTAGTAGCTTCTACAACCAGCCAATTTCTCGGCCACCATGCCATCGCGACATACGTGATAGTCGGTCTGATATTCAGGCATGTTCTGTATTACTTGCGAAATAAACGTGTTCGGAGTTACCATAGCATTGTTATTATAAAACGTTCTAGTTAAAAATGATTTTCCAGTTAGCTTAATAAACAAATTAATTAAACACACAATAGAAAAGAGACAAAATGTTCCGAACAGAGAAACAAAGCAATCAGACAAAATCTATAAATCGGTAAATTATATCCCGGGGCTGGCTGAAAGGATAAAAAATTCAGATATATATGACAAGGAAAAATACATAATAGCGATGAAAACAAATAACACGACAAATAAACTATTCTCAAACATGAAATCTAAATTAGACAAACTTGACAAGTCTGATCAAGTATACGAGATAAAATGTAATGGTGACGACACTAACTCTTGAAAAAAAGTTCATGTTGGAACAACAAGAACAAAACTAAAGACAAGATTATCATCGCACAAATCTGATTTAAATATAAGTAGCAAACCCTTAAGTCAAAAAACAGCACTTGCGGCCCACTGTGCAGTAACTGGACATAAACCGAATTTCGAAAATGTGAGAATACTTGTGAGAGAAAACAACACTTCGAAGAGATACATGCAAGAAAAAAGCAGAAAAAAGAATAAACTACAAAACAGATACAGACAACTGCGCACACATCTATCGACACACAATTAATAAACATAAACATGATAAATAAAAACAAACCAGTCAGTGACAAATAATAAAAACATCAACACCGGACAACACTGGACTATATAAATATGTTAATACATTTGTTTGTTATTGTTTTTTATTATTATTATTATTAATTTATTTAATCTACAGAATAAATTCTTAGACTAAATTTATTTATATATGAGCATTGGCTGCATAGGCCATCAGCTCTTATTGTTTTTTAAAAATTTATATTTATTACTAGTATAACAATTGTTTTTTAGTTAATATACATACATATATCCCTGAAGATGACCAACAAAGTTGGCCGAAATATCGGATAAATAAAGAATTTATTAATAAATAAGCCAAAATAACAGTTTTTTGATTTATTTAAAAAAATAAAAAGGACCTTAAGCCAAAAGATAATTTCAACGTTATTATAAATAATAATTTGCAACAACAGTGATTTGATAATTCCGATTATTTTCATTTATAGAGAACATACCGTATAATTTCATTAATCGACATCCAAGTGCATCCAGCACAACTCTAGATTCTTTTCATACAAATAATTCTACATAGGTATTTCAAGTCAGCCTTCTGCCAAAAAATCATATAAGTACCTGACATCAATAGAATGAGGGATATTGTATCCACTTAACGATACTATACCAAAATCCAGCTTTCTCCTAAGAGCCAGGTAGAGGACAAGCATCATTCATGACGCCTGAGAGAACTCAGCCGAACTTCCCACTTACCATAATCGGCGTACCCAGTCAGTTCATGCACACTTTCACTACGAACGTGAAGTTCGTCTATTACCACCGACCAGGGGAGTTGGGATGGAGGTAGGGTTGCCATTTCAATTTTGAGAAAAAGAGGACGACAACCACAAAAAACGAGTACATTTGGCCCAAAAAAGAGGACGATATTGTTATAAATAAAAAAAAAACCTTGGCAATCAAAATAAGTGATGCCGTGTCATTTGAAATAACAACGACAATACTGAGCTTCCAACTAGAGATGGGCGCGTGTCGTATTTTTTTTTTCGTGACACGAACACGCAGCACTTTACGCGAAGTGCTCGTGACAGAAAATGTGATTTCGTTCGTGTTCGTGTCGTGTTGAGCAAACTTGGAACGAAAAAACACGAAACGAATTTCATATTAAAATATGTCCATTGGCGTAGATAGGCCATTGTGGGGGGCAATGCCCCAAGCCGTGATTTTGCCACCCACCCCCCCCCCAAGAATTACTGAAATATTTAATAAAAATTATTAAAAACTTATCTATATTTGGAAAGACATACATATTAGTATTGAAATCGTAAATGTATCTCGTTTAATTACAGAAATTTGTGTTTATTACGAAAAACCGTAAACAAAAACTTACAAATGTGTTTATTTTATTCTGATGATATATTTTTCTATTTTCTCAAACAAAATATAAAAAGTTGTACATACAACATTTTAAAAACCTTTCGATAGTGGGTCCAGCTGTGTATAAAATTAGTCCAATAGCCCATCAGCAACATGATTTTTAAAAGTTTTACACCTTCAACAACTTTCATATCGATGGTAATAAGTTGACAGCACGTAACTGGCTTTTACAACTTTCCAGTAGAAGAAATTACGTTATAAATATGCTGAAAGCGTTACTAGCATAGAAATAAAATAGCTGAAAATTATTTAGTAGATACTCTCAACTAATTTCTGCTATTTTATTTTGCGAATGGGAACGTTAGTTAAAAGCTGTCAATTTATGTATATCGGAATCCACAATTTCTAAATTTTATACTAAATTCATACTTCTTTTATTTTAAAACGTAATATTTCTTTAATATTGAGTAAATAATACTATTTGTTTTGATGTATGTTGTTACGAAACTTTTTTAGATGTTTTATTAGTGAAAGCAATTGTGCCTCAGCTAGCTCTGCGTCGTCTCGAGCTACATGGCGCAGTCCTTCTCGGAGCAGTCGCAAATACACATCATGTCGTATGGGGAAGCTCTGACACAAATACAAGGGGTGAGTCTTTATTTGATTTCATTCTTTGTAACAACTTAGACATATCAAATGTCGGGTCAGAACCCACTTTCGTCATATCAAATAGGAAGGAGGTTCTAGATATCACGCTAGTTAGTTCTACGCATACTGATATGATTAGGGAATGGAAGGTATCAAATGACTGTTCTTTCTCTGATCATCGCTATATTGAATTCACTATAGGGATTCTGACTGATCGGCCTACGCCCATAATAAATAGGAAGAAAACAAATTGGGAAGAGCAAAAGCTTATTCTCTCTGACTTTCTTGCACAATCGCCAATCATAAACGATAGGCACGACATTGACATCGCGGTTGACAAGTTAACAAATGCTTTCAACTTAGCGACGGCCGAATCATGCAGACCTAGTATACTGCGTGGGAAGAAAAAGCCACCATGGTGGAGTCTTGAAATAGCGAACGCTCGCAAGGAGAGTCGCAGACTATTCAATGAGGCAAAAAGACTGGGTAACTGGTCAGCCTACAAAGCCTCTGTAAACAGGCTCAAGAACCTCGTCAGGGATGCGAAACGAACGTCATGGAAGTCCTTCTGCAGCAATGTTGAGGGAGCCTCTGAGACTAGTCGCCTTCGCAAAATCGTGGCTACTCTGTCCCCAGTTTCATTAAGAAATCAGGTGGCGGATGGACCACCGGTAGTCAGGAGACCCTAGAGGTACTAATGAACACGAACTTTCCCGGTTGCACTCCCTACACGGGAGAGATTGCAGCCATACATTCAATACATTCTGACATGGCCACGATTACCCTAAATAGGGAAAAAATAATGTGGGCCATCAACAGCTTTGACCCGTTCAAATCACCGGGTCCCGATGGCATTATTCCAGCTGACCTACAGCGTAATACAGACGTTATCACTCCATGGCTCATTCGGATATACTCGGCCTGTCTTAACTTGGTCGTATATTCCGATAGCATGGACCAAATGTTCCGTGATCTTTATTCCCAAAGGTGGTAAAACTACACACGTAAACCCCTAAAGATTTTAGACCCATCAGCCTATCATCTTTTCTCCTTAAAACTCTGGAACGGATAATTGATCTACACCTTGGATCAACAATTTCTCCGAACCTCCTATCAACCTCCCAACATGCCTATACGAAGGGCAAATCAGTTGAGATGGCACTTCACTCGCTTGTAGGATTCATTGAAAAATCCCTGGCAAACAAAGAATATACATTCTTGATATAGAGGGTGCCTTTAACAATGTACGACCTGAATCCATCATTATGGAACTAGAAAGACTGAACATTGATCGGTCAACAATTAGCTTCATACGAGGACTCTTAACAAATAGGGTAATTTCCTCCACGATGGGGCAAACGACTATTCAAAAAACGGTTAGGCGAGGTACTCCCCAGGGAGGTGTTCTGTCACCTATCCTATGGAATATCGCCATAAATTCGGTACTGGTGAAACTAGACTCTATGAGGTTTAAATCAGTAGCCTACGCGGATGACGTAGCAGTAGCAATATCTGGTAAATTTCTAGATACTCTATCTTAACGTCTTCAATCGGCATTAGGTATCATAAGTAAATGGAGCGTTGAAAGTGGTCTTAATGCTAACCCTTAAAAGACGGATCTTGTTCTCTTTACGAGAAAATACAAGACACCGACTTTCACGTTACCGACTCTCAACGGAGTCACCCTTAGGTTATCAGACAGCGTGAAGTATCTCGGTATTATACTGGACTCTAAGCTTTCATGGTACCCCAACGTTCAAGTAAGTCCCAAAAACGTCAATTGGCTTTTTGAAATGGTGGTTAAGCCCATACTAATGTATGGGTCTGTCGTCTGGTGGACTTCCTTAAATAAAGCCACATACTCTAAAATAATAGAAAAGGTACTTCGAACATCTGTTTTGTTGATCACGGGTGCACCTCGCACTACATCCAAAGCACTGTTCACCATACTGCATTGGCTTCCTGCTGAACTCATGATCAAACAACTGGCCATGAACTCGGCGGTTAGACTACATGCCTCAGGTGCATGGAATCGGGGTAACGTAGACCATGCGACGATATTAGGGCAAATCTCAGATCTTCCCGACCACACTGCCTACTGCTCGCCTACTCTGATGCCCGACAAAAGGTTCCTGGTGGACTTCTCGGGCACATCCTCTGAGGCAAACTACATACACCAATATGAGGATGTGCTCGAGATCTACACCGATGGGTCAAAGTCGGGCATCGGAGTGGGCGGGGGTTTCTACATCCCACAAATGCAACGTAGGATAAACTTTAGGCTACCAAACCAATGTAGCATCACTCAGGCTGAAATATCGGCAATCAAAAGGGCAGCCAACTGGTTAAGGTACTACAGGATATTCGGACAGTAAGGCGGCACTACATGCTCTATCTGGTGTTTACACAACATTGGAATTGGTTAAAGAATGCCGGGCATCTCTGAATGAGATGGCGAGACATGCGAACATAGGGCTCTCCTGGGTACCGGGTCACGCGGGGGTGCCCGGTAACATTATTGCGGACGGTCTACCCAAGGCAGGTGCCCGCCTACATGAAAAAGACATCGACTGGTTAGTAGGTGTCCCACTAAAAAGCTGTAAAATACAAATTCAGCACTAACTATTTAGAGAGGCGCAAACCAGATGGACAAATGAAATCACTTGTGAGGTTTCCAGATCCATCTGGCCCCAGTATAACTTCGCAAGATCTGCAACCATACTGGGGCTCCCTCGTCAACAGCTGCGTATACTCGTAGCGGTCATAACGGGGCACTGCCTTATTGGTGTCCATGCCAGAAGATTAAATCTTCCTTTTAACGATTTCTGTAGAAGTTGTCAGAATGAGGAGGAGGAAGAAACTGTGAAACACCTCCTCTGTCGATGTCCAGCACTATATAGAAATAGGGCGTCATATTTGGGAAATCCGTCACTACCCGAACTAGCAGACCTGGGGGAATGCGACGTTAGGGGAATAAATTCATTCAGAAGATACTCGGGTTGGTTTAACACCGACCCAACCTCTGGGATAGGAGGGACAACTCTCTGAACTCCCTACTATCCATCCCAGGCATCACAAAGGGACCAAAGGACCCCAGTGGGCCGGTTGTTAGAAACCGGCAGCCTGTTCAACCTAACCTAACCTAGCTCTGCGTCGGCGTGGGAACTCAACCCGCATATGCTCTCACAAGCACGTCACAACAAAAAAAATCCTAAACTACACACTTGAAACTTAATAGATCTTGAAGCAATTTTATTTGAGGAGAGAGATCTTATACAACAATTCGTCGCCCACCGAACTATGGTCATCCAGTCTATATTATGGGTGACCCCGACTATTTTCACACAACCAACAACTCACCGCTTTAATACCTCACGTCTCTTCCATCATAGCCCACTGTCCCTATAACCCGTCACACAAATTTAGCAACACATGTTTTGAATCTTGGTTTTTTCTCAAGACATTTATTACAATTAACACTTACCTACCCAACACAATAAACATAATCTTAATCTAAAGTGGCTTCAAAAAAAACCTTTCCTTACTTTTCTACAGGATATTAAATATAAAAAAACTTATAATATAAACTTAAAATAATGGTTAAAAATCGGTGTTTCTTTCATTTATAAAATTATTTCTTTCTATGTCAAACAAAAAAATTTTTTTAAAATGTGAAATCTCAAATATCAAATCGAACGGGGTTTTTTTTTAACCAATGCGTATCCAGGTTTTATCTGCTAACTTTTTTTGTTCTTTTCTATATTTGTTTTCAAGTGATTTAATTCCCTACGTTTAAGGTATGTATTGTTAACCAATGATTATTCAGTTTCCCTGGCAAAAACTGATAACATTTGTTGCCCTATTTTTTTGTTTTAACAAGGTTTTTGTATCTATGAAAATTTTACGTTTATATTATCCTAAAAAAAATATTTTTGTTGCACTAAAATTCCATACCTAATTTACTAATACTTAAATAACACACACTTGGACAACTAAGGATCAAACTAAATTTTTCCTGTTAAATATTAGGAAATTTCCTTTTTTATATGTAACTATACGAAACTTTCGTCCCTAAAAGAGCTCTTTCCAAGACTTACTTTTGTGAGGCTGTTGTTTTTTTATTTTGGCCTTCTTTGCTTCGTTCGCAATGTCTTCTAAATTTTAGGTTAATCTACCTTGATCCTTTTACAATAAAATATTACACTAACACTATATTTAATTGTAACTTTATCCTAACAAATAACGAAACAACGTAAAAATATTTAATTTTACATACAGTTTGTCTTAAATAATCGTACACTAATGGATGTCACCCTATTGCTGTTTTTGATATTATTGATTTTACTATAATTTACATTCCACTTGTGAATGTTTATGGGATCTTAACTCTACGGTTCAGGCCCTTGCTTAGTGTATCCAAAGATAGTCTCATCCAGGTGGCTCTACTTTATTTTTCTTTAGGTGCTACCACTATTATTTTCTAACGACTTTACAAATGCACTTTGTTACCTTATTCTCCTCGTTTTTGACCTGGCTGTTGGATTCTTATTTGATGGCCTGAAATCTTTTAACCTTTCCGGAATTCAAAATTTTCCACTTGGTTCTGTATCCGGCCACACTGTAACGACACATTTTCCCCTTTTTTTTACTATCTACTCATTATTATTATATTTTTTAAATCAACACTTACATTTTTTTATTTCCGCAATCCTTTTAATTTATAATAATATTAATAATTTGGTCTCCACGCAATAAGGATTTTTAAGGCATTTATTATAAGCCCTTTTGGTTTGAAAATGCCCTGACACTTTTTTTTATTAATTTGTTTTATATTCGGTCTGTTTCGTTTGAATACCACTTTATGATTGTTTCAAATCTATGAACAAACTTGCAGACTAACTGACAACACTTTGTAATATTATGCTAAGCCGCAATGCGTACCAACAACATCTATCAAAAAAAATATAACGTTCCACGACACACATAAAGACAAACATCTATACAAAAATAAAGACAATATTACGGTTCAACGTACTTTATCTTTTGGCCTTGAACTTTGTTGTTTTCTTAATCACGGTTTGGATAATTTAAAGAGAATTTTGGCTGTAGATACTTCTCTTCCCCCCTCTGCACATAATACCCTCTCGGCAATAATTCTGGCATCTCTGAACCATATTACCATATATTCCACGAAGTCCGTTTCTACACCACATGGGAATGACATTTGACAAGTTAACATAAACAAAAATTTACTACTGACGAATATTTATTACAAAACTAAAAAAATATGTATTACAAAACAGAAAAAAATTTAAATTAAACAAAAACACATATAGAAAAAAGCGAAACATAAAAGAAAATAGAAGCCAATATGGAAACGCTGGAATGAATTCCCACATCAAAATTTGCATGCATCCTGGGAAGTAGCCACCTTCAACATTTCGTCGCATAAACATCAACAGCACACGTGTATATCGGTGCCCTCACATGCCTTTATATTAGCCTCTGTACGTACATATGTATGTATCGAGCCTGAACCCCATAGATGCCGGCACAACACATGCACGTAGGTAAGCAGGTCGCCCAACCAGTGCCAATCTGCCCGCATGCTCACCATTTTGCCGTGCACCTCATATTCGTTTCACGTCCTCAACAACACTCTGACGTCACGAGGCTTGTCAATGGGACGGCAGTGTGAGGACTAATGGGCTGAGTGAACATTTTTATTATATTGCCTAATCCCAGCGCCCAACGTAGGCTACACCCACGCATCTGCGGATCATTAACAGAGTTAGCCGGGCAACAATTCATTGTAATTTTTATTAGGGTAGTATTTGTGTTTTGAGCCCGATACTTTGTGTAAAAAGGATATACATATTTTATTTGCAGGGATTTATTTTGCTTAAGAGGTATGAGACTGGTCAAAGCATCCTAGTATGATAAAAAGAAACAATTACAGCCTTCAAGACTAGACACGATAACATTTTATACTTCATAAAAAAATATATATATGGTAGCATAAATACATTAATATTGTCTCAAGCCCATTCAACACAATATTGCAGTTAATTTCCATTATGTCACTATACCGTGTACGAATCTAAAAGAAGGTGTTGTTTTACTGTGCATCAAAATACAGGACTACAAACATAAGCTTTATTGCACAACTTGTATACTGTACTGGTGAGCCAAAATTTGTTTTCTTACTATATTGCACTTTTGCCTACTACTACTACTGTTTGATGTTCTTAGCATGATAGACTCCATGTTGTTACCTAGTATCCTTCTAACTCTATACTTGGAAAATTTACGGCAAAACTTTGCATTTATGTTGTTTTTAAAATCGCTGAGGATAAAATTTCTTTTATACACTTCCTGGCCAGGAATGAATCTCACTGTTCTTGCGCCCCTGTTATACCTTACTGCACTCTTTTCGTACGCGTTACGTATATTTTCTTTAATTTTCTCCCTTATCACCCTTACTCTGTCAGATCTCTCCATTTCTATCTCATTATCATCCAGTGATTTCAATTGCCTAGCGAGTTTATAGTCAGAGCCACATGTAAACATATTTTGCCCGAAAAGCGCGAAGAAAGGACTAACTCCAGTGGCAGTGTGTATAGATGTACGCAAAGCTAGCTCTATATCTGGTAGGTTGATATCCCATTCTCTATGGCCATTATTCATATAAGCTCTTATTGCCGCTAGAACACTTTGGTTCACCCTTTCTGACGCGTTCGATTGTGAAGAGTGAATTGCAGTTTTCATATGATTTATTTTATGCAGCTCGATCATTCTTTGAAACTCTTTTGATATAAACTGCTTTCCATTCTCTGAATGGATGACCTCCGGCACTCCAAATTCGTGAAATATCTGTTCGGTTAAACACTTTACTACATTGATTGCTGTCGCTTCTCTCATAGCTTTTAAAAATACGAATTTAGTTAGATGGTCGATTGCAATAAAAATATATGAATTTCCCTTTTTTCGACCGTGGGTATTTTCCAAGGAAGTCCACATACAGCTTTTTGAAAGGTCTCTGAGTCACTACTTCCTTCCCGATTTCCGGCATCAGGTTCACATTCGATGGTTTCGACTCCTTACATACATTACAATTATTAACAAAATTTCTCACTTGAATGATCATGTTGGGCCAGTAGTATTTAGTGCGAAGGCGATTCAATGTTTTGAGAATACCTCCGTGGGCTTTGTCCTCTGGTTCATGGGCATCTCTAATGAGCGTGTCTGTTAGAGAGCTGGGTATCCACAATTTCCAATGAAATTCTTCTAACATTTGTGTATCGAATTCATGATGTGATCGTTTATAAACTAATCCATTTACTATTTTGCAGTCAGGTAGCTTTTCTTGGTTTTCTGTAACCGTTTTAATTAGTTTTTTGTACTCATCTGTCTCGAATTCTAAAGTTTCAAATCCCAAGACATTTTCTCCACTTATATCTATTTCTTGTACAGCTCTAGATAAGGTATCAGCTACAGCAGTATCAGCTCCTTTTGCGTGTTCGATATCAAAATCGAAGGTTTGTAGCTGCAATGCCCATCTGGCCTACCGTCCATTCAAGTCTTTTAATGACATCAGCCATTTAAGACTTACGTGGTCGGTTACTACCGTAAATGGCATGAGCTCGACATGCGGCCGGAATCGTTTTATTGCCATTACTGCGGCCAAACATTCTTTTTCGGTAACGCTATAGTTTTTCTGAGCTGTATTCAATTTCTGGGAGAAAAATGCTATTGGTCTGTCATACCCATCATCGTCTCTTTGGATTAAGACTGCTCCGATGCCATAGTTTGATGCGTCATACTCTATGTAGAACCTTTTTTTGTACTGGTGCTGTTGTTAGTGCGTAAATTAATGCTTTAATTTAATTCTTTCGCCTCCTCCGTAATTTGAAATTTAGAATTTTTTTTTATTAAGTCCGATAGGGGTGCCGTAAGTGCTGAAAAGTTTTTGACGAAGCGACGGTACCACCCTGCCGTACCTAGGAAGCTTCTAACTTCTTTGACGGATCTCGGTAAGGGTATCTTTTTAATGGCCTCGATTTTTCGTGGATCTGTTCGCATGCTACCCCCGCCGACAATAAAACCTAAATAGTGCAGTTCTTTAAAACTAAATTTAGATTTCTTTAAACCTATGGTTAGGCCAGCATTACTTAAGCAGGTAGCTAGCTTTTCCAGCAGTGTTAAATGGGATTCAAAATCCGCAGAAATGACGAGCAAATCGTCGAGATATACAAACACATTCGATTTTAATTCCTGAGGGATTACTTTGTTCATGAGTCTACACAGCCTTTGCGCTGCATTGCATAGCCCAAAAGGCATGACCACATATTGATACAGCGGCCGCCCTGCGATCGTAAAGGCTGGGTAGGATCTGGACTTCTCTTCTAATTCGATCTGCCAAAATGCGAACTTTAAATCTACACTGCTGATAAAGTGCGTCTCAACTAACCTGCTAAGTATGCCCTCTACATTTTGTATAGGGTATTGAAGTGATTATATGTGTGTGTTTATATTTTAAGTATTTGCTGAGCACTACTGCTGCATTAATTGAGCATAAAAATGCCCTTTGAGAAAAAATCTGAAAAACACTTGTTTGTAGTTAGTCAAAATTAATTCTAAAATTTATTTATAAAAATACTTGCTTATATACTAAAATATACATTTGGTCAGCAATATTAGTTAGTAATAACAATATCTTCCCACGATTCATTTGCACAAATATATTTTCATTAAAAACATTAGTTTCTGCTGACAAATCATAAAGTGCATTGATTTACAAATGCATGTGAACTTATTTTAAAGAATAAAGTTACTTTAAATAAGGTTCTTAAATTACTACAGTGGTGAGCGTTAGTGTACATGCATTATATATTACTAACAGTGGTGAGCATAAGTGTACACACACTACACCCTCACCCTTTTGAATTTGGGTATTATTTAAAATAAAAATTTTAATAAATGAATCTAAAATTATTGTGTATTATGTGTATATAATAGATTTAAAGATATATGTTTCTATAAGTTCCTACTTTTTATTTGTTATATATATATATATATATATATATATATATATATATATATATATATATATATATATATATATATATATATATATATATATATATATATATATATATATATATATATATATATATTTATATATATATATATATATATATATATATATATATATATATATATATATATATATATATATATATATTTATATATATATATATATATATATATATATATATATATATATATATATATATATATATATATATATATATATATATATATATATATATATATATATATATATATATATATATATATATATATATATATATATATATATATATATATATATATATATATATATATATATATATATATATATATATATATATATATATATATATATATATATATATATATATATATATATATATATATATATATATATATATATATACATATATATATATATATATATATATATATATATATATATATATATATATATATATATATATATTATTTTTTTTTTGATTGATGCAAATATTATATATAAACAATTATTTATTTCTTCTTAAGATAAGTTTTAGTTTTACGATATTTTGAATAGATTCTTAGGAATAAAATTTTTAAAATTATTTTTGTGTATGCATTTAGTTTTTGTTTTATCAATTTCTATGATGACATTTAAGTCATCTATGTCTAATATCTTGTATGGACCCTTATATGGAGCTTCTAATGTTTTTTGTTTCCAGTTTTAACTAAAACTTGGTCTCCTATTTTTAGTTCTATTTTCTTTCAGATCCTAATTTTCTCTGATTCTTTACATTTGAAATAATGTCTTTTGCCTTCTGCAATGAGTAACGAAGTCTAATCTTGAGTTCATTTAGGTAGCTATCGAGGTTGTAAATTTTTTTAGGGTTATTCAATTCGTCACTTGGTAGTCTAGGTAGTTTTCCGTATACTAATTCAAATGGCGTATATTCAGTGTCTACGTTAGGAGTTGTGTTAAAGGCAAAAGCGAAGTATGATATCCATTCATGCCAATGGTTGTCTTCAACGAAATTTAAGAAATATTCATTCAGAACACGATGGTTTCGTTCTATTGTTCCCAAAGTTTCATGATGGTAAGGTGTCGAAAAGTTCTGTTTTATTTTTAATAATACACAAATTTCTTTCATTAACTCGTTAGTGAATTCTGTCCCTCTATCAGTTTTGAGAATGTTAAATAGATCGTGTTTTAATATGACCTGTTCTACTAGTGCTCTTGCTACAGTCTTGGCATCCTTTGATTCAATTGGATAAGCTATAACGTATTTAGTCAGTTCGCATTGCATTGTAAGTATATATCTAAAGTTGCCTCAAGGTCTTAGTGGTGCAACTGTGTCCATTACTATAATGTCAAAATTATTTGATGGTGTATCTGTTACTGAAAAGGGTTCTTTTGTATACCTTACTTGTTTGTTCTTTTGGCATGGCTCACATGATCTTATGTAGCTTTTGTTCATATTTTTCCAAACGAATCTCTGTTTTAATTTGATTAATGTCTTCCTTATTCCGAAATGTCCACTATAAGGTGCGTTATGAAATTCTTCAATTATTCTGTATTGTTTTATATTATAATTAATTCTCTTTGGCATTCTATATATAATTATATCGACTTCATTATTTTTCACTTTATTATATTCTTCTTTCAATTTTTCGGCCGTTATATATTTAAAAATTTCATCATTATTATATAGTACGTACTTTCTAAATCTTAATTTCTTTAATTTCAATAAAAGTTTCTCCATAAATGTTTCTGAAAACATAGGATTTTCATTTTTATTGCATATCACGCGTGTAATTTTATCATTATTTATATTCTGCAGATTGTTATTATCATTATTCTCATATATAAATTTTAATCTTTGTAGCTTCTTTATATCATTTATTGACGTGCAATCCCACGTATGGAGGTGATCAGTCTCATCTTGAGATATGCTATCCTTTTTCTTATTCTCGATTTCTACATTCTTTTTATCTTTTATATTCTTGTTATGCATGTTACGTTATTGCCAGACTTTTTCTTTCTTTTTCATCAATACAGTGTGGAATCATTTCTTTTAATATATTTGAATTTATTTCAATACGACATAACGCGTCCGCTTTAGTGTTGTTGGCTTCTTTTTTGTATATTATGTCAAAGTCATAATCCGATAGCTCAAGTCGGATTCTAGTTAGTTTTGAGGAAGGGTTTTGATGTGAGAATAAGGCAATGAGAGGCCTATGGTCTGTCACGACAGTGAATTTTCTTCCATATATATATCATCTAAAAAATTGTATGCCCCAATAAATTCCTAATAATTCTTTCTCTATAACAGATTTGTTCTTTTCGTGTCTATTTAGTGATCTGCTTGCATACGATATTGGCAAGTCGTTACCGATTTCGCCTTGCGATAGTATAGCTCCCAAAGCTACGTTTGAGGCGTCTGTGGTTAGTACAAATGGTTTCTCAAAATCAGGATATTGTAATATAGGTGGATTTTTAATCTGTCTCTTAATGTGTCAAATGCGCTTTGGCAATCTTCTGTCCAGTTAAATTTGACTTTCTTTTCAGTAAATTATTTAAGCAGTTTGCTATTTTAGCAAAATCCGGTATAAATCGTCTATAGTAATTACAGAAAGCTATAAATTTCTGACGTCATCTGAATTTTTTGGAATAGGATATTGTTCAATTATTTTATATTTTGATGGATCAGTTTTAATACCATCTTTTGTAATAAGATGTCCCAAATATAGGACTTCAGGTTTTAAGAAACAGCATTTTTCTGCATTTAATTTCAAATTGTATTGTTTTAGTCTTTCAAATACTTTTAAAAGATTTTCGCTGTGGTGTTTAATGCTACATCCAAAAACAATTATATCATCCACATATAGAAATGCTTCTGATTGTAATCCCGATAATGCTATGGTAATCATTCTCTGAAAACTGTTTGATGATATTTTCAGTCCAAAAGGTAATCTATTATATTGATAGTGACCGTTACTAGTTGAAAATGCTGTAAGTGGTCTTGATGTTGTATCTAGTTCTATCTGGTGAAAGGAATTTGTCATGTCAAGAGTTGAAAAATATTTTGCTCGTCCTAGTTTGTCTAAAACATCTTCCAATCTTGGTAGGGGAAATTTGTCGCTTACGATTTTATCATTTAAACGTCTGTAATCTACAACCAATCGCCATTTCTTTTTGTCGTCTTGTCCTTTTTTTGGTACTAATAGTAAAGGGGAATTATATGGACTAATTGATGGTTCTATTATATTTTCATGTAATAAATTCTGTACTTGTCTGTCTATTTCTTTTAGTTGAGTTTGTGGTAGACGATAATTTTTTGTATATATAGGCCTATTATCCTTTAGTTCTATATTTTGTTAGTAGAAATTATTATTTGTCAAATTTTCTCCTTCGAGATGAAATATGTTTTGGTAATGCTTTAGTATTTTGTAAAGGGCTTTCTGTTGTTCATCATCAAAATTTTCGAATTTAATTGTCCTCAGCAGTTTCTGGAATCTTTCTTCAGAATAATTGTTTTCATTTTGGTCAGTAGCTTTATAAATGTGATATTGTTGCAAAGGTTAAGTTTTGGCAACTCTTGTGTGATCAAGAAGCAAAATTTTTCGGCTCCCAAATTAAAATTAAATACTAAATATTTTTTAAATAAATTAAAATAATTAAAAGCTTAAATAGTGCTATAACTGCGAAATGGCAGAATGTCATCATTGCAAAACTGCAATTCGTGGTGAAAGCGGCCTAATGTGTGAGGGAATCTGCAAAAAAGTTTACCATTCTTCTAAAAAATGCTCTGGTGTAGATCAATATTCTCGTGGTATACTTGAATCTACTGGTTTCATCAGGTTTCTTTGTGATGAGTGCCTCCAATATATTCATAATGTTGATTTGGTAATGGCAGAAGTGCAAGATGGTGTTAATAAAAATAGTGTGAATTTGGCTCAATACAAAGGCGAGTTTAAGGACTCGTTGAAGCGTAATGAAATGGAAATAAAAAAGTTATTGGAAGCTATTGAAAAAAGATATGTGGAAAGATTGCAAAAGCTTGATGAAGTTCAAAGATCTTGTGATAGAAATCTCAAAGAGATTAATAATTTATGTGGTGCATTAAATGAACACCATAACATAAACAAAGAAATTTGCAGCAGCATTACAGAAAACAACAAAACAATCTGCAATGTTATAAAAGATACAATTAAAGAGTCAACTGCGCAAGTGAGCAAAACGTCTTTTTCGGATGTATTAAGAAATAATTTGGCTACTTCTAATATGCATAATGCTGATTTAGTTACTGCGGTTCAAGAAAACATTATAGGGTCTGAGTTACCTCCATCAAACTCGCAACAACAACCACCTGTTCCTGTCTGTAATAATGTTGAGCTTGGTGCTTGTGCACTTGTCGATTTAATTGTCTCACCTAGCCTTAATACTTCAACAGTTAATGTAAATAAGCAGTCTGCTTTGTCTGTTTCGTCTTCACCACCGCATTCGTCACGTAATCCCGTTGTAAATACACATACATCTACACACACTGTCAACAAACATACACCCGCACGTAGCAGTAATAGCAAGCGTAATTTTAATAAAGGCCCTGTGATTTATGGCGCCAATTCATCTAATGATTTGGATGTTGTTTCTAATAAAAAATGGATTCACATATCGTCATTCAAGCCAACCGTTACAGAGGGTCAAATTTTAAATTATATTGAAAAAACTGCGAACGTCAGCCAGTCCCAAATGGCCTGTTTTAAGTTGGTTAAAAATGGTGTTGATTTATCTACATTGAAACGTGTCAATTTTAAGATTGGGATTTCTGATGGACTTTATGCCAAGATTTTAAAGCCTGAAATTTGGCCAGCTGATATCAAAGCTCGGCCTTTTGTAAATTTTCGAGATCGAACGCCGCTATCGCGGCAACACTAGCTAATGGATGTAATGGTCTAAAAATCTATTTTCAAAATCTCTCTGGTATGCGATCCAAGTCTAAGATAGTCTATGATTTTTCCTCGCAATGCGATTTTGATGTTTTCGTGTTAGTTGAAACCTGGTTGAACAGTGATTTTTCCAATGCTGAATATTTTGACCCCAATCTTTGGAATGTTTACCGCAAAGATAGGGATCCATTCTCCACTGGCCTCTTATTAGGTGGAGGTGTTTTAATTGCAGTGAAAACCCGATTTAAGTCCTCTCTGTGCTGTATTAATGATCTTAATGGTTTGGTGGACCAAATAATTGTATCCATATCTAATGTAAGCTGTTCTTTTCTGGTATGTGCATCTTATATTCCGCCTAATAGCTCTGATTGTTTATATGATGCTCATATTTCTAACATTTTATCTATAGGTGAGAACTTCACAGTAAATGACAGTCTTTGTGTACTTGGCGATTTCAATTTAAAAAATATCTCTTGGTCAATGTTATCTGACGGCTCATTATTAACGCCTTCCAACGTAAACCATAGTCATGAAATTAATCTTATTGATAGTTTATTTTCTCTTAATCTGCGTCAAATTAATAACTTTTCCAATCTATTAAATCGTTTTCTAGATCTTATATTTTTATCTGAATTTCTTAAGTACAAAATTTATGTTCCTTTACTGTGTATTTCTCAACCTAATATTCATCACAAACCTCTGGTTATTGAAATTGATAGCATAACATTTTTCAAATATTCTCAATCGGCAATTGCTAATGATTTTAACTTTAACTTATGTAATTTTGATGTGCTTAATTCCTTGTTTGAGGCTATAAACTGGACCGATTCGTTTGATAAGTTAAATACTAATGAATGTTATGATTTATTTCTACAGAAAGTGCGTGATATCTGCTGTAATAATATTCCAACTAAGAATAAGAAGCCTTATAAACTACCATGGTACACTAGGGGTCTCAAAAATCTAAAGAATTTGCGTAATAAATTTCATAGGAAATTTATAGATATGGGTGATTCTGAGTCTGAAGCCAAGTTTTTTCACTACCGCCGTGAATTCAACTTCTTGAATAAATTTCTTTATAAACAATTTCTCTTATCTAAGGAACAGGAAATAAAAAGTAACCCTAAGTCATTCTGGTCTTACATAAAATCTAAGAAACAATCGTCTGATATTCCTTCGACAGTTCAGCTGGATGGGATAGTTTCTAACTCTTGTGAAGAGGCCGTTAATATGTTTGCATCATTTTTTAAATCTAACTTCGAACCACCTGGAGATAACATTTCTACTTCAGGGACTCATACTAACTTAAACGTGGGATTCTTTATTTTGTCTGAGGATGATGTATCTGAAGCAATCATTCAGGCTAAGATCTCATTCAAATCTGATTTTGATGGCCTATGTACTCATTTATTGAAGAAGGCTGCCTCGTCTTTTATTCCTGCATTGACTTTTATTTTCAACTTGTCACTTAAGGAGGGTGTATTTATTAATAGATGGAAGTATGCGACGGTCACTCCTATTTTTAAGGATGGAAGGAGAGATGACGTTAGGTGTTATAGGCCAATTTCTAAATTAACTTGTGTCTCAAAAATTTTTGAGCAAATCATTCATAAGAAACTGTTCTTCCTGACAAAGAGTTGGATTTCGCCTTACCAGCATGGTTTCTATGCTGGAAGGTCTACTGTAACGAATCTGTTGCTATTTAAGGAATACTGTTTAGAGGCCCTGGTTAACGGCGCCCAAGTTGAGGTGATTTATACTGACTTTTCAAAAGCTTTTGATAAATTATCGCATTCGGTCTTATTATCTAAATTGAAGTTAATGGGGTTCCATTCTAATTTCTTAGTCTGGATTACGTCTTACTTGTCCAATAGAACTTGTTCCGTTAATATTGAAGGTTATAGTTCTGTGCCTTATCTGCAAATGTCGGGTGTACCTCAGGGTAGTATACTCGGTCCTTTATTGTTCAACCTCTTTATTAACGATATCGGTAGTTGTTTCTTGAAATCAAATTATTTATTATATGCTGATGATTTAAAATTTTTCTTAAAATTAGATTCGATTCATGATGCCCGAATTATGCAAACTGAGCTCTATAATCTTAGTGAGTGGTGTCGCCTAAACAGTTTAAGTCTGAACATTAATAAATGTGTGCATGTTTCCTTCTATAGGTCTGTTGCCCCCAGTGTTGTAGCCTTTTATATTGATGGTGTAGTGTTGAATACCTCTAATCTTAAGCTTGACTTAGGCGTTATATTTGATAACTCCTTGTCGTTTGATGCTCATGTTGAGTATTTACTTCCTAAAGCATTTAAAATACTGGGTTTTCTGAAGAGAACTTGTTCTGAGTTTGCTGATCCATACACTCTGAAATATATCTATACGTCTTTTGTTAGGTCTAAACTAGAATATGCTACTGTTATTTGGAATCCCCATGTCTCTAATCGTATTGCTCGTATAGAGAGAGTTCAACGCTTTTTCGTCAAATATGCTACGCGGTCGTTACTTTATTTATCATCCGTTCCATATGAATCTAAATGCTTGTTTATTGGTCTACGTACTTTGGCGTCTCGTAGAAAAATTCAATCTGCCTTGCTGTTATATGATATTATCAATGGTTCTATTGATTGCCCTGATTTGCTTTATGCCATACGGTTTTATATACCTCCCAGGAATATGAGGTTCGCTAAACTTTTCGATGTTCCATTTCATCGTACAGATTATTCTCGTAATGGTACCTTATCACGTACATTCTCTTTCTTGAACGAAATAAATTATAATATTCAAAAAGATTCAAAATCTTTTATCGAATTTAGCACTGAAAAATCAGAGTTTAAATTGCTTCTTTTTAGTTTATTGAAATAACTGTGATCTCAAAGCTATTTTAATTGTTTAATTTAATTGTAAACTTTTCAAAGTAATATTGTATATATGTATATATATGTTTATCCGTGATAGATTTCTTTTTTCTTTTTTAATACAAATTTTATAAACAACCTTAGTATTAGTTCCTTATCTTTGAATGTTATCTTAGTCTGTAAGGATTATTTGTCCATTGACTGAACTACAATAAATAAATAAATAAATAAAGGTATTGTAGCTAGTTTGAGTAATGATAGTCGAATAGGTGTTTCTAAAATATTGAGTATCTTAATATTACGATTACCATTTTTTGGTATTATCGTATTTGCTACAAAAACTCCTTTTTCTATTTCCTTATTACATACTACACTATCTTCAGTTATGTCAACATCGACGTGTACTATTTTTCGCTTCTTGGTGGTATTATTATATTCCTTAATTGTTTAATATTACTTTCTATGGGAATCATTATATTCTCTTCATTTATACAACTATTAAAAATGTATCTATCGTAATCAATATTTGTAAAAGAAATCCATCCCTAAAATTCCATCTGTTTTGATTGGGAAGTTGCTCTTCACTAGATAAAATTTATGTTTCAATTCTTGTTCTCCCATTATTAATTCTAATTCAGTTGATCCAAGTGTTTCTATATAGTCATTTGTTATGCCTTTAAATCTAAAAATATCTTGCTCAAATATATTATATCCGTGAATTACATTTTCTTTACAAAGTGATATTTCGGAACCTGTATCTATTAAGAAAGTCAGGTTATATGTTAGGTTTTTGATAGTTAGAAAAATAAAATTAGTTGTGTTGGTAGTTATTGTGTAAATCTTTAATTTTCCCTCTCTGGAGATTCGTTCCGATTCTCCAGGGGTTCTTCGTTTCCCTGTTTTGTTTTAGACAAACTAGGACGAGCAAAATATTTTTCAACTCTTGACATGACAAATTCCTTTCACCAGATAGAACTAGATACAACATCAAGACCACTTACAGCATTTTCAACTAGTAACGGTCACTATCAATATAATAGATTACCTTTTGGACTGAAAATATCATCAAACAGTTTTCAGAGAATGATTACCATAGCATTATCGGGATTACAATCAGAAGCATTTCTATATGTGGATGATATAATTGTTTTTGGATGTAGCATTAAACACCACAGCGAAAATCTTTTAAAAGTATTTGAAAGACTAAAACAATACAATTTGAAATTAAATGCAGAAAAATGCTGTTTCTTAAAACCTGAAGTCCTATATTTGGGACATCTTATTACAAAAGATGGTATTAAAACTGATCCATCAAAATATAAAATAATTGAACAATATCCTATTCCAAAAAATTCAGATGACGTCAGAAAATTTATAGCTTTCTGTAATTACTATAGACGATTTATACCGGATTTTGCTAAAATAGCAAACTGCTTAAATAATTTACTGAAAAAGAAAGTCAAATTTAACTGGACAGAAGATTGCCAAAGCGCATTTGACACATTAAGAGACAGATTAAAAATCCACCTATATTACAATATCCTGAATATAATATAATTAATCAACTTAGTCAACAATTTGGGAAACTAGCAGGTTACCTATCAAACCCACTAAGACAGAAAAAAATTGAAGAATTCAGGCTTTTAAAGAAAACTGCAATTGCACTTTTAAGGGAACATTCTAATATACAACCAACAAACAGCAGCCCAAACATGTCGAATTTTGACAGTAGGAAAGCCTCAGAAATAATCCCAACATTCGACGGAAAACATGCACACCTCGATATATTTTTATCAATGGTGGAAATGGCTCATGACGAACTTAACGAACAAGGAAAAAAGAACCTAATAAAATACGTGACTGCCATGAAATTAAATGATAGGGTTAGAAACATCCTAATGACAAAAGGCATACCTACAACATTTCACGAATTAAAATCACAGTTATCCACAAGCTTTAAGCCAATGAAAACAGCCAGTAGTCTTCATTCAGAGATTAGGAATATTAAACAAAAAGGTAACGTGTTTAAAGAAAAAATTGACAAATTGATTTCTGAGTTAACTCTGGTACAATATACTGACTTAGCAGACAATTCAAATGAAATAGCACGTTCAACAATCAGAATGATGAACGAGAAACTAGCTCTAGAAATATTTCAAGAAGGACTACAAGAAAACATCAGAATAGCGGTAGTGGTAGCACAACCCAAAACACTGACACAAGCATATGAAATAGGTAGTACACAGGAAAGATTAGTGCAGACAACAAATAGATTATAAATTTTTCACATAAGTAACCGATACAGTTACAATAACAATAAAAACTACAACAACAAAAGAACAAATACGAATAGATACAGCAATCAAAGAACAAATGGTTACAACAATCAAAAAACAAATAGATACAACAATCAAAGAACAAATAGATATAACAATCAAAGAAGACAAGATTTTAACACTAATAACAACAGATATAATAACAACTACGACCATTACAATAACAATAATAACGGTAGTAACAGGAATTTTTACAATCAAAACAGAAGTATAATCAATCGTAGCATATACGATAGAAATAATACAAACCAAAGACATAACAACCCTAATGTAAGAATAATAAACCAACAGGGAAACGAAGAACCCCTGGAGAATCGGAACGAATCTCCAGAGAGGGAAAATTAAAGATTTACACAATAACTACCAACACAACTAATTTTATTTTTCTAACTATCAAAAACCTAACATATAACCTGACTTTCTTAATAGATACAGGTTCCGAAATATCACTTTGTTAAGAAAATGTAATTCACGGATATAATATATTTGAGCAAGATATTTTTAGATTTAAAGGCATAACAAAGGACTATATAGAAACACTTGGATCAACTGAATTAGAATTAATAATGGGAGAACAAGAATTGAAACATAAATTTTATCTAGTGAAGAGCAACTTCCCAATCAAAACAGATGGAATTTTAGGGATGGATTTCTTTTACAAATATTGATTACGATAGATACATTTTTAATAGTTGTATAAATGAAGAGAATATAATGATTCCCATAGAAAGTAATATTAAACAATTAAGGAATATAATAATACCACCAAGAAGCGAAAAATAGTACACGTCGATGTTGACATAACTGAAGATAGTGTAGTATGTAATAAGGAAATAGAAAAAGGAGTTTTTGTAGCAAATACGATAATACCAAAAAATGGTAATCGTAATATTAAGATACTCAATATTTTAGAAACACCTATTCGACTATCATTACTCAAACTAGCTACAATACCTTTGCAACATTATCACATTTATAAAGCTACTGACCAAAATGAAAACAATTATTCTGAAGAAAGATTCCAGAAACTGCTGAGGACAATTAAATTCGAAAATTTTGATGATGAACAACAGAAAGCCCTTTACAAAATACTAAAGCATTACCAAAACATATTTCATCTCGAAGGAGAAAATTTTACAAATAATAATTTCTACTAACAAAATATAGAACTAAAGGATAATAGGCCTATATATACAAAAAATTATCGTCTACCACAAACTCAACTAAAAGAAATAGACAGAGAAGTACAGAATTTATTACATGAAAATATAATAGAACCATCAATTAGTCCATATAATTCCCCTTTACTATTAGTACCAAAAAAAGGACAAGACGACAAAAAGAAATGGCGATTGGTTGTAGATTACAGACGTTTAAATGATAAAATCGTAAGCGACAAATTTCCCCTACCAAGATTGGAAGATGTTTTAGACAAACTAGGACGAGCAAAATATTTTTCAACTCTTGACATGACAAATTCCTTTCACCAGATAGAACTAGATACAACATCAAGACCACTTACAGCATTTTCAACTAGTAACGGTCACTATCAATATAATAGATTACCTTTTGGACTGAAAATATCATCAAACAGTTTTCAGAGAATGATTACCATAGCATTATCGGGATTACAATCAGAAGCATTTCTATATGTGGATGATATAATTGTTTTTGGATGTAGCATTAAACACCACAGCGAAAATCTTTTAAAAGTATTTGAAAGACTAAAACAATACAATTTGAAATTAAATGCAGAAAAATGCTGTTTCTTAAAACCTGAAGTCCTATATTTGGGACATCTTATTACAAAAGATGGTATTAAAACTGATCCATCAAAATATAAAATAATTGAACAATATTCTATTCCAAAAAATTCAGATGACGTCAGAAAATTTATAGCTTTCTGTAATTACTATAGACGATTTATACCGGATTTTGCTAAAATAGCAAACTGCTTAAATAATTTACTGAAAAAGAAAGTCAAATTTAACTGGACAGAAGATTGCCAAAGCGCATTTGACACATTAAGAGACAGATTAAAAATCCACCTATATTACAATATCCTGATTTTGAGAAACCATTTGTACTAACCACAGACGCCTCAAACGTAGCTTTGGGAGCTATACTATCGCAAGGCGAAATCGGTAACGACTTGCCAATATCGTATGCAAGCAGATCACTAAATAGACACGAAAAGAACAAATCTGTTATAGAGAAAGAATTATTAGGAATTTATTGGGGCATACAATTTTTTAGACCATATATATATGGAAGAAAATTCACTGTCGTGGCAGACCATAGGCCTCTCATTGCCTTATTCTCACATAAAAACCCTTCCTCAAAACTAACTAGAATCCGACTTGAGCTATCGGATTATGACTTTGACATAATACAAAAAAGAAGCCAACAACACTAACGCGGACGCGTTATCTCGTATTGAAATAAATTCAAATATATTAAAAGAAATGATTCCACACTGTATTGATGAAAAAGAAAGAAAAACTCTGGCAATAACGTAACATGCATAACAAGAATATAAAAGATAAAAAGAATGTAGAAATCGAGAATAAGAAAAAGGATAGCATATCTCAAGATGAGACTGATCACCTCCATACGTGGGATTGCACGTCAATAAATGATATAAAGAAGCTACAAAGATTAAAATTTATATATGAGAATAATGATAATAACAATCTGCAGAATATAAATAATGATAAAATTACACGCGTGATATGCAATAAAAATGAAAATCCTATGTTTTCAGAAACATTTATGGAGAAACTTTTATTGAAATTAAAGAAATTAAGATTTAGAAAGTACGTACTATATAATAATGATGAAATTTTTAAATATATAACGGCCGAAAAATTGAAAGAAGAATATAATAAAGTGAAAAATAATGAAGTCGATATAATTATATATAGAATGCCAAAGAGAATTAATTATAATATAAAACAATACAGAATAATTGAAGAATTTCATAACGCACCTTATAGTGGACATTTCGGAATAAGGAAGACATTAATCAAATTAAAACAGAGATTCGTTTGGAAAAATATGAACAAAAGCTACATAAGATCATGTGAGCCATGCCAAAAGAACAAACAAGTAAGGTATACAAAAGAACCCTTTTCAGTAACAGATACACCATCAAATAATTTTGACATTATAGTAATGGACACAGTTGCACCACTAAGACCTTCAGGCAACTTTAGATATATACTTACAATGCAATGCGAACTGACTAAATACGTTATAGCTTATCCAATTGAATCAAAGGATGCCAAGACTGTAGCAAGAGCACTAGTAGAACAGGTCATATTAAAACACGGTCTATTTAACATTCTCAAAACTGATAGAGGGACAGAATTCACTAACGAGTTAATGAAAGAAATTTGTGTATTATTAAAAATAAAACAGAACTTTTCGACACCTTACCATCATGAAACTTTGGGAACAATAGAACGAAACCATTGTGTTCTGAATGAATATTTCTTAAATTTCGTTGAAGACAACCATTGGCATGAATGGATATCATACTTCGCTTTTGCCTTTAACACAACTCCTAACGTAGACACTGAATATACGCCATTTGAATTAGTATACGGAAAACTACCTAGACTACCAAGTGACGAATTGAATAACCCTAAAAAAATTTATAACCTCGATAGCTACCTAAATGAACTCAAGATTAGACTTCGTTACTCATTGCAGAAGGCAAAATACATTATTTCAAATGTAAAGAATCAGAGAAAATTAGGATCTGAAAGAAAATAGAACTAAAAATAGGAGACCAAGTTTTAGTTAAAACTGGAAACAAAAAAAATTAGAAGCTCCATATAAGGGTCCATACAAGATATTAGACATAGATGACTTAAATGTCATCATAGAAATTGATAAAACAAAAACTAAATGCATACACAAAAATAATTTTAAAAAGTTTATTCCTAAGAATCTATTCAAAATATCGTAAAACTAAAACTTATCTTAAGAAGAACTAAATAATTGTTTATATATAATATTTGCATCAATCAAAAAAAAAATAATATATATATATATATATATATATATATATATATATATATATATATATATATATATATATATATATATATATATATATATATATATATATATATATATATATATATATATATATATATATATATATATATATATATATATATATATATATATATATATATATATATATATATATATATATATATATATATATATATATATATATATATATATATATATATATATATATATATATATATATATATATATATATATATATATATATATATATATATATATATATATATATATATATATATATATATATATATATATATATATAAAGCTACGTTTGAGGCGTCTGTGGTTAGTACAAATGGTTTCTCAAAATCAGGATATTGTAATATAGGTGGATTTTTAATCTGTCTCTTAATGTGTCAAATGCGCTTTGGCAATCTTCTGTCCAGTTAAATTTGACTTTCTTTTTCAGTAAATTATTTAAGCAGTTTGCTATTTTAGCAAAATACGGTATAAATCGTCTATATTGTTCAATTATTTTATATTTTGATGGATCAGTTTTAATACCATCTTTTGTAATAAGATGTCCCAAATATAGGACTTCAGGTTTTAAGAAACAGCAGTTTTCTGCATTTAATTTCAAATTGTATTGTTTTAGTCTTTGAAATACTTTTAAAAGATTTTCGCTGTGGTGTTTAATGCTACATCCAAAAACAATTATATCATCCACATATAGAAATGCTTCTGATTGTAATCCCGATAATGCTATGGTAATCATTCTCTGAAAACTGTTTGATGATATTTTCAGTCCAAAAGGTAATCTATTATATTGATAGTGACCGTTACTAGTTGAAAATGCTGTAAGTGGTCTTGATGTTGTATCTAGTTCTATCTGGTGAAAGGAATTTGTCATGTCAAGAGTTGAAAAATATTTTGCTCGTCCTAGTTTGTCTAAAACATCTTCCAATCTTGGTAGGGGAAATTTGTCGCTTACGATTTTATCATTTAAACGTCTGTAATCTACAACCAATCGCCATTTCTTTTTGTCGTCTTGTCCTTTTTTTGGTACTAATAGTAAAGGGGAATTATATGGACTAATTGATGGTTCTATTATATTTTCATGTAATAAATTCTGTACTTGTCTGTCTATTTCTTTTAGTTGAGTTTGTGGTAGACGATAATTTTTTGTATATATAGGCCTATTATCCTTTAGTTCTATATTTTGTTAGTAGAAATTATTATTTGTCAAATTTTCTCCTTCGAGATGAAATATGTTTTGGTAATGCTTTAGTATTTTGTAAAGGGCTTTCTGTTGTTCATCATCAAAATTTTCGAATTTAATTGTCCTCAGCAGTTTCTGGAATCTTTCTTCAGAATAATTGTTTTCATTTTGGACAGTAGCTTTATAAATGTGATAATGTTGCAAAGGTATTGTAGCTAGTTTGAGTAATGATAGTCGAATAGGTGTTTCTAAAATATTGAGTATCTTAATATTACGATTACCATTTTTTGGTATTATCGTATTTGCTACAAAAACTCCTTTTTCTATTTCCTTATTACATACTACACTATCTTCAGTTATGTCAACATCGACGTGTACTATTTTTCGCTTCTTGGTGGTATTATTATATTCCTTAATTGTTTAATATTACTTTCTATGGGAATCATTATATTCTCTTCATTTATACAACTATTAAAAATGTATCTATCGTAATCAATATTTGTAAAAGAAATCCATCCCTAAAATTCCATCTGTTTTGATTGGGAAGTTGCTCTTCACTAGATAAAATTTATGTTTCAATTCTTGTTCTCCCATTATTAATTCTAATTCAGTTGATCCAAGTGTTTCTATATAGTCCTTTGTTATGCCTTTAAATCTAAAAATATCGCTCAAATATATTATATCCGTGAATTACATTTTCTTTACAAAGTGATATTTCGGAACCTGTATCTATTAAGAAAGTCAGGTTATATGTTAGGTTTTTGATAGTTAGAAAAATAAAATTAGTTGTGTTGGTAGTTATTGTGTAAATCTTTAATTTTCCCTCTCTGGAGATTCGTTCCGATTCTCCAGGGGTTCTTCGTTTCCCTGTTGGTTTATTATTCTTACATTAGGGTTGTTATGTCTTTGGTTTGTATTATTTCTATCGTATATGCTACGATTGATTATACTTCTGTTTTGATTGTAAAAATTCCTGTTACTACCGTTATTATTGTTATTGTAATGGTCGTAGTTGTTATTATATCTGTTGTTATTAGTGTTAAAATCTTGTCTTCTTTGATTGTTATATCTATTTGTTCTTTGATTGTTGTATCTATTTGTTTTTTGATTGTTGTAACCATTTGTTCTTTGATTGTTGTATCTATTCGTATTTGTTCTTTTGTTGTTGTAGTTTTTATTGTTATTGTAACTGTATCGGTTACTTATGTGAAAAATTTATAATCTATTTGTTGTCTGCACTAATCTTTCCTGTGTACTACCTATTTCATATGCTTGTGTCAGTGTTTTGGGTTGTGCTACCACTACCGCTATTCTGATGTTTTCTTGTAGTCCTTCTTGAAATATTTCTAGAGCTAGTTTCTCGTTCATCATTCTGATTGTTGAACGTGCTATTTCATTTGAATTGTCTGCTAAGTCAGTATATTGTACCAGAGTTAACTCAGAAATCAATTTGTCAATTTTTTCTTTAAACACGTTACCTTTTTGTTTAATATTCCTAATCTCTGAATGAAGACTACTGGCTGTTTTCATTGGCTTAAAGCTTGTGGATAACTGTGATTTTAATTCGTGAAATGTTGTAGGTATGCCTTTTGTCATTAGGATGTTTCTAACCCTATCATTTAATTTCATGGCAGTCACGTATTTTATTAGGTTCTTTTTTCCTTGTTCGTTAAGTTCGTCATGAGCCATTTCCACCATTGATAAAAATATATCGAGGTGTGCATGTTTTCCGTCGAATGTTGGGATTATTTCTGAGGCTTTCCTACTGTCAAAATTCGACATGTTTGGGCTGCTGTTTGTTGGTTGTATATTAGAATGTTCCCTTAAAAGTGCAATTGCAGTTTTCTTTAAAAGCCTGAATTCTTCAATTTTTTTCTGTCTTAGTGGGTTTGATAGGTAACCTGCTAGTTTCCCAAATTGTTGACTAAGTTGATTAATTATATTATATTCAGGATATTGTAATATAGGTGGATTTTTAATCTGTCTCTTAATGTGTCAAATGCGCTTTGGCAATCTTCTGTCCAGTTAAATTTGACTTTCTTTTTCAGTAAATTATTTAAGCAGTTTGCTATTTTAGCAAAATCCGGTATAAATCGTCTATAGTAATTACAGAAAGCTATAAATTTTCTGACGTCATCTGAATTTTTTGGAATAGGATATTGTTCAATTATTTTATATTTTGATGGATCAGTTTTAATACCATCTTTTGTAATAAGATGTCCCAAATATAGGACTTCAGGTTTTAAGAAACAGCATTTTTCTGCATTTAATTTCAAATTGTATTGTTTTAGTCTTTCAAATACTTTTAAAAGATTTTCGCTGTGGTGTTTAATGCTACATCCAAAAACAATTATATCATCCACATATAGAAATGCTTCTGATTGTAATCCCGATAATGCTATGGTAATCATTCTCTGAAAACTGTTTGATGATATTTTCAGTCCAAAAGGTAATCTATTATATTGATAGTGACCGTTACTAGTTGAAAATGCTGTAAGTGGTCTTGATGTTGTATCTAGTTCTATCTGGTGAAAGGAATTTGTCATGTCAAGAGTTGAAAAATATTTTGCTCGTCCTAGTTTGTCTAAAACATCTTCCAATCTTGGTAGGGGAAATTTGTCGCTTACGATTTTATCATTTAAACGTCTGTAATCTACAACCAATCGCCATTTCTTTTTGTCGTCTTGTCCTTTTTTTGGTACTAATAGTAAAGGGGAATTATATGGACTAATTGATGGTTCTATTATATTTTCATGTAATAAATTCTGTACTTGTCTGTCTATTTCTTTTAGTTGAGTTTGTGGTAGACGATAATTTTTTGTATATATAGGCCTATTATCCTTTAGTTCTATATTTTGTTAGTAGAAATTATTATTTGTCAAATTTTCTCCTTCGAGATGAAATATGTTTTGGTAATGCTTTAGTATTTTGTAAAGGGCTTTCTGTTGTTCATCATCAAAATTTTCGAATTTAATTGTCCTCAGCAGTTTCTGGAATCTTTCTTCAGAATAATTGTTTTCATTTTGGTCAGTAGCTTTATAAATGTGATAATGTTGCAAAGGTATTGTAGCTAGTTTGAGTAATGATAGTCGAATAGGTGTTTCTAAAATATTGAGTATCTTAATATTACGATTACCATTTTTTGGTATTATCGTATTTGCTACAAAAACTCCTTTTTCTATTTCCTTATTACATACTACACTATCTTCAGTTATGTCAACATCGACGTGTACTATTTTTCGCTTCTTGGTGGTATTATTATATTCCTTAATTGTTTAATATTACTTTCTATGGGAATCATTATATTCTCTTCATTTATACAACTATTAAAAATGTATCTATCGTAATCAATATTTGTAAAAGAAATCCATCCCTAAAATTCCATCTGTTTTGATTGGGAAGTTGCTCTTCACTAGATAAAATTTATGTTTCAATTCTTGTTCTCCCATTATTAATTCTAATTCAGTTGATCCAAGTGTTTCTATATAGTCCTTTGTTATGCCTTTAAATCTAAAAATATCGCTCAAATATATTATATCCGTGAATTACATTTTCTTTACAAAGTGATATTTCGGAACCTGTATCTATTAAGAAAGTCAGGTTATATGTCAGGTTTTTGATAGTTAGAAAAATAAAATTAGTTGTGTTGGTAGTTATTGTGTAAATCTTTAATTTTCCCTCTCTGGAGATTCGATCCGATTCTCCAGGGGTTCTTCGTTTCCCTGTTGGTTTATTATTCTTACATTAGGGTTGTTATGTCTTTGGTTTGTATTATTTCTATCGTATATGCTACGATTGATTATACTTCTGTTTTGATTGTAAAAATTCCTGTTACTACCGTTATTATTGTTATTGTAATGGTCGTAGTTGTTATTATATCTGTTGTTATTAGTGTTAAAATCTTGTCTTCTTTGATTGTTATATCTATTTGTTCTTTGATTGTTGTATCTATTTGTTTTTTGATTGTTGTAACCATTTGTTCTTTGATTGTTGTATCTATTCGTATTTGTTCTTTTGTTGTTGTAGTTTTTATTGTTATTGTAACTGTATCGGTTACTTATATGAAAAATTTCTAATCTATTTGTTGTCTGCACTAATCTTTCCTGTGTACTACCTATTTCATATGCTTGTGTCAGTGTTTTGGGTTGTGCTACCACTACCGCTATTCTGATGTTTTCTTGTAGTCCTTCTTGAAATATTTCTAGAGCTAGTTTCTCGTTTATCATTCTGATTGTTGAACGTGCTATTTCATTTGAATTGTCTGCTAAGTCAGTATATTGTACCAGAGTTAACTCAGAAATCAATTTGTCAATTTTTTCTTTAAACACGTTACCTTTTTGTTTAATATTCCTAATCTCTGAATGAAGACTACTGGCTGTTTTCATTGGCTTAAAGCTTGTGGATAACTGTGATTTTAATTCGTGAAATGTTGTAGGTATGCCTTTTGTCATTAGGATGTTTCTAACCCTATCATTTAATTTCATGGCAGTCACGTATTTTATTAGGTTCTTTTTTCCTTGTTCGTTAAGTTCGTCATGAGCCATTTCCACCATTGATAAAAATATATCGAGGTGTGCATGTTTTCCGTCGAATGTTGGGATTATTTCTGAGGCTTTCCTACTGTCAAAATTCGACATGTTTGGGCTGTTGTTTGTTGGTTGTATATTAGAATGTTCCCTTAAAAGTGCAGTTTTCTTTAAAAGCCTGAATTCTTCAATTTTTTTCTGTCTTAGTGGGTTTGATAGGTAACCTGCTAGTTTCCCAAATTGTTGACTAAGTTGATTAATTATATTATATTCAGGATATTGTAATATAGGTGGATTTTTAATCTGTCTCTTAATGTGTCAAATGCGCTTTGGCAATCTTCTGTCCAGTTAAATTTGACTTTCTTTTTCAGTAAATTATTTAAGCAGTTTGCTATTTTAGCAAAATCCGGTATAAATCGTCTATAGTAATTACAGAAAGCTATAAATTTTCTGACGTCATCTGAATTTTTTGGAATAGGATATTGTTCAATTATTTTATATTTTGATGGATCAGTTTTAATACCATCTTTTGTAATAAGATGTCCCAAATATAGGACTTCAGGTTTTAAGAAACAGCATTTTTCTGCATTTAATTTCAAATTGTATTGTTTTAGTCTTTCAAATACTTTTAAAAGATTTTCGCTGTGGTGTTTAATGCTACATCCAAAAACAATTATATCATCCACATATAGAAATGCTTCTGATTTTAATCCCGATAATGCTATGGTAATCATTCTCTGAAAACTGTTTGATGATATTTTCAGTCCAAAAGGTAATCTATTATATTGATAGTGACCGTTACTAGTTGAAAATGCTGTAAGTGGTCTTGATGTTGTATCTAGTTCTATCTGGTGAAAGGAATTTGTCATGTCAAGAGTTGAAAAATATTTTGCTCGTCCTAGTTTGTCTAAAACATCTTCCAATCTTGGTAGGGGAAATTTGTCGCTTACGATTTTATCATTTAAACGTCTGTAATCTACAACCAATCGCCATTTCTTTTTGTCGTCTTGTCCTTTTTTTGGTACTAATAGTAAAGGGGAATTATATGGACTAATTGATGGTTCTATTATATTTTCATGTAATAAATTCTGTACTTGTCTGTCTATTTCTTTTAGTTGAGTTTGTGGTAGACGATAATTTTTTGTATATATAGGCCTATTATCCTTTAGTTCTATATTTTGTTAGTAGAAATTATTATTTGTCAAATTTTCTCCTTCGAGATGAAATATGTTTTGGTAATGCTTTAGTATTTTGTAAAGGGCTTTCTGTTGTTCATCATCAAAATTTTCGAATTTAATTGTCCTCAGCAGTTTCTGGAATCTTTCTTCAGAATAATTGTTTTCATTTTGGTCAGTAGCTTTATAAATGTGATAATGTTGCAAAGGTATTGTAGCTAGTTTGAGTAATGATAGTCGAATAGGTGTTTCTAAAATATTGAGTATCTTAATATGACGATTACCATTTTTTGGTATTATCGTATTTGCTACAAAAACTCCTTTTTCTATTTCCTTATTACATACTACACTATCTTCAGTTATGTCAACATCGACGTGTACTATTTTTCGCTTCTTGGTGGTATTATTATATTCCTTAATTGTTTAATATTACTTTCTATGGGAATCATTATATTCTCTTCATTTATACAACTATTAAAAATGTATCTATCGTAATCAATATTTGTAAAAGAAATCCATCCCTAAAATTCCATCTGTTTTGATTGGGAAGTTGCTCTTCACTAGATAAAATTTATGTTTCAATTCTTGTTCTCCCATTATTAATTCTAATTCAGTTGATCCAAGTGTTTCTATATAGTCCTTTGTTATGCCTTTAAATCTAAAAATATCTTGCTCAAATATATTATATCCGTGAATTACATTTTCTTTACAAAGTGATATTTCGGAACCTGTATCTATTAAGAAAGTCAGGTTATATGTTAGGTTTTTGATAGTTAGAAAAATAAAATTAGTTGTGTTGGTAGTTATTGTGTAAATCTTTAATTTTCCCTCTCTGGAGATTCGTTCCGATTCTCCAGGGGTTCTTCGTTTCCCTGTTGGTTTATTATTCTTACATTAGGGTTGTTATGTCTTTGGTTTGTATTATTTCTATCGTATATGCTACGATTGATTATACTTCTGTTTTGATTGTAAAAATTCCTGTTACTACCGTTATTATTGTTATTGTAATGGTCGTAGTTGTTATTATATCTGTTGTTATTAGTGTTAAAATCTTGTCTTCTTTGATTGTTATATCTATTTGTTCTTTGATTGTTGTATCTATTTGTTTTTTGATTGTTGTAACCATTTGTTCTTTGATTGTTGTATCTATTCGTATTTGTTCTTTTGTTGTTGTAGTTTTTATTGTTATTGTAACTGTATCGGTTACTTATATGAAAAATTTCTAATCTATTTGTTGTCTGCACTAATCTTTCCTGTGTACTACCTATTTCATATGCTTGTGTCAGTGTTTTGGGTTGTGCTACCACTACCGCTATTCTGATGTTTTCTTGTAGTCCTTCTTGAAATATTTCTAGAGCTAGTTTCTCGTTCATCATTCTGATTGTTGAACGTGCTATTTCATTTGAATTGTCTGCTAAGTCAGTATATTGTACCAGAGTTAACTCAGAAATCAATTTGTCAATTTTTTCTTTAAACACGTTACCTTTTTGTTTAATATTCCTAATCTCTGAATGAAGACTACTGGCTGTTTTCATTGGCTTAAAGCTTTTGGATAACTGTGATTTTAATTCGTGAAATGTTGTAGGTATGCCTTTTGTCATTAGGATGTTTCTAACCCTATCATTTAATTTCATGGCAGTCACGTATTTTATTAGGTTCTTTTTTCCTTGTTCGTTAAGTTCGTCATGAGCCATTTCCACCATTGATAAAAATATATCGAGGTGTGCATGTTTTCCGTCGAATGTTGAGATTATTTCTGAGGCTTTCCTACTGTCAAAATTCGACATGTTTGGGCTGTTGTTTGTTGGTTGTATATTAGAATGTTCCCTTAAAAGTGCAATTGCAGTTTTCTTTAAAAGCCTGAAGTCTTCAATTTTTTTCTGTCTTAGTGGGTTTGATAGGTAACCTGCTAGTTTCCCAAATTGTTGACTAAGTTGATTAATTATATTATATTTTTCTATTATTGTCGATTCTGTATATCTTCTACCCTTTGATTTCTTTGCATTTGATATTAATGTCTCAAGTTCTTTAATGATTTTTTCCATAGGAATATATATATGTATAGATTTATTTTATTTATTTATTTTTTAATTATTCTTTACGACATTATTCGTTACCTGTTTCTTAATATAATTTTTTTGTAGTTTCCAAATTCCTAACGATATGAGAATTATCAAGAGAATCATAACTACCTCTAAACTTAACGAAAACCTATTTTCATTTACAGCATATGTGTTGGAATGTTGTTCTAATTTTGTATCGGCTATCCCCATTGCTCTGATGTTCTCTAATATCTGTTGTATTCTATGCTGTGGAGTTACGTTGAAATGGTTGCTCATTTAAAGTTTTTCCATCCGTTTATTTTTATTATGTAAAGTTCGTGGATTAGTTTTTTCTTTTGGGATCCTTTACTTATGTTGATCACGTTTTGTAGTTCTGCACATGTTCTGTCGAAACGTCTTTTTCTTCCTCCTCTTTTCTTTGGTTTGAAAGCTGGTTGATTTTCTCTGAATTCCTCTAGATGTTGTTTATATTTTTCTTGTCTCTCTCGATATTGCTGGATTGAGATTGGTTTAGGGCCTGCTTTTTTTGGTGTTGGTACGTAAGGCGGTGGTGATTCGGTGACTACAATATGATTTATTGGTTTGGGTACGTATTCTTCTTCTAGTAGTTGTTCCCACTTTTCAAAGATGAAGTTAATTTCTTCCTGGGAAGTCATCAGATTAAGGTTGTTTGTGGAATGGAAAAAAATTTCTATAATATGAAAGTGGCAGGATCTAAATTTGGATTGACAGGATTTAAATTTTGTTTGGATCTAATTTGGTTTGACAGGATTTAAATTTGGTTTGGCAGGATCGCCATGAAGTGATTATATGTGTGTGTTTATATTTTAAGTATTTGCTGAGCACTACTGCCGCATTAATGGAGCATAAAAATGCCATTTGAGAAAAAATCTGAAAAACACTTGTTTGTAGTTAGTCAAAATTAGTTCTAAAATTTATTTATAAAAATACTTACTTATATACTAAAATATACATTTGGTCAGCAATATTAGTTAGTAATAACAATATCTTCCCACGATTCATTTGCACAAATATATTTTCATTAAAAACATTAGTTTCTGCTGACCAATCATAAAGTGCATTGATTTACAAATGCATGTGAACTTATTTTAAAGAATAAAGTTACTTTAAATAAGGTTCTTAAATTAATACAGTGGTGAGCGTAAGTGTACATGGATTATATATTACTAACAGTGGTGAGCATAAGTGTACACACACTAAAATGATCAGTACCGTGACAATTCCAGCAGGTTAAGTCATAATTTTATTCTTTCCGAGCTCGACAGGATAAACCTCCTCCACAATTTCCGCAGTTGGTCTTCTATTACCTCATTCTCTTGTCTTCTAGGGACATATTTATTGCTCGGGTTGACACTAGGCAAGAATTCTCTTTTACAATAGTTCCGCTCAATTTCTTTGCACTCGTCCCTCAGGTGTTCCACTGTAAGAACCTGCATTGGGTAAACTATTTAGGAAATGTTTTGTCGAATATTTCTTTTTATGATTCGTATAACCTCGTATTCTGGCAGTGGTATTTTCAGACGGGATCTTAGTTTGCGTATTGCGTAGAAATATGCATCCACAGACTCTCCTGGCCTCTGTTTTCGCTCTCCGAAGTCGCGCATAAACTCGTATTTACTCCTGTTGGAACCGTATTGGGTGCGTAGAGCTTTCTTTAAGTCCGGCCAAGATTCTCTCCCTTTAAAAGCTTGTGGAATTCTCCTTGCAACTCAATCCAAGAGCATGAATGGTACTTTTGCAGGTATTCGATTCTGAAGATGAAGTCTTCAATATACAAATGTTCTGTGTTTCCGTCAAAGCTGACGTCCCATTTATCCACTCGAACCGGTGCATTATGCGCAAAATTTCTTTCCCTATTTCTTCCTGACGAACTATTTTCATGGATATTGTTGACCGTGAATTCTTTGAAAATCTAACCTTCTTTGTGGACCCTGCGCTTGATTTGTTCTTCTCTTCTCTGGTGCCCTAGTCATGTCCTTTATATTGTTATCCCTTTCATCACTAGCCATGGAACTCAAATCTGACGTTTTTTCTGCTATATTAACTTTTCTCATTTCCTGTACTATTGTAGCTAGACCTTCCTGTATGCTTTTTTCAATTCTCCGATCTATTTGCCTTTCCAATTCTACCCTATACTCTTGATTGGACTCAGAAATCAAGTCCCTGATAATACCAGTATAAGCTCTTTTACTTTGGCCTATTGATATGCCCTGTTGTATGTGTTTAATTTGTGGTGGTGGCTCGCTGAAATTCTGTGTCTCTACCGGATTAATCTGTTTTGGAATGGCTCCTGTCTGCCGCCCGGTGGCTAACTCCCTCAATGACTTCGGGTCTTCTGGGTGAGTCTTTGTCATATTAATGGTCGCGGATAAGTCTATGAAGCCTTCTAATTCCCTACTTTCTTTCCTAGTAGGTGTTCTGTTGATCGGCATTATAACAAAATATCTAATACAAACACTAAAGGATTAACAAAAAAAATATTTAGTTTTTTGCAATCCCTCCAAATAAAAAAAATAAATTTAGCTGAAATAAAATTTTTTTGTAATAAGATTTTAAAATTAAACTTCATAATATTTAGAAAATACAAATTATATTGGGTTTAAATACTCGATTTCCGTAAACAGTTTACCTATATTATATATATATAAATATATATATATATATATATATATATATATATATATATATATATATATATATATATATATATATATATATATATATATATATATATATATATATATATATATATATATATATATATATATATATATATATATATATATTTATTTATATATATATATATATATATATATATATATATATATATATATATATATATATATATATATATATATATATATATATATATATATATATTATATATATATATATATATATATATATATATATATATATATATATATATATATATATATATATATATATATATATATATATATATATATATATATATATATATATATATATATATATATATATATATATATATATATATATTATATATATATATATATATATATATATATATATATATATATATATATATATATATATATATATATATATATATATATATATATATATATATATATATATATATATATATATATATATATATTATATATATATATATATATATATATATATATATATATATATATATATATATATATATATATATATATATATATATATATATATATATATATATATATATATATATATATATATATATATATATATATATATATATATATATATATATATATATATATATA
>OY101450.1:62665082-62727582 GCA_956483635.1 Panzeria rudis | reverse complement strand
TTCTTGATATTTTTTATGAAATCTTTGTATTGAATAATTGTCGAAAAATTAGAAATTTCAGCCATAAACTTTAATAGAGAATAAAAAAATATCACGAAAAAGAAAAAGTATTGATATGGCTTAAGGACCCCATACACTACACCAGCATGCACGCGCAATCAAGTGTTGGCGCCAGTGGTTTAGTCGTGTGTGTGCATTTGGTGCGATTGTACGTTTTGCTGTAGCGATGTCAAACAGAGTTTGATATTATACTGATGGTTCCAGTTTATGGTATTGTGTATGGTGAAATTAGCTCAGTTGAGAAAAGTTGTCAAAGAGTAAAGATCGGGATAAAACACATTTACTTGAATAAATTACTCATAAATTAAGAAAAAAAGGAGCAAAATATATATTGTAAAGTGTTTCTGAAGTAAAACAAATCTTTCCTAATAAATTTTTCATAAAAAACACGCGTTTTCCTTAATTTTTATTTTCAAAATAAATGTGGTGCGTCCAAGGTACAACTTTTCCGAACAGAATTTTTAAAGAAATAAATATTGCACCAGTATGCTTGTGTGGTATGTGTTTCGAGTGCGGTTCAATATCACTTGCTTATGCCAGTATACTGGAGTAATGTATGCTTTGCTTTAGTGAATTTAAATTAGAAGTAAAATAAACAAAACAGAAGTTGAGTTATTTTTTATTATTATACAGCATTACAGTATGCTCCCTTTCGAGTAGCTTTGTTAATTGGCTTTGTAGTCTTCAGTTTTAAGTTCTACTTTGCATTTTATAAGAGGTAGATAACATTGTGCTGTAAATCGTTGTTATATAATATAAAACTCCTCTCAGTTGTTATTAAGCAGAAAAATAAGCCTTGAAAATAATTTAGCAGCTGCAAAAACTTAAGTATAAAAAGTAGCACAACTCAGGACAATTGATAAAAAAGAAGTAGGATTACCCCGGACGCCCTAAAAAAGAGAACGGTGTCCGGGGAAAAGAGGACGGATGCCAACCCTAGACAACTATAATATACTTAAATTCAATAAAAACAATTGTTTATTAATATGATTATTTCGAACGTATTTGCTTTGTGAATCCAAATTGATTATTAGGCTAAGGTTCGTAACGTTATATTCAGAAAGAATTGGGCATGATTAATATTCCAAGGAACAAGGGAAAAATTAACATCAACTTAATTTTTCAACGTACACAGCAGAACAGAGTAGCGCCACTTTCGGAAGCCGCTACACTTCCATCGTCAGTGCTCACGTGCATTTGCTTATCACCACTTGTGAGGTGGCTCTGTTGAATGTGATTTTAATTCTTATATATACAACTTTTTCGTGAAAATTGAATACGAGAATTAACTCACTCTCAAGTTGATATTAAAGTGCACTTTCCCAGCGTTGCCATCGGTTTATTTTTCTTCATTCCCATTTTTCTGTTACTTTTCATTGCTAGTTTTGTGTTCATATAAGAATTTTACTTAAAAAACTTATTCTAAATATTTCGGGATTCCGTTTGAATTCCTTAAATTTGCAAAAAGTTTATACATAAATACCAGAGTTGTAAAAGATTGCAATCGATTTAATTGCAATCACATTATTTCAGGTTAACGATTGCTAATTTTTTGATTTAATTAAAATTAATTTTCCACGTCCTTTTTGAAAAATTTTCATAATGGGGTAAAAACGAAAAGTTTCGACACGGTCTGGATTTTTATCCCATCCGATTTTAATGATATTCAACACATATATTCTACTGTTGTGTGCGCGTAACATGGCGAATAGGCCAGTCATTTTAGGGTTTCACTGCAGAATGAGAGATAATAAGCTGAAAATTCGCATACACCTTAACTTTGGTGTTCTAAAAGTTGTCTCAAAAGTTAAAATCTCGTGTCTGCGCCGCAAGTTATTCAAGGTCACAGGTCATAAAAATCAGTTTGCAATTATCTCGGTTTCTATAGCTCCAGTGATGTTAACAGTTATTATAAAAATTGTAGAGCACTAAATTTGCGACAAATTTTGTACAAAACATTTTTTCGTACGCCCAACCGTTTCTGAGATAGAGATCAGACAGCGCTCAGCCATATTAACTGTAATGCAAGATCAACCGTGAATATCAGTGAATAATACCTTGTAAAAAGTTATTAAATAATGGAAATATCATTTAAAAGAAATAATTTGAATTAAATATTAGTTAATACATTATAGCTAATAACATTTTGCATATATCTAATATATTTACTAATATGTTTTCTACTTACTTTGAGTACGAGTCATGCTAAAAATTAAGTTTACAGCTTATTATCTTTCATTCCGTAACTTTAAAAAAGGTTTTATTCACTGAGATTCACGGTTGACCTGGCATTACAGTGAGTATGGCTGAGCGCTGCGGGCTCTCTGCCCTCTATCTCAGAAACGGTTGGGCGTATGAAAAAATGTTTTATACAAAATTTGTCGCAAATTTTATGGTCTACAATTTTTTTAATACCTGTTAACTAATTAGTTTGGCTTAAGTTCATTTTTAATTTAATTTTTGATCAAATTATTTTTTATTTATGAAAGAAATTCTTAAGCATGTGAATATTGAACATTAAAAGAAAAATTTGGATGCACGGAGGTTTGAACTGACAGCTGTTTCGTGACCAGCAAGTCTACTCGTCAGAGTCTTTTACCTACACCACCACTGACGGTGGCAACAACACTGTACCGAAAATCCTACTAATTTTAGTAAGCTCAATTAACAGACTGTCGCCATCTTGTGGCGAGTCGCACCTATTAATTAGCTTTTCTAAATGTTCGGAACTTCACTAACTGTCTTTTTCTTAGAATGTTCAATTATTCTAAGCTTTTCTCATTTCAGTCTTACCAGCGTGGAATATCATCGATATTCCCAATGCTGGGTTTTTTTAATGTTTATTTTGCCCAAGTTCTTGGAACAGTGCACATTCATGCTTTAGCTAAGTGCCTTTAGAGTTTTTAATAATTGAGTTATGAATTTTTAGTCGAACTGTATGGTTTAAATGCAAAGTTATTTAATTAGTTTGGCTTAAGTTAATCTTTAATTTAATATTTTGATCAAATTATTTTTTATTTAATAGGCATTTACACTGTCTCGAAATCTAGTACTTACGAGATTTCGAGCTAAATCTAGTTGTTTTTTACTAGATTTCCCATACAAAACGAAATCTACTTTGTCAGTAAATTTGGACGAAATCTACTCAAAATCTAGTATATTTATTTTCTTTCTACTACCCTGTACAACATTTTTATATAAACGGTGAGTGAATTAGCTACGCTCTACAAAAATTGTCTAATAAAAGCGTGTGCATTAGCTAAGGCGGAACTTGTTGGGTTACAGTATAAGATAAATTTCAGTCAAAGTATTTATTCTTGGATCGAAATCTAGAAAATTTTCAAAAAAGCTTTGCGTAAACAATATAGATTTCAAAAAAGATTTCAAATCAAATCTACTAGATTTCGAGACAGTGTAAATGCCCTATAAGAAAGAAATTCTAAAGCATTTGAATATTGAACATTCAAATAAAAAAAATTTTTTTTCTTTGAATGTTCAATATTCACATGCTTTAGAATTTCTTTCTTAAATAAAAAATAATTTGATCGAAAGATTAAATTAAAAATGAACTTAAGCCAAACTAATTAAATAACTTTGGATTTAAACCATACAGTTCAACTAAAAATTCACAACTCAATAACTGTTAACATCATTTGAGCTATAGAAACTGAGATAATCGTGAAATGATTTTTGTGACCTTTGACCTTGAATAACTTACGGCGCAGACACGAGATTTTATGAGACAACTTTTAGAACACCAAAAGGAAGGTGTATACGAATTTTCAGCTTATTATCTCTCATTCCGCAGTTGCCCCTTTTTTCTGCTTATTTGACTGGGCTAGAAAAATTTTTTCTATACCTATTATGGTTTCTATTTGATAGGCGTATAAACTTGACCATCTCGGCCATTTTTGAGAAAAGTTCTTATATTGAAGATTAAATAACTTTAGAACGCGTCATAAGCAAGGTTTCCAATTTAGCCATTTTCCGGCTAGACCTAGCGGTTTTTATTTCATCTAGCCATAAAAAATGGCTAGATTTTGTCTAGCCGGAAGATCTAGCCTTTTTTCTTTCGAGTCATTTGCTATTTTCAATTTTATTGCAATTTTAATTCGTTTTTATATGAAATGTTTTGGTATTACTTTGATGTGGATTTACCATTAATAATTTACGCCAAATGACAGTTTTAGCAACCTTGACATATTAACCGTGCTTGGAAGAATTTTCGTGTGTGAAATTAATATGACTTTTATTGAAAATTTAACTTACTTACTAATAATATTATTTTAGTTTCATATAAATGGCTCCGCAATAACACCAAAAATGTAGACTAGAATACAAGCAACATGTTGATCAGCAGTTATGGATAACAGAAGACCCAAGCGATCCGTATAAGGCACTTTGTAAATATTGTAAGTTTTCATTAAAATGCAAATTGTATGATCTTGTTGCCTAATCATCACCAAAAAAGCATATGGAAAATTTTTCAATAATAAAATCAACTCTTAGTACCTATTTCACCAATTTATTTAAATATCAATTATTATTTATATATAGTTTTTCGATAAAAAAATGAATGAGAATCGATATTTAAATATGAATTGATATTTAGACGGCGTTGGTGAAATAGACTCTCTGCTAGATCTGTTTTGTGGCCACATTTTCATCTAGAGTTAAGAAAGGATATAGGACCATCAAAAAAATATAGTATTTTGATAGATATATCTGTGACGAAATTTCTTTAAAAAAATATCTACATCTAGGGTTAGTTTTTCTCTACTACAGCCAAACAAAAAAAAAATAAATTATTTCCACATTTTAGCAAATTAAACATTTTAGAAAATTTTAAAAATTTGTTTTTGTTTTTCACACAAATTCTTCACCAAAAAAACTCATAGAAACTCAAACGTTGCTTTGTTTTTCAAAAACGTTAAAATTTGTATGAAAAATAAAACAAATTTATAAAATATTTGATATTTTGTTTTTGTTTTGTTCGCTATATAAACTTAACTTTGCTGATGTGATTTACAAAATTAGGACCTGAGGTATATATTCATAAAAAAATTAAATTTATGTATTTGACATCTATTTTATAAAAAATTTGTATGGAAAATTTTAAATCAAATACATTTCAACCTCATTTTAAATGTTATGAATACTCTACTTTTAGAGAACATCAAAAATGAAAAGTTTACTTTTCAATTTCATTTTCACTACTTTCCTAGAACATGAATTGATCGAATTATACAGCTTTATTTGATATAAATGGATAGCCTGGAACTAAGTCGTCTAAGTAACATTATATATATAGTGAGTTAGACAACTTTAGAAGTTGAAAAAAGTGAAAAAGCAATAAATTTTAAAGGGATAGAGTTACGATAACAATATTTAGGTGACGTAATAGCACATAGACCACTTTTGTCTGGATTGATTTCTCTTCTTTATGTTCGAAAATGCTCATAAGTGGATTTAGCCAAAAATGTTACTTAGACAACTTTAGTTCGAGGCTAGCCAAATGTACAATTTCGAATACAAGTACATATGTAAATAAAAAAACTAATTTTAAGTCTATATGACATAAAAGTGAAAAAATCATTAAATGTTTAATTCCTCGGATAAATAATGCAGTTTTTAATAATTTTAGAAATATAGAAATTTCTAGCCATTTTTTGTTTCAAATCTAGCCTTTTATGAGCTCTCGGGTTGGCAACGGTGGTCATCAGATATAAATGAAATTGATGTTATTGGAAAGGTTTCAGTCTCCTCTTAACGAAAATTGATTAAAAAGGACATAGGTTCCAGATACAAGTGCGTCTAAAATGCCAATGTATCCTTTATCCTTAAGTATCCTGTAAAATAGTATTTTAATTTTCTTTATTTTATTGCAAAATATAGTCAATTAAGATGTCTCTATTGTGTAATATTTCCAAGATGGGATGAAAACAGATTCAAAGCTGACAGTGGTTTCTTTATGATAACACAATCATTCCTATGAAAATTATGTAAGCAATAACAATAAAAACAAGCGTAGCTGTAGTATTTCCAAAAATTTCGATTTGTATTTTTTACACAATGGCGATAGATTAGTTTGCTATATGCTGTTAAAAAACAATAGAAAATAAATACCAGTTTTCAGGATATTTAAGGATCAACATTTTTTTCATTTGCAATATCCTTGTCTTGGATTTGAAAAAAATGAGCTTGAACCTTTTAAATGGTATTCAAATCACTAAAATCTGATGACGCGCTACAAAGTTGTGCTATTTTCAAAATTACTTTTTACAAAAAAAATATCCTAATGTATTCAAATAGTTGTTTTTATTATTATTGCTTATACAATTTTCACAGAAATTATCGAGCTATCAAAAAAACAACTATAACTTTTGAGTTTGTTTTCACCCAGCTTAAAAATTGTACACAATAAAGACATGTCAGTTGGCTAGACTCTGTAAAATATAAAGAAAATTAAAATACCATTTTTCAGGATAAAGGGTACTTTGGTATTTTAGACGCACTTGTAGCAGGAACCTATATCCTTTTTAATCAATACTCGTTAAGAGGAGACTGAAACCTTTTCAATGGCATCAATTTGATTTATATCCTATCACGCGTTCTAAAGTTATTCAATCTTCAATATGACGAACTTTTCCTAAAAATGGCCGAGATGCCAAAGTTTAGAGGCCTATAAAATAAAAATCATAAGAGGTATGGAAATAACTTTTCGTCATGTCACGCGCACACAGGAGTAGAAGATATGTGTCGATTTTCATTTAAATCGGAGGTGAAAAATCCAAACCCTTGTTTTCATGTTTTCGTTTTTACCCAATATTTGTTATGATCTCATATATTTTAATTCTTATTTTTTCATTATTTTTGTGACTTGTTTAATTAAAGTTCAAAACATATAAAGACTTGAATACATAGTTATATTTTCGTTAAAAAAAATGCACTGATTTTTTCTTAATTGCACTGTTTTTTTGTCTGTGTGTACTATTTTTCCGAATTTCAAATTTGGATACCCTACCTAGAAACGTCCTTCATCACTGAGTTCAACTTTCACTTTCGATATTGTTTAAGTTTCTTACTTATTTAAATAAAAGTTTGGTACAATATCTTTAGCTTTTCTATGAAATTTCTGGGCAAAGGTTTGCTGACGATCTGCATTTAGCCCCACATTTAAATGCGCTTAGGAACTAGATACCCCTCAGCAGGGATCGAAAATAATTGTTATTTTTTTCTTTCAAAAGAAATGGTTCGCGAAAATGTCCCTTATGAGCTTTAGGTTATTTTTAACCATTATCGTAAGATTTATATTATTTTGGTCACCGTAACCAATATAAATAAAGAAAAAATTACATGAGCTTTGCCTATAAACCTAATAAAACATTGAGCGAAATATTTACAAATACAAAAACAGCTATACCAAAGTTACAACAAAACAATCTTGTTTATGATATTCCTTGTAAAGGTACCGACAACAACAACTGCAATTTAGTTTACATTGGAACTACTAAGAGAAGTTTAGAAACAAGAATGAATGAGCATAAAGTTGATATCAATAAAAAGAAAGAAAGCACTGCATTGTCACAACACATATTAAAAACAAATCACAAACCTGACTTTGACAACATAAAAATACTTAATAAGGAAACCAATGTAAGAAAGAGATTTATAACTGAAAGCTTAAGAATACAACAAAAAATAAACCGAACAATGAACAAAAAGGAAGACACTGACAATTTAAGCGCTAACTACAGGGTTGTCATCGAAAACAGTGAATCATTTTGAAAAAAGCTTTTCAAAGTTTGTGCAAAACATTTTTGCTTTATTTAAAAGAAACAATTTTTTAATTTATAACCTTTAATTTATAAAAAAATTTAAAACAATTTTGAGTTATGTAAAATAATAATTTTATTTGTAAGTAATTATTGTACTTTTTTTCTATTACTTAGTTAATTTATAATTTTGATGTTTTAATTTGTTAAATAAATAGACGAATCCCTAGAAAAAGTGAACAAAACATTCACGAAACGTCGGGAAATATGAAATAAAATTGGTTTTTTATTGTCATAAAAACACGTTAGGCCCAATTAGCTAAAGAAAATAAATAATTAACATTATATAAATAAAGAAATATTTTTTTGTTATGAATAAAAGCCTAACTATAATATGGATGTCTTGGCTTAAGCTACCCGGTTTGCCATTTTCATCAACAACTACTTAAGGAAATCTCGATATTTGTCATGCACGATATTTTTCCATTACAGTTTCTTTTAAGTCAATCTCACAGAAACCGTACTCAAAGAATGTGTAAAAATTGATAAAAGTTCTGTTACATTATCTATTAAAACTTCTTGTATTAAATACTCTCTGAGCGACAAATTCATCAAATTGTTATTGTAGAACACGAGTAAAATAGAAACAAACGAAAAAATGTAATGGGGACATTTCTGAGGATGTTGTAATGCACATTTTCATCAATGAAAAGATGGGTGACATTGGCGATCTTTTTGTCATGTATGAACTTAGCGGCCATTTGTTCGAAAATGTCCTCACTGATCTGTTTGAGCTGTCACCAACAGGTCATCGACGCTTTACAGCCTTTTTACACTCACCCACATCTTAAAGGAATGCGTGGAAATTTTTAAAATGAAAAAAACATGTTTACATTTGCAACATCTTTCATCTTCCATCTGTCATTATATTTATTTTCACGTGTTTGATGAAAAGTCATATTGTGTTAAATAAATTAATAGTTTAAGTTTATTAAGAAAAACAAGAAATTAGTTGTTTGCGATTTAACATAACAAAAACAATAATTAATGCAATGTTTTTAGTTAATAAAATCTCGTGTTAAATAAATACTTATTTCATGTACCACTAATTTTGAATTATGTGTCTATAAATTTACATACATACATATGTACATATGAATATGGCTCACACCAGGGATGGGAAATTATATTTTCATTTCAGTATCAAAAAAAATTTTAGACTACTTTTTCGACCCGAAGAGTAATAAAATTTTCGTTTTTTTAGAATTTTTGTAGAAAAGAGCAAATATACCCTACATATGATTCGGCTCATATTATGTATGTGGTCATACATAATTTTGACCAAATGTATTTTAATGCACTTTGATGTAATGAACACAGGTTTCATATTACAATTGCTATGACCAATCTAAAAAAGTTTTCAACACCGTAACACCGAAACAAAACCTAAGATAAAAAAATTACATATTTTTTAGTATTACATTACATTTTACATAGTATTACATTACATTACATATTTTTTAGATTTAGTGTAGCCCTTTCTATTTGTATTTATTTTTTTATTACAATTCTATACACAAGACTTAAAGTCTCATATTACAGTATAGAATGATTAGTTACAGAAAATTTTTGAAAGTTAAAATACATCATATTAATATAACATACATATGAAAGATAGTTTACAAAAAATTTATAGTTATAATAAACTATTTTATATATAACTATTTTATAAAAGGCAAAGAAATAAATTAATGAAAACATATATTTAAAAATTATAAAATTTAAAAAATATTATAAAATTATCTTGAGAAATAGTAAAATAATTCCATCTTAAATCTCTGTGCGTTACTTTCTAATTGCAAGTTATAAGGGAGAGAATTCCAAATACGGATTGCATTAATATAAAATTGCCAATCAGAGACCAAGCTTTGGTATTTAAACAAAATGAGTCTCCTACCCCGATCAGATCTCGAGAAGCTTAACCTACTATGAAGAAGAAGAGGTTGCTGTGTATATACGATTTTGTGTAAAAATGTGAGCCCCCTAGTTTTCAATATGTCTTCAAATTGAATACCGTATAATTTTAACGCGAAAGGTGTTGTAGACGCAAATCTTTCCAATCCATACACATATCGAATAATACTTTTGTATACTATGTTAAGTTTTCGGTTGCTAGCGGCATCTGCCAAATAATTCACAACCATACATTAGAGTAGGTATTAAATATGTTTTAGCAAGAAGGGTTCTTATTCTGATGGTTGTGCAACATTGCTTGGGCCAAAGACTTCTAAGCATTTATCTCAAAAACGGTTGATCCCACAAAATAAAAAATTTGTAGGAAATTGTATTATCTATAGCTTTTATAAAAAAACCCGATTTTGCGGCCATTGACTTCTGATATTTTGTAATACGTACAGGAGATTACGTGAGAATATAGAGATATATTATACAATGATGGAGATGGAGATTTCAAATCACGCCGATTTATAAAAAAAAATTTGGAAGCTCAGACTATTTTATTCGAACTTAAATTTGATTTTACTGTAGCGTGTGATTTACAGAAACCTATTTGGCTATTATTAGATTTGTGAAATCACGCGATTTTAAATCGATCAATTTTCATCACATACTATACTATAGTAGAAACATACCGATTTTCCCCAACGCAATAAAGTCGTATCTATTAAAGCCAAACTGACATATTTCTCATATAATTGCGCAATAATTTAAAATGGCCTTATCACCAGTGCAGAGCAATATTGGCCTTATTTCTTTGTAAGGCTGAGGTCACACGGGCATTTTAAAAACGCGCGTTTCTGAATTTTTAGCTTAATTTATGGTTTTTGGGTATAACATGCTATTATAAAATATTGTATCAGTTATTGTAGATAAGAATGAGAGAGGCGAATGTACCTAGTCCTCAAATCCACCTTATAAGGCTTAAAAATCTCATAGTGCGTTTTGAAAACGCAAGTGTTGCCTTAGTCTTAGTTGATATACAAGATCATACAGGGTTTTTACAGATGGATTTATTGCGGAACGAAAATTGGTACACTGCGCCGATAGTAGGATCTTAGCTTTAGCAATTTTTTAACCTTATTTGCGTGTGCTATATTGAATTTGAAGCATTCAGTAATGTTGTCATGTTCAATTGTATTGAAAAATTAGAAAATATGGCATAAGCTAATGAATTTATATACTGCAGTGGTATTATTTGGAGAGTAGTCAAGTGAGTCAGTGGAGTAACGTGGTGTTTTTTAGGTGTCATACAGTAACGTTCATGGAAATAATGTTCGTGGACATTATTTCTCCATAAAAAAGGAAAATAGTACATGGGCATTATTTCCATTACTGGTTTCGCAGAAAAAATTTTTTCCTGCCCGCCTTCTGCCGGTCTTAAGGATTTTCTCGTCTGAGTATGGAATAGTGGTTTCGCTGAGTAAAGATTTTTTGCTGTGCATAAAATCTTAAGCCCAGCCGAAGGCCGGCAATGCAAAACATCTTTTATGTGCACCAGAGCGCTGCTCGATCAATGGTTTTTGTGATTCAAGCACACTCGTCTAAAATGCGGTTGCGGTGTGATCGCCACCGCATTGCTTTTACTCAAGTATTCGCCACACCGCATACACTTGAGTATTGCTAGTTTGAGCTTCTAGCATACTCAATCATATGCGTTCGCGGTGAATGCTCTGCTTTACTTTTTTCAGACATTCGGCAGTCGTACTGTTACTTCATGTACATAACTAGAACAATATTTGTATACGATCATGCGAGCGCGCTCATTGATGTGTACATGGCAAAATAATATTTAAGGTAGCCCTGGAACGCCATAGTTCGTGGTACGAACTATCAAATATTTTGTATATGTGAAATAACTACGTTGTACACACAATACAACACGTATGTTTGGTGCTTCTGTTATACAAACACACACATACACTCTCTATTAATGTTTGACATTTCGGACCTCAAATGTAAATTTGTATTAGTTATACGGCTACCTTGTATATTATTCTATATTATTATACAAAAGCTGTACTATTTCAACTTTTTTTTATAAATTTTTGCTTCATTAAATTTTTGTTCTACTGACTTACTGTTAAAACTAAAACTACGAATATGTACTATTAATTTTGTTACGATACACAAAAGCAAGAAATGTATGTCGTTTTATAAATTTTTAATAAATTCTTTATTACGTTATGAATACTCGTATGTATATTAGATGATAAATTTGTAGTTTCCTTAGTTCCATAATTTTTTTCGAAAATCGGTGGGGAAATTTGTTTGCCTCCCCCCTCCAAATACTTTACTCTGTGATTTGTGAACCGATTTTCAAAATTTTTTTGGTGTAAAAGGGTTTGCCTAAAGTTTAGTCCCATAATTTTTTTAGAAAATCGGTGGGGAAATTGGCCCCCCATTAGGAATTAGGAACATTTTGCTGTGCAATTAATTTTATTTTTGTACACCCTTTCTAAATGCGTAATTAACTTTTATTTTCAATTTATACAAAAACAAAAAATATATCAATATTACTTTTTGTGACCAGGAATAACTTACGGCGCAGACACGAGATTTTATGAGACAACTTTTAGAACACCAAAAGGAAGGTGTATACGAATTTTCAGCTTATTATCTCTTATTCCGCAGTTGGCCACTTTTTTCTGCTTATTAGACTGGGCTAGAAAAATTATTTCTATACCTATTATGGTTTCCATTTGATAGGCGTATAAATTTGACCATCTCGGGCGTCTTTGAGAAAAGTTCTTATATTGAAGATTGAATAACTTTAGAATGCGTCATAAGCAAGGTTTCCCATTTAGCCATTTTCCGGCTAGACCTAGCGGTTTTATTTCATCTAGCCATAAAAATGGCTAGATTTTGTCTAGCCGGAAGATCTAGCCTTTTTTTCTTTCGAGTCATTTTCTATTTTCAATTTTGTAATATTTGTTATTGCAATTTTAATTCGTTTTTATATGAAATGTTTTGTTATTACTTTGATGTGGATTTACCATTAATGATTTACGCCAAATGACAGTTTTAGCAGCCTTGACATATTAACCGTGCTTGGAAGAATTTTCGTGTGTGAAATTAATATGACTTTTATTGAAAATTGAACTTACTTACTAATAATATTATTTTAGTTTCATATAAATGACTCTGCAATAACGCCAAAAATGTAGACTAGAATACAAGCAACATGTTGATCAGCAGTTATGGATAACAAAAGACCCAAGCGATCCTTTGTAAATTTGTAAATATTGTAAGTTTTCATTAAAATGCAAATTGTATGATCTTGTTGCCTAATTATCACCAAAAAAGCATATGGAAAATTTTTCAATAATAAAATCAACTCTTAGTACCTATTTCATCAATTTTTTTAAATATCAATTGATATTTATATATAATTTTTCGATACAAAAATGAATGAGAATCGATATTTAAATATGAATTGATATTTAGACGGCGTTGGTGAAATAGACTCTTAGTTAGATTTGTTTTGTGGCCACATTTTCGTCTAGAGTTAAGAAAGGATATAGGACCATAAAAAAATATAGTATTTTGATAGACATATCTGTGACGAAATTTTCTTTAAAAAAATATCTACATCTAGGGTTAGTGGTTCTCTACTACAGCCAAACAAAAAAAGAAATTATTTCCACATTTTAGCAAATTAAACATTTTAGCAAATTTTAAAAATTTGTTTTTGTTTTTCACACAAATTCTTCACCAAAAAAACTCATAGAAACTCAAACGTTGCTTTGCTTTTCAAAAACTTTAAAATTTGTATGAAAAATAAAACAAATTTATAAAATATTTGATATTTTGTTTTTGCTTTGTTCGCTATATAAACTTAACTTTGCTGATGTGATTTACAAAATTAGGACCTGAGGTTTATATTCATAAAAAAATAAAATTTATGTATTTGACATCTATTTTATAAAAATTTTGTATGAAAAATTTTAAATAAAATACAGTTCAACCTCATTTTAAATGTTATGAATACTCTACTTTTAGAGAACATCAAAAATGAAAAGTTTACTTTTCAATTTCATTTTCACTACTTTTCTAGAACATGAATTGATCGAATTATACAGCTTTATTTGATATAAATGGATAGCCTGGAACTAAGTCGTCTAAGTAACATTATATATATAGTGAGTTAGACAACTTTAGAAGTTGAAAAAAGTGAAAAAGCAATAAATTTTAAAGTGGTAGAGTTACGATAACAATATTTGGGTGACGTAATAGCACATAGACCACTTTTGCCTGGATTGATTTCTCTTCTTTATGTTCGAAAATGCTCATAAGTGGATTTAGCCAAAAATGTTACTTAGACAACTTTAGTTCCAGGCTAGCCAAATGTACAATTTCGAATACAAGTATGTAAATAAAAAACTAATTTTAAGTCTATATGACATAAAAGCGAAAAAATCATTAAATGTTTAATTCCTCGGATAAATAATGCAGTTTTTAATAATTTTAGAAATATAGAAATTTCTAGCCATTTTTTTGTTTCAAATCTAGCCTTTTATGAGCTCTCGGGTTGGCAACGGTGGTCATCAGATATAAATGAAATTGATGTTATTGGAAAGGTTTCAGTCTCCTCTTAACGAAAATTGATTAAAAAGGACATAGGTTCCAGCTACAAGTGCGTCTAAAATGCCAAGGTATCCTTTATAATTTTTCGTCATGTCACGCGCACACAGGAGTAGAAGATATGTGTCGATTTTCATTTAAATCGTAGAGGTGAAAAATCCAAACCCTTGTTTTCGTTTTTACCCAATATTTGTTATGATCTCATATATTTTAATTCTTATTTTTTCATTATTTTTGTGACTTGTTTAATTAAAGTTCAAAACATATAAAGACTTGAATACATAGTTATATTTTCGTTTAAAAAAAATGCACTGATTTTTTCTTAATTGCACTGTTTTTTTGTCTGTGTGTACTATTTTTCCGAATTTCAAATTTGGATACCCTACCTAGAAACGTCCTTCATCACTGAGTTCAACTTTCACTTTCGATATTGTTTAAGTTTCTTACTTATTTAAATAAAAGTTTGGTACAATATCTTTAGCTTTTCTATGAAATTTCTGGGCAAAGGTTTGCTGACGATCTGCATTTAGCCCCACATTTAAATGCGCTTAGGAACTAGATACCCCTCAGCAGGGATCGAAAATAATTGTTATTTTTTTCTTTCAAAAGAAATGGTTCGCGAAAATGTCCCTTATGAGCTTTAGGTTATTTTTAACCATTATCGTAAGATTTATATTATTTTGGTCACCGTAACCAATATAAATAAAGAAAAAATTACATGAGCTTTGCCTATAAACCTAATAAAACATTGAGCGAAATATTTACAAATACAAAAACAGCTATACCAAAGTTACAACAAAACAATCTTGTTTATGAAATTCCTTGTAAAGGTACCGACAACAACAACTGCAATTTAGTTTACATTGGAACTACTAAGAGAAGTTTAGAAACAAGAATGAATGAGCATAAAGTTGATATCAATAAAAAGAAAGAAAGCACTGCATTGTCACAACACATATTAAAAACAAATCACAAACCTGACTTTGACAACATAAAAATACTTAATAAGGAAACCAATGTAAGAAAGAGATTTATAACTGAAAGCTTAAGAATACAACAAAAAATAAACCGAACAATGAACAAAAAGGAAGACACTGACAATTTAAGCGCTAACTACAGGGTTGTCATCGAAAACAGTGAATCATTTTGAAAAAAGCTTTTCAAAGTTTGTGCAAAACATTTTTGTTTTATTTAAAAGAAACAATTTTTTAATTTATAACCTTTAATTTATAAAAAAATTTAAAACAATTTTGAGTTATGTAAAATAATAATTTTATTTGTAAGTAATTATTGTACTTTTTTTCTATTACTTAGTTAATTTATAATTTTGATGTTTTAATTTGTTAAATAAATAGACGAATCCCTAGAAAAAGTGAACAAAACATTCACGAAACGTCGGGAAATATGAAATAAAATTGGTTTTTTATTGTCATAAAAACACGTTAGGCCCAATTAGCTAAAGAAAATAAATAATTAACATTATATAAATAAAGAAATATTTTTTTGTTATGAATAAAAGCCTAACTATAATATGGATGTCTTGGCTTAAGCTACCCGGTTTGCCATTTTCATCAACAACTACTTAAGGAAATCTCGATATTTGTCATGCACGATATTTTTCCATTACAGTTTCTTTTAAGTCAATCTCACAGAAACCGTACTCAAAGAATGTGTAAAAATTGATAAAAGTTCTGTTACATTATCTATTAAAACTTCTTGTATTAAATACTCTCTGAGCGACAAATTCATCAAATTGTTATTGTAGAACACGAGTAAAATAGAAACAAACGAAAAAATGTAATGGGGACATTTCTGAGGATGTTGTAATGCACATTTTCATCAATGAAAAGATGGGTGACATTGGCGATCTTTTTGTCATGTATGAACTTAGCGGCCATTTGTTCGAAAATGTCCTCACTGATCTGTTTGAGCTGTCACCAACAGGTCATCGACGCTTTACAGCCTTTTTACACTCACCCACATCTTAAAGGAATGCGTGGAAATTTTTAAAATGAAAAAAACATGTTTACATTTGCAACATCTTTCATCTTCCATCTGTCATTATATTTATTTTCACGTGTTTGATGAAAAGTCATATTGTGTTAAATAAATTAATAGTTTAAGTTTATTAAGAAAAACAAGAAATTAGTTGTTTGCGATTTAACATAACAAAAACAATAATTAATGCAATGTTTTTAGTTAATAAAATCTCGTGTTAAATAAATACTTATTTCATGTACCACTAATTTTGAATTATGTGTCTATAAATTTACATACATACATATGTACATATGAATATGGCTCACACCAGGGATGGGAAATTATATTTTCATTTCAGTATCAAAAAAAATTTTAGACTACTTTTTCGACCCGAAGAGTAATAAAATTTTCGTTTTTTTAGAATTTTTGTAGAAAAGAGCAAATATACCCTACATATGATTCGGCTCATATTATGTATGTGGTCATACATAATTTTGACCAAATGTATTTTAATGCACTTTGATGTAATGAACACAGGTTTCATATTACAATTGCTATGACCAATCTAAAAAAGTTTTCAACACCGTAACACCGAAACAAAACCTAAGATAAAAAAATTACATATTTTTTAGTATTACATTACATTTTACATAGTATTACATTACATTACATATTTTTTAGATTTAGTGTAGCCCTTTCTATTTGTATTTATTTTTTTATTACAATTCTATACACAAGACTTAAAGTCTCATATTACAGTATAGAATGATTAGTTACAGAAAATTTTTGAAAGTTAAAATACATCATATTAATATAACATACATATGAAAGATAGTTTACAAAAAATTTATAGTTATAATAAACTATTTTATATATAACTATTTTATAAAAGGCAAAGAAATAAATTAATGAAAACATATATTTAAAAATTATAAAATTTAAAAAATATTATAAAATTATCTTGAGAAATAGTAAAATAATTCCATCTTAAATCTCTGTGCGTTACTTTCTAATTGCAAGTTATAAGGGAGAGAATTCCAAATACGGATTGCATTAATATAAAATTGCCAATCAGAGACCAAGCTTTGGTATTTAAACAAAATGAGTCTCCTACCCCGATCAGATCTCGAGAAGCTTAACCTACTATGAAGAAGAAGAGGTTGCTGTGTATATACGATTTTGTGTAAAAATGTGAGCCCCCTAGTTTTCAATATGTCTTCAAATTGAATACCGTATAATTTTAACGCGAAAGGTGTTGTAGACGCAAATCTTTCCAATCCATACACATATCGAATAATACTTTTGTATACTATGTTAAGTTTTCGGTTGCTAGCGGCATCTGCCAAATAATTCACAACCATACATTAGAGTAGGTATTAAATATGTTTTAGCAAGAAGGGTTCTTATTCTGATGGTTGTGCAACATTGCTTGGGCCAAAGACTTCTAAGCATTTATCTCAAAAACGGTTGATCCCACAAAATAAAAAATTTGTAGGAAATTGTATTATCTATAGCTTTTATAAAAAAACCCGATTTTGCGGCCATTGACTTCTGATATTTTGTAATACGTACAGGAGATTACGTGAGAATATAGAGATATATTATACAATGATGGAGATGGAGATTTCAAATCACGCCGATTTATAAAAAAAAATTTGGAAGCTCAGACTATTTTATTCGAACTTAAATTTGATTTTACTGTAGCGTGTGATTTACAGAAACCTATTTGGCTATTATTAGATTTGTGAAATCACGCGATTTTAAATCGATCAATTTTCATCACATACTATACTATAGTAGAAACATACCGATTTTCCCCAACGCAATAAAGTCGTATCTATTAAAGCCAAACTGACATATTTCTCATATAATTGCGCAATAATTTAAAATGGCCTTTTCACCAGTGCAGAGCAATATTGGCCTTATTTCTTTGTAAGGCTGAGGTCACACGGGCATTTTAAAAACGCGCGTTTCTGAATTTTTAGCTTAATTTATGGTTTTTGGGTATTACATGCTATTATAAAATATTGTATCAGTTATTGTAGATAAGAATGAGAGAGGCGAATGTACCTAGTCCTCAAATCCACCTTATAAGGCTTAAAAATCTCATAGTGCGTTTTGAAAACGCAAGTGTTGCCTTAGTCTTAGTTGATATACAAGATCATACAGGGTTTTTACAGATGGATTTATTGCGGAACGAAAATTGGTACACTGCGCCGATAGTAGGATCTTAGCTTTAGCAATTTTTTAACCTTATTTTCGTGTGCTATATTGAATTTGAAGCATTCAGTAATGTTGTCATGTTCAATTGTATTGAAAAATTATAAAATATGGCATAAGCTAATGAATTTATATACAGCAGTGGTATTATTTGGAGAGTAGTCAAGTGAGTCAGTGGAGTAACGTGGTGTTTTTTAGGTGTCATGCAGTAACGTTCATGGAAATAATGTTCGTGGACATTATTTCTCCATAAAAAAGGAAAATAGTACATGGGCATTATTTCCATTACTGGTTTCGCAGAAAAAATTTTTTTCCTGCCCGCCTTCTGCCGGTCTTAAGGATTTTCTCGTCTGAGTATGGAATAGTGGTTTCGCTGAGTAAAGATTTTTTGCTGTGCATAAAATCTTAAGCCCAGCCGAAGGCCGGCAATGCAAAACATCTTTTATGTGCAACAGAGCGCTGCACGATCAATGGTTTTTGTGATTCAAGCACACTCGTCTAAAATGCGGTTGCGGTGTGATCGCCACCGCATTGCTTTTACTCAAGTATTCGCCACACCGCATACACTTGAGTATTGCTAGTTTGAGCTTCTAGCATACTCAATCATATGCGTTCGCGGTGAATGCTCTGCTTTACTTTTTTCAGACGTTCGGCAGTCGTACTGTTACTTCATGTACATAACTAGAACAATATTTGTATACGATCATGCGAGCGCGCTCATTGATGTGTACATGGCAAAATAATATTTAAGGTAGCCCAGGAACGCCATAGTTCGTGGTACGAACTATCATATATTTTGTATATGTGAAATAACTACGTTGCACACACAATACAACACGTATGTTTGGTGCTTCTGTTATACAAACACACACATACACTCTCTATTAATGTTTGACATTTCGGACCTCAAATGTAAATTTGTATTAGTTATACGGCTACCTTGTATATTATTCTACCATGGATGTGTGCTTATATGAAGTAAATACAGCGTTGCCCCTGTGTAATTATACAAAAGCTGTACTATTTCAACTTTTTTTTATAAATTTTTGCTTCATTAAATTTTTGTACTACTGACTTACTGTTAAAACTAAAACTACGAATATGTACTATTAATTTTGTTATGATACACAAAAGCAAGAAATGTATGTCGTTTTATAAATTTTTATATTAAAGTAATTAATTAGTAAATTAAGAAAAATTAGATTTTAATAAATTCTTTATTACGTTATGAATACTCGTAAGTATATTAGATGATAAATTTGTAGTTTCCTTAGTTCCATAATTTTTTTCGAATATCGGTGGGGAAATTTGTTTGCCTCCCCCCCCCCTCCAAATACTTTACTCTGTGATTTGTGAACCGATTTTCAAAATTTTTTTGGTGTAAAAGGGTTTGCCTAAAGTTTAGTCCCATAATTTTTTTTAGAAAATCGGTGGGGAAATTGGCCCCCCATTAGGAACTAGGAACATTTTGCTGTGCAATTAATTTTATTTTTGTACACCCTTTCTAAATGCGTAATTAACTTTTATTTTCAATTTATACAAAAACAAAAAATATATCAATATTACTTTTTGTGACCAGGAATAACTTACGGCGCAGACACGAGATTTTATGAGACAACTTTTAGAACACCAAAAGGAAGGTGTATACGAATTTTCAGCTTATTATCTCTTATTCCGCAGTTGGCCCCTTTTTTCTGCTTATTAGACTGGGCTAGAAAAACTATTTCTATACCTATTATGGTTTCCATTTGATAGGCGTATAAATTTGACCATCTCGGGCGTCTTTGAGAAAAGTTCTTATATTGAAGATTGAATAACTTTAGAATGCGTCATAAGCAAGGTTTCCCATTTAGCCATTTTCCGGCTAGACCTAGCGGTTTTTATTTCATCTAGCCATAAAAATGGCTAGATTTTGTCTAGCCGGAAGATCTAGCCTTTTTTTCTTTCGAGTCATTTGCTATTTTAAATTTTGTAATATTTGTTATTGCAATTTTAATTCGTTTTTATATGAAATGTTTTCAGTCAACTTTTGACTGTCACCGTGTACAAACGTGCAAAGTTCTAGTTCTCTAAAGTATTAAAAACAATAACACAAAAACAATAAACTTTTATTATTAAAAAACACTTGTTATAAGTAACAACACAAACAAATAAATAAATTCCATTGAACAAAAACAATTTACATTGCTATCAGTATGACTGATGGTGATGAAAGCAGTGATATTGATGAAATATGCTGGCAGGTAGTCGTACCTAAAGCAAAAAAACTTAAAAAAAGTGAATCGCCAAAAATATTTTTAAACAAAAGAAAAAATCACAACAACAACATTAACGATAATGCATTTACTGCATCTACATCACACAACAACAACAACACAACTGCTCATGCTTTAAAAAATGCCAACAACAACGCAAACAGCTCTAAAAACTTTGAAACAAACAAAGCTACGACTGCAAGTATTAATGTAAGTCAGAATATGTTCAATATTTTAAACCAAAGCAGTAGTCAAGTAAACGCTGATGATGATGATGAAGATGACTAATGATGAAGATGAAGAAGCAAATGTTATAGTTCCTAAACCTCCACCAATTATCACACCGAACGTTAGAGATATAAGCGCAATGGTAAAAAGTTTTTCCAAATTGAAAGATGTGTTGTTCAATTATAAATGTCTTAGAGACGGACAAATAAGAGTTATGGCAAAAAATATAATATCATACCGATCACTTTGTGCTTTTTTAAATGATAAAAATATTGAATTTCATACATACCAAACAAAACAAGAGAGATCATATAGAGTAGTAGTTAAAAACCTACATCCTTCAATGTCAACTGAAGAAATTAAAAATGCTTTTGAAAGATTAGGACACAAAATAAGAAACGTAACAAATATAAAAAGTCGAATTACTAAGCATCCACTACCAATGTTTTTTGTCGATCTCGAACCAAACTCAAATAATAAAACTGTCTATGACATTAAAACAATTAACAATGCTATTGTTAACATTGTACCACCACTGAAAACAAAAGATATTGTTCAATGTCATCGATGCCAGGAATTCGGTCATACCAAAACCTACTGTAAAAAATCAGTAAATTGTGTAAAATGTGGTCTAGGTCATCTGACGGCTGATTGTACTAAAAATGATAACACTCCACCTAAATGTATAAATTGTTTACAAAATCACCCAGCAAGCTATAAAGGCTGTATCGTATACAAGCAATTATTAAAGAAAAAATTACAACAAAATTTAGTCAGAAGACATGAAAACTCTAACTCTAACTATAATAATTATGAACATTCGAACTTAAATAATGCAAGTTTTTCAAATAATAATATATCGTATTCTGGAATTTTAAAGAATAATCAAACAAATTCACTAGAAAAGTTAGAAAAATTAATACAGGATCAGATAGAACTAACCAACAAGCTGTTAAACATGATGACAGTCTTAGTTACAAAATTATGCAACTAAATTTAAATATAGCAATATGGAATGCTAACGGGCTTTCCAATCATACACAGGAAGTCGAAATATTTTTAAAACTACATCACATTGATATAATGTTAGTGTCAGAGACACATTTCACAAACAGGACATATTTTAAGATACAGGGATATGAAGTGGTTGTAGCTAATCATCCGGACGATAGAGCTCATGCTGGAGCCGCAATATTAATAAAATCTTCGATTAAATACGAAACATTAGATGAAATAAGGGAATCATACCTTCAAGCTGCTTGTATTAAAATTACTTCAGATGTAAATGATATCGCTATTTGTGCTATTTATTTCCCACCCCGGTTTCCAGTAAAATGTCAGCAGTTTAATGCATTATTCAGTCGATTAGGCCCAAGATTTTTAGTTGGCGGGGATTTCAATGCAAAACATCAATGGTGGGGATAAAGATTAGTTAACCCTAAGGGATCTGAGCTTTATAAATGCATTACAAACAACAACTTTTCAGTATTATCCACAGAAAGTCCCACATATTGGCCTACTGATCAGAGAAAAATTCCTGATGTCCTAGACTTTGTTGTTTACTCTGGAATTTCTAATCAATTACTACATATAACTCACGTTGACGAATTAAGCTCAGATCATACACCTCTAATAGTATGCTTTAATACTATCTTACAGTCACAAATATATAAGCACAATATAATTAATTCTAAAACTGATTTAACATCATTTGCAACCTGGATTGAGCGGAATCTTAACCTTAATGTCTCCTTGTCATCTGCAGCAGAAATGGAAAATGCAATAGAAATATTTAATCACACAATTCATGATGCTGGTTTTTTATCTACCCCAAATCTTGTAAGTCGACAGAGAACTGATCATTTAAATCTCACATCTGAAATAAGAAATCTCTTAAGAGAAAAAAGAAGACTCAGAAAAATTTGGCAAATAAGCAGGAATCCTCGCGACAAACAAATCTTTAATAAAGCAGCAAAAGACCTTAAAATTGCACTAAACAATTGGAAAAACGACCAGCTGGGTAATTTTTTGTATAACCTTAACCCTAATAGCAACAAAAATAATGAATTTTCTTTGTGGAAAGCAACCAAATATATAAAACGACCAGCTAAAAGAAATGTTCCAATTAAGGATAGTAACGGTTCGGGGTGTAAAACCGATAAAACGAAAGCTGCAGCATTTGCTAATCACCTGCAAAACACATTTCAAGGCCATGAAAATACAGGTAATCATGATAACGAAATAATTGAATTCCTCAACCGTCCCTGCCCTATGGACTGGCCAATAAAATACATATCTGTGAATGAAGTTAAAAGCCAAATCAAGAAAATTAACTGCAACAAGTCTCCTGGTTATGATAGTATAGATGGAAAGGTTGTTCAAGCACTTCCAAATAAAGCTGTTATATACCTAAAGTCTTTATATAACGCCATATTAAGACTTAGTTATTTTCCGACACAATGGAAATGTGCAGAAATCGTAATGATTAATAAGCCAAATAAGCCAGAAAATATTGTCTCATCGTACAGACCGAAAAGTTTACTGGTCGTATTCGCTAAAATATTTGAAAGAATATTTTTAGATAGATTACTGCCAGTTTTAGACAAATTGAAAATTATTCCTGAATACCAATTTGGTTTCCGAGAAAATCACGGCACTCCAGAGCAATGCCATCGTATCGTTGCCTATATTCGAGATACATTGGAAAACAAAAGATACTGTTCAGGAGTATTTCTTGACATTCAACAAGCTTTTGATAAAGTATGGCACGCCGGTTTATGTTTTAAGTTGAACAAGATACTGCCAACACCTTTTTATTTACTATTAAAATCTTATTTAACAGATAGAAGTTTTTATGTTAAATACAACACAGAGATTTCTGAAATATATAGCATTAAATCTGGAGTTCCACAAGGCAGTGTCCTTGGACCAATTTTGTACACAATCTTCACATCAGATATGGCAGTTAATGATAACGTTTTAATCGCCACATACGCAGATGATACTGCTATTTTAACATCTTGCAATTGCCCGAATGATGCATCAAACACAATACAAACTCAACTAAATGCACTACAAGTATGGTTGAACAAATGGAAAATTAAAGTCAACACAGAAAAGTCAACTCATGTAACGTTTTCGTTGCGACGAGGTAACTGTCCCGCTGTTCTTTTCAACAATGTTAATATACCACAGAAAGAATCGGTTAAATATCTGGGTATCCATATTGACAGAAGGTTAACGTGGAAAACTCATATTAGAACAAAAAAACAACAGTTAAACATTAAAACGAAAAAATTACATTGGTTACTTAATTCAAAATCGAAACTACTCTTGCAAAACAAGGTCCTTATATACAAAACAATATTAAAACCAGTATGGACTTATGGCATTCAGCTGTGGGGTACAGCCAGCAATTCAAATATTGAAATACTACAAAGATACCAATCAAAAACTCTCAGGTCAATTGTTAACGCTCCATGGTTCGTGTCAAATAAAACAATCCACCATGATTTAAACATACCACAAGTAAAAGATGAAATTCGGAGATATAGTCAAAACTACCTAGAAAGACTGAGTCACCACGTGAACCCGCTAGCTATCGTTCTACTAGATGATACAGAAGAAACAAGAAGACTTAAAAGGCACCACATCTTGGACTTGCCGTTTAGAAACTAACAATTTTTCATGATCTCAATATAAACACTAGTTTTAACTTTTTTTCTTTTTCAATCATAATTTCTAATAATGTATGTATATTTTATTTTTATTATACAGTACATATGCCATTTACATTATATATAAATATGGATATCAATTGTAAATTTTGCCATATGTTGTCCTCAATGGAGTACAACATAATGTTATGTTAATTACCACATCAAATTTTCTTATTATCCTTCGTTGGATAGATTGTAAATAAATTTAAAAAAAAAAAAATATGAAATGTTTTGTTATTACTTTGATGTGGATTTACCATTAATGATTTACGCCAAATGACAGTTTTAGCAGCCTTGACATATTAACCGTGCTTGGAAGAATTTTCGTGTGTGAAATTAATATGACTTTTATTGAAAATTGAACTTACTTACTAATAATATTATTTTAGTTTCATATAAATGGCTCCGCAATAACGCCAAAAATGTAGACTAGAATACAAGCAACATGTTGATCAGCAGTTATGGATAACAAAAGACCCAAGCGATCCTTTGTAAATTTGTAAATATTGTAAGTTTTCATTAAAATGCAAATTGTATGATCTTGTTGCCTAATTATCACCAAAAAAGCATATGGAAAATTTTTCAATAATAAAATCAACTCTTAGTACCTATTTCACCAATTTTTTTAAATATCAATTGATATTTATATATAATTTTTCGATACAAAAATGAATGAGAATCGATATTTAAATATGAATTGATATTTAGACGGCGTTGGTGAAATAGACTCTTAGTTAGATTTGTTTTGTGGCCACATTTTCGTCTAGAGTTAAGAAAGGATATAGGACCATAAAAAAAATATAGTATTTTGATAGACATATCTGTGACGAAATTTTCTTTAAAAAAATATCTACATCTAGGGTTAGTGGTTCTCTACTACAGCCAAACAAAAAAAGAAATTATTTCCACATTTTAGCAAATTAAACATTTTAGCAAATTTTAAAAATTTGTTTTTGTTTTTCACACAAATTCTTCACCAAAACAACTCATAGAAACTCAAACGTTGCTTTGCTTTTCAAAAACTTTAAAATTTGTATGAAAAATAAAACAAATTTATAAAATATTTGATATTTTGTTTTTGTTTTGTTCGCTATATAAACTTAACTTTGCTGATGTGATTTACAAAATTAGGACCTGAGGTTTATATTCATAAAAAAATAAAATTTATGTATTTGACATCTATTTTATAAAAATTTTGTATGAAAAATTTTAAATAAAATACAGTTCAACCTCATTTTAAATGTTATGAATACTCTACTTTTAGAGAACATCAAAAATGAAAAGTTTACTTTTCAATTTCATTTTCACTACTTTTCTAGAACATGAATTGATCGAATTATACAGCTTTATTTGATATAAATGGATAGCCTGGAACTAAGTCGTCTAAGTAACATTATATATATAGTGAGTTAGACAACTTTAGAAGTTGAAAAAAGTGAAAAAGCAATAAATTTTAAAGTGGTAGAGTTACGATAACAATATTTGGGTGACGTAATAGCACATATACCACTTTTGCCTGGATTGATTTCTCTTCTTTATGTTCGAAAATGCTCATAAGTGGATTTAGCCAAAAATGTTACTTAGACAACTTTAGTTCCAGGCTAGCCAAATGTACAATTTCGAATACAAGTATGTAAATAAAAAACTAGTTTTAAGTCTATATGACATAAAAGCGAAAAAATCATTAAATGTTTAATTCCTCGGATAAATAATGCAGTTTTTAATAATTTTAGAAATATAGAAATTTCTAGCCATTTTTTGTTTCAAATCTAGCCTTTTATGAGCTCTCGGGTTGGCAACGGTGGTCATCAGATATAAATGAAATTGATGTTATTGGAAAGGTTTCAGTCTCCTCTTAACGAAAATTGATTAAAAAGGACATAGGTTCCAGCTACAAGTGCGTCTAAAATGCCAAGGTATCCTTTATAATTTTTCGTCATGTCACGCGCACACAGGAGTAGAAGATATGTGTCGATTTTCATTTAAATCGGAGAGGTGAAAAATCCAAACCCTTGTTTTCATGTTTTCGTTTTTACCCAATATTTGTTATGATCTCATATATTTTAATTCTTATTTTTTCATTATTTTTGTGACTTGTTTAATTAAAGTTCAAAACATATAAAGACTTGAATACATAGTTATATTTTCGTTTAAAAAAAATGCACTGATTTTTTCTTAATTGCACTGTTTTTTTGTCTGTGTGTACTATTTTTCCGAATTTCAAATCTGGATACCCTACCTTGAAACGTCCTTCATCACTGAGTTCATCTTTCACATTCGATATTGTTTAAGTTTCTTACTTATTTAAATAAAAGTTTGGTACAATATCTTAAGCTTTTCTATGAAATTTCTGGGCAAAGGTTTGCTGACGATCTGCATTTAGCCCCACATTTAAATGCGCTTAGGAACTAGATACCCCTCAGCAGGGATCGAAAATAATTGTTATTTTTTTCTTTCAAAAGAAATGGTTCGCGAAAATGTCCCTTATGAGCTTTAGGTTATTTTTAACCATTATCGTAAGATTTATATTATTTTGGTCACCGTAACCAATATAAATAAAGAAATATTTTTTTGTTATGAATAAAAGCCTAACTATAATATGGATGTCTTGGCTTAAGCTACCCGGTTTGCCATTTTTATCAACGACTACTTAAGGAAATCTCGATATTTGTCATGCACGATATTTTTCCATTACAGTTTCTATTAAGTCAATCTAACAGAAACCGTACTCAAAGAATGTGTAAAAATTGATAAACGTTCTGTTACATTATCTATTAAAACTTCTTGTATTAAATACTCTCTGAGCGACAAATTCATCAAATTGTTATTGTAGAACACGAGTAAAATAGAAACAAACGAAAAAATGTAATGGGAACATTTCTGAGGATGTTGTAATGCACATTTTCATGAATGAAAAGTTGGGTGACATTGTCGCTCTTTTTGTCATGTATGAACTTAGCGGCCATTTGTTCGAAAATATCCTAACTGATCTGTTTGAGCTGTCATCGACGCTTTACAGCCTTTTTACACTCACCCACATCTTAAAGGAATGCGTGGAAAATTTTTAAAATGAAAAAAAAACATGTTTACATTTGCAACATCCTTCATCTTCCATCTGTCATTATATTTATTTTCACGCGTTTGATGAAAAGTCATATTGTGCTTAATAATTTAATAGTTTAAGTTTATTAAGAAAAACAACAAATTAGTTGTTTGTGATTTAACATAACAAAAACAATAATTAATGCAATGTTTTTAGTTAATAAAATCTCGTGTTAAATAAATATTTATTTCATGTACCACTAATTTTGAATTATGTGTCTATAAATTTACATACATACATATGTACATATGAATATGGCTCACACCAGGGATGGGAAATTATATTTTCATTTCAGTATCAAAAAAAAATTTTAGACTACTTTTTCGACCCGAAGAGTAATAAAATTTTCGTTTTTTTAGAATTTTTGTAGAAAAGAGCAAATATACCCTACATATGATTCGGCTCATATTATGTATGTGGTCATACATAATTTTGACCAAATGTATTTTAATGCACTTTGATGTAATGAACACAGGTTTCATATTACAATTGCTATGACCAATCTAAAATAGTTTTCAACACCGTAACACCGAAACAAAACCTAAGATAAAAAATTACATATTTTTTAGTATTAATAGGAATTATGAACTCATATATACTTATGTGTATATATTTTTAATTTTCATCCGGAGGATTAGGGGTGGTCCTAGGTGTATGCATTGCGGTGTAGCCCTTTCTATTTGTATTTATTTATTTATTACAAATCTATACACAAGACTTAAAGTCTCATATTACAGTATAGAATGGTTAGTAACAGAAAATTTTTGAATGTTAAAATAAATCAAATTAATATAACATACATATGAAAGATAGTTTACAAAAAATTAATAGTTATAATAAACAAAAAAAAATTGTTATAAAAGGCAAAGAAATAAATTAATGAAAACATATATTTAAAAATTATAAAATTTAAAAAATTTTGGTTGCTGTGTATATACAATTTTGTGTAAAAATATGGTGTACACTTATTTTTCATTTCCACACAATAATTTTGTAAGAAAAATAACAGAAAATATTAATTGTAAACGACCATATCAATGACACACAAACATTATGACACATGTGGTAAACGAATGCTTGCACTTCATACGTATACCAAAATACCTCCAGCGAAGTGAAACATGAGTATTTTCATTTGCTCCACTTATAGTTTATTGCTTTAGGTACTTGACCGTACTTAAGGGGTAACAATCGAAAATCAAATTTCTTTTTATTTCTTTTTATTTTATTTTAAATACCTTAAATAGGAGAAATGTAATTTGTTTAAAATTAATGACTGTGCTGATTGGTCAGTCGATCAGTAAATGCATTTTTGTAACATGAACAAAAAGTTGAACACCATGTTACATTGGGCATTTTGGATGTATGAATGAAATGCAAGATATGTCAGATAAATTTTAGATAATGTGTAAATTAGTATATAAGTTAGAAAATTTGTAAATAAAGGCTAGTCTCAGTTTGGACACAAGAATTCATTCTTCTTTTCACTGAACTCAAATAAAGGGCATCATTTGCTCGTCTGCCGAGTTTTAAAGCCTCGCTCTACAAACCAAGGCTTTCTATTGCATTAGTCGCGATTCTATGCTAATGCAATAGTAATAGATTTGCAATTGTTTTGAATATTTAAAAACCATACATATCAAACATATTATATGGCGATCCTTGGCCAACATATCTGGAATTTTTCTTTTTAAATGGACGAAGACTTTCATGAACTTTTCGAAGATTTGGTAAACAGATTGGCAGTGGAGGAGTACAATCTCACTGAAGGCGTAGAAATTCAGGCACCACCTTACATACCTACCCCTAAGCATTGCGGACCACAGCCAATTACAATTGAACAATATCTTGAGAGAAATAATTCAAAAAAACAGCGTCCAGTACCACCTGTAACTCCAACTAAAAAGAAGACGAAGGGCGGCAAAAAGAAGCGGCTCAATAGAGAAAAAGCGGAATTAAGGCGGCTAATAAGCCTTAGCAGCGGACCGCAAAAGAAACTCTTCTACAACCAATTAAAAGAGTTAGAAAAATAAAAAGCAGCAAAAATTACATTTTATAATGATAATTTACATAAATAATTAAATTATTTCATTATTATGACTTAAAGTAGGCACAAAAATTGTTTTTTTTTTAAATTTACATATATTTATACAAAAATACATAAATAAAAACATCAAAATGGGTTGGTGGAGTAAAATTAGTAACGCAATTTTAGTAGCAATTGCTGGCTATGAATTAGGCAGCAATACTGAAAAACCCAAACACACTAATGATGAAAAACATTGGATTGTAGTATTATCTATAATTCTTATATTGTTTTTGATCATATGTATTTCAAAACTAAATAGTTATTATAAAAAATATGTCAATAAGAAAGTAAACAACAACATTGTTTAAAAAAAAAATAAAAAAAAAAAAATTCTAAAATGTATTGTAAATGGACCAATTAATAGATAGATTGACTAGAATTATCATTAATTTGAGAAAATCGGGTAGCAGAGGATATACTGAAAAAACATTAATTTTAAAATTAGAAGAGGTAGAGTTAATTGAAAAACAATTTGTAGAATTTAGCATTGGTAAAGAAATAAAAGAAAAACTTATAGAGAAATTTTACAAACTTTATGAAAAAGCAAAGACACTGTTAAAGCAAAAATTAGATACAGAATCAACTCAAAGTATGTCAGATTCAGAAAGAGAGGCTGAAAATTCAAACGTATCTACTGAAAACTCAAACTTAACTCCTGAAAATTCAAGTTCAAGTTCAAATTCCACAGTTAAAATGGCATCATTCAATTTAGAACTATCATTGAAAAGTATACCAGAATTTTCTGGAAATTTCAAAGATTTAACATCATTTTTGAAAATAGTTTACAATTCTTTAACAACTGACGCGAAAATACAACTCATAGATTTTGTTATTAATGTGAAATTAACACCAAGCGTTAGAACTGCTATAAGTGCTACAGAAATTAGTGATTTCAATAACCTTAAAAATTCACTTCAATCAAGATATAAGTCTACAAAAACTATAGCTCAAATACAACTAACTTTGAGTAGATTCATGCAAAAGAACATGAAAATACAAACATATAACGAGAAGCTTTTAGAAATGATTGCTGAACTGAATGAACTGCAAATACACGAAATACCACAATGCAATGTTATACAGAAAAACACAATTATTTCTCTTAATAATACTTATGCATTGAATATATTCAAAAATGGTCTTAATGCAGATATTAAGCCAACAATTTTTGCTTCTAAGCCAAAGGACTTGAATGAAGCTGTACAACTTGCAATAGAACTAGAAAAAGACTTTTCTAGTAATGAAAATCAAGTATTATATTTTTATAATGGAAACAATTTAAATAAGCGGAATAATAAAAACAATAATAAAAATAATAACTTTAGAAATAATAATTATAACAGAAACAATATTTCGAACCAGAACAATAGAAATTCGAATTACAACAATAACAGAAGTAATAGTAATAATATTCATAGAAATAATAATAATAATCATAGATATAATAATAATAGAAATTATAATAATAATACCTGGAATGATAACAACCATTACAACTATAGACAAAACAACAATAATAATAATAGTAGACGAAACCGAAATAACAATGGAAATAGCGTACATGTAGTTCAGGAAAACACCGAAGGCCCGGAGATGAACAATCAAAATTTAATCATTCATCCTCCGGAGCAGTATTAAATAAAATTTTTTCTATTTCTAAAAACACTACCAATTATATAGAATTAGACATAGGAACAAAAAATAGCTTAACATTTTTAATAGATACAGGGGCTGATATTTCATTATGTAAATTAGAAAAATTAAATGAAGACCTTTTTATTGATAAAACACAATCATGTTCATTTTCTGGTATAACGAACGAAAAGATAAGATCTATTGGAATCACAGAATTAAATTTTAAATTATATGATAACCAATCAAAACACAATTTCAACATAGTCGACGATAATTTTCAAATACCAACGGACGGAATCTTGGGAAGAGACTTTTTCACAACATTTTTATGCAAAATTGATTATGAAACATTCACGATTTCATTAACTCTACAAGAAACAGAAATTACAATTCCCATGAAATCTACAATAAATAGAGATTACTACATTAAAATAGAGAAACGATCTGAATTAATATGTCCTGTACAATTAAATCTAACGGAAGATAGTATTATTTTAAGTAAAGAATTAGAGTCAGGAATTTTTATAGGGAATACAATAGTTCCAGGAACAGGCATTACTCATGTTAAATTTCTAAATACAACAGATGGAGATGTAATATTAAAAAATGTTGATTTCGAAATTGAACCATTAAATAAATACGTTTTTCTCACTAAATCCCAAAACAATAAAAACAGATTTAGCAAACTATTACAAACGTTAAAAATTGACAATACTGACAGTAAAGCAACGGATGAATTGATAAACATTTTTAAAGACTATCAAGACATATTTCACTTAGAAGGCGACGTTTTAACAGCAAATAACTTTTATACACAACATCTTAATTTAACTGATAAAACACCAGTTTACATCAAAAACTATAGACTTCCACAAACTCAAATAGAAGAAATCGATCAACAAGTTCAAAAATTATTTGATGACGATATTATTGAACATTCAACCAGTCCTTACAACTCACCATTACTTGTTGTACCAAAGAAAAGCAATGGAGACAAAGAGAAATGGCGACTTGTAGTAGATTTTAGACAATTAAATAAGAAAATAGTTAATGATAAATTTCCACTTACAAGAATTGAAGATGTATTGGATAAATTGGGAAGAGCAAAATATTTTTCAACTCTGGATATGACAAACTCGTTTCATCAGATTAACTTAGATAAAGAATCAAGAAAACCAACTGCATTTTCCACATCAAACGGTCACTATCAATTTAAACGACTACCTTTTGGTCTTAAAATTTCATCAAATAGTTTCCAACGTATGCTAACTATAGCACTTTCAGGTCTCGATAGTAAAGCATTTTTATATGTGGACGACATCATAATTTTTGGATGTAGTTTGAAACATCACAATGACAATCTGAGACAGGTATTTGAACGTTTATCAAAATACAATTTAAAATTGAACGCAAGAAAGTGTGTATTTTTAAAGTCGGAAGTTGTTTATTTAGGTCATCTAATAACAAAAGAAGGTATCAAAACAGACCCAGCAAAACACAAGGCAATACAAAATTATCCAATACCGAAAGATGCTAACGAGGTAAAACGATTTGTAGCTTTCTGTAATTACTATAGACGTTTTATAAAAAATTTCGCTACATTAACAAAATGTCTGAATGATCAAACAAAGAAAGGAAAAACATTTGAATGGACAGATGAATGTCAACAAACTTTTAACATATTAAGACAAAAATTAATTAGTTCACCAATACTACAATATCCGGATTTTGAAAAACCTTTCATTCTAACAACAGATGCTTCAAATTATGCTTTAGGTGCAATCTTATCACAGGGAGAAATAGGAACAGATTTGCCAATAACCTATGCTAGCAGAACTTTGAATAAACACGAAATTAATAAACCGGTGATAGAAAAAGAATTACTTGCTATACATTGGGGCATTGAATACTTTAGACCATATTTATATGGTAGAAGATTTATAGTAGTAACTGACCACAGACCTCTTGTTTCACTTTTCACTCATAAAAACCCCTCTTCTAAATTAACAAGAGTACGGATTGATTTATCAGATTATGACTTTGAAATTATATACAAAAAAGGAAAAATAAATACAAATGCTGATGCATTATCTAGAATTAAGATAGATTCTGATATGCTAAAAAACATGATTCCAATAGAAGACGATTATTCCAAACCAACAAAAATTTTAGCAATTACGCGTGGAATGAACGCAAAGGGCAAAACAACTGAAAACAACACAGATGAGAAAAACATATCCCAACAGCAAAAATATACAAACATATGGGAATGTACTTCACTACAGGATATTAAAAATGTGCACAAATTGAAATTTAAAATTATCAATGATGATAAATTAAATGGTACCATTGACTGTATAAATAATAGCTATCATATGAATATTAGTGATGATCTTGCAAAATACGTTTTGTTTCTAGAGAAGCTGATAATCTATATGCATAAGCAGAATATTAAAGATCTCGCATTAGCTAGCGACGATGAAATTTTCAAACTGATATCAGTAGAATATATGAAAAGAATTTATGATGAGGTATACCAAAGATTGACAAAATCTAAAAAATATAAAAACATTAACTTAAATATCATCTTGCATAATCCTTTGCAGTACATTAAAAATAAGAAATTACAAAACAAATTAATTGAAGAATTCCACAACTCACCATTATCAGGACACTTAGGCATTCGAAAGACTGTACTAAAACTCAAACAAAGATATGTTTGGAAAAATATGAGAAAAATGGTAAGAGATTACGTTGTAAATTGCGATAAATGTTTAAGAAATAAGCAAACAAAACATATTAGAGAGGAAATGAATATCACCGAAACCCCAAATACTAGTTTTGAAATAATAGAAATAGATACAGTAGGACCATTAAGAATTTCTAATAATTATAGATATATACTAACAATGCAATGCGAACTAACAAAGTATGTTGTAGCATACCCTATGGAAACAAAAGAAGCGAAAAATATAGCTAAAACTCTAGTAGAACAGTTTATTTTAAAATATGGTTGCTTTAAAGTATTAAAATCAGATAGAGGCACTGAATTCAAAAATGAATTAATGAATGAAGTATGCAAACTATTAAATATAGACCAGAAATTCTCAGCACCATATCACCATCAGTCTATAGGAACACTGGAAAGAAATCACAGAGTATTAAATGAATATATGTTAAATTTTGTTGAGGATTTAGAGTGGGACAAGTGGATACCTTATTATACATTTGCGTATAATACCACACCTCACGTAAATAGCAATTATTCTCCATACCAGTTGATTTTTGGTAAATTACCAACTCTGCCCACAGACGCATTATGCACTAACATTAAAGTTTATGATTTGGAAAATTATGCTAATGTACTTAGGACTAGGATTAAGAGAGCATTAGATAACGCAAAAAATTTAATAAATATGGCAAAAGAAAAATCAAAATTAGAATATGATAAGAATATTATAAAAAGTTTATTTGATGTAGGAGACTTAGTATTAGTAAAACTGGAAATTAGAAAGAAAAATCAGAGTCCATACATTGGTCCATATAGAATACTAGAAAGACAAAATTGTAATTCAATACTAGAAATAAATAATAAAAAACGAATATTCCATAATAACTCATTAAAATTATACAAAAAAATCATGAAATAAAGTAGATATAAGTATATATTCTTATTCATAATACTTACTAAAAATGCATTAACAAAAAAAAAAAAAAAAATTTTTTTTAAACTATTAATTTGTATTCAGATTTAAATTTATTCAAAATCTCATAAATTTTATCTTAAGGGTAAGGGTGTGGTGTACACTTATTTTTCATTTCCACACAATAATTTTGTAAGAAAAATAACAGAAAATATTAATTGTAAACGACCATATCAATGACACACAAACATTATGACACATGTGGTAAACGAATGCTTGCACTTCATACGTATACCAAAATACCTCCAGCGAAGTGAAACATGAGTATTTTCATTTGCTCCACTTATAGTTTATTGCTTTAGGTACTTGACCGTACTTAAGGGGTAACAATCGAAAATCAAATTTCTTTTTATTTCTTTTTATTTTATTTTAAATACCTTAAATAGGAGAAATGTAATTTGTTTAAAATTAATGACTGTGCTGATTGGTCAGTCGATCAGTAAATGCATTTTTGTAACATGAACAAAAAGTTGAACACCATGTTACATTGGGCATTTTGGATGTATGAATGAAATGCAAGATATGTCAGATAAATTTTAGATAATGTGTAAATTAGTATATAAGTTAGAAAATTTGTAAATAAAGGCTAGTCTCAGTTTGGACACAAGAATTCATTCTTCTTTTCACTGAACTCAAATAAAGGGCATCATTTGCTCGTCTGCCGAGTTTTAAAGCCTCGCTCTACAAACCAAGGCTTTCTATTGCATTAGTCGCGATTCTATGCTAATGCAATAGTAATAGATTTGCAATTGTTTTGAATATTTAAAAACCATACATATCAAACATATTATAAATATGTCTTCAAATTGAATACCATATAATTTTAACGCAAATCTTTCCAATCCATACACATATCGAGTAATACTTTTGTATACTATGTTAAGTTTTTGGTTGATAGCGGCATCACATCTGCAAAATAATTCACAACCATACATTAGAGTAGGTATTAAATATGTTTTAGCAAGAAGGGTTTTTATTCTGATGGTTGTGCAACATTGCGTGGGCCAAAGACTTCTAAGCATTTATCTCAAAAACGGTTGATCCTACAAAATAAAAAATTTTTAGGAAATTGTATTATCTCTAGCTTTTATAAAAAAAAACCCGATTCTGCGGCCATTGACTTCTGATATTTTGTAATACGTACAGGAGATTACGTGAGAATATAGAGACATATTATACAATGATGGAGATATATTGATTTCAAATCACGCCGATTTATAAAAAAAATTTGGAAGCTCCGACTATTTTATTCGAACTTAAATTTGATTTTACTGTGGCTTGTGATTTACAGAAACCTATTTGGCTATTATTAGATTTGTGAAATCACGCGATTTTAAATCGATCAATTTTCATCACATACTATACTATAGTAGAAACATACCGATTTTCCCCAACGCAATAAAGTCGTATCTATTAAAGCCAAACTGACATATTTCTCATATAATTGCGCAATAATTTAAAATGGCCTTATCACCAGTGCAGAGCAATATTGGCCTTATTTCTTTGTAAGGCTGAGGTCACACGGGCATTTTAAAAACGCGCGTTTCTGAATTTTTAGCTTAATTTATGGTTTTTGGGTATAACATGCTATTATAAAATATTGTATCAGTTATTGTAGATAAGAATGAGAGAGGCGAATGTACCTAGTCCTCAAATCCACCTTATAAGGCTTAAAAATCTCATAGTGCGTTTTGAAAACGCAAGTGTTGCCTTAGTCTTAGTTGATATACAAGATCATACAGGGTTTTTACAGATGGATTTATTGCGGAACGAAAATTGGTACACTGCGCCGATAGTAGGATCTTAGCTTTAGCAATTTTTTAACCTTATTTGCGTGTGCTATATTGAATTTGAAGCATTCAGTAATGTTGTCATGTTCAATTGTATTGAAAAATTAGAAAATATGGCATAAGCTAATGAATTTATATACAGCAGTGGTATTATTTGGAGAGTAGTCAAGTGAGTCAGTGGAGTAACGTGGTGTTTTTTAGGTGTCATGCAGTAACGTTCATGGAAATAATGTTCGTGGACATTATTTCTCCATAAAAAAGGAAAATAGTACATGGGCATTATTTCCATTACTGGTTTCGCAGAAAAAATTTTTTTCTAGCCCGCCTTCTGCCGGTCTTAAGGATTTTCTCGTCTGAGTATGGAATAGTGGTTTCGCTGAGTAAAGATTTTTTGCTGTGCATAAAATCTTAAGCCCAGCCGAAGGCCGGCAATGCAAAACATCTTTTATGTGCAACAGAGCGCTGCACGATCAATGGTTTTTGTGATTCAAGCACATTCGTCTAAAATGCGGTTGCGGTGTGATCGCCACCGCATTGCTTTTACTCAAGTATTCGCCACACCGCATACACTTGAGTATTGCTAGTTTGAGCTTCTAGCATACTCAATCATATGTGTTCGCGGTGAATGCTCTGCTTTACTTTTTTCAGACATTCGGCAGTCGTACTGTTACTTCATGTACATAACTAGAACAATATTTGTATACGATCATGCGAGCGCGCTCATTGATGTGTACATGGCAAAATAATATTTAAGGTAGCCCTGGAACGGCAGCTGATTATATTTTGTCGTGGTACGAACTATCAAATATTTTGTATATGTGAAATAACTACGTTGCACACACAATACAACACGTATGTTTGGTGCTTCTGTTATACAAACACACATATACACTCTCTATTAATGTTTGTCATTTCGGACCTCAAATGTAAATTTGTATTAGTTATACGGCTACCTTGTATATTATTCTACCATGGATGGGTGCTTATATGAAGTAAATACAGCGTTGCCACTGTGTAATTATACAAAAGCTGTACTATTTCAACTTTTTTTTATAATTTTTGCTTCATTAAATTTTTGTACTACTGACTTACTGTTAAAACTAAAACTACGAATATGTACTATTAATTTTGTTATGATACACAAAAGAAAGAAATGTATGTCGTTTTATACATTTTTATATTAAAGTAATTAATTAGTAAATTAAAAAAATAAAATTTTAATAAATTCCTTATCACGTTATGAATACTCGTATGTATATTAGATGATAAATTTGTAGTTTCCAACATTTTTTTCGAATATCGGTGGGGAAATTTGTTTGCCTAACACCCCCCCCCCCCCCCCCCCCTCCAAATACTTTACTCTGTGATTTGTGAACCGATTTTCAAATTTGTTTTTTGTGTAAAAGGGTTTGCCTAAAGTTTAGTCCCATAATTTTTTTAGAAAATCGGTGGGGAAATTGGCCCCCATTAGGAATTAGGAACATTTTGGTGTGCAATTAATTTTATTTTTGTACACCCTTTCTAAATGCGTAATTAACTTTTATTTTCAATTTATACATAAACAAAAAATATATCAATATTACTTTTTGTGGGTGTGGCGCAGCCCACTTTGTCACCACAAAATTGCACTGTCGTTAAACGTAATGGTGTCTACCAAATGTCAGATCAATTGGTCAAGCGGAAAAGGACAAAAATAAATATTACTTTTTTCTTATTACGAAATAACTCTTTATTATTTTCTTCAGGCTCAAGGTCCTACCATTTATTTAAATAAAACTCTTTTATATTTTATTTAATATGTGATAATCTTGTATATTGATTTTTTATTTTTTTCGATATTTCGAGTACCTTCGGTGCTCTTCCTCAGGAAAAACTATTATAAAAAACAAATGAAAAAAACAGATATTAACATTATTTGTAAAAATAATTACAATAGCAAAACAAAAACATTAAAAACAAAGCACAAAATATTGTCTTACTTTAATAAAAGTTTAAAGTAAACTAAAAGCTTTTTTGTTTATATTTAGATAATATATGTTTGTATGCATGCGCGCAATTTTCTGTGTCTGTTTTGTAATTCATTCGTATGTTCGTGGCTGTATTAATTATATGTAGCATCTCAATTGTATATTTTTTTTGTAATTGTTTTCTTGTTGTAATATTGCTGTGTTACTAATATTGGGAGAGTGTCCACTACTTGCACAGTAGGCTGCAAACGCTGTTATTTGTTCTGTTGTGCCTTTACGTGTTTTGTAATCAGACTTATGTGCTGCTAATCTTGTTCGTAGTTTAGATTTTGTCGTTCCTACATATATTTTGTTACATGTGTTAAACCTGTCGCCGTTACAAGGTATATACAAAAATATAACATTCGATTTATCTAAAGTATCAACCTTTGTTTTTGTATGTGAAAACAACATATTAAGTGTTTTATCAGTTTTAAGAGCAATATTAACATTTTGTTTGTCGAATATATCTGAGTAAGTAATTCTTTCAGAAAACCCAGGAACATGAGTCATTGATTTAAAAATGTTTGCGGTTTTTTCAACCGGTTCTTTGTTGAGATTTTTTATAGCGTTTTGTATTATATCTTCTGTCATGTTAAACGAAAAACAATTTTTTTGTAATATTTTCCTTATCCTTCTGATATTTTCTTTATGGTATAATGTATCACTGATCTGCAGTACTCTTTTCGCGAAGTTATGTGCTGTGTTGATTTTAACGTGTTTAGGATGATTTGAGAACAAATTTATTATGCGCCCTGAGGCAGTTGGTTTTTGGTACCAATCTATTGTTATTGTGTTTTGTTTCCGTATAATCAGCGCATCCAAATATGGTAACCTTTCATCCTGTTCTAGCTCCTTCATAAACTGTATGTGCCTGTGGAAGCTGTTTAAGCCTTCGAGTATCTTATCTACATTGTTTTTATTTGTAATGCAAAATTAATCATCGACGTATTTACTCATAAATCTTGGTTTGCAATCTAAATTTGCCATTGTAAAGTCCAAAAGTTCTTCCATGACTATGTCTGCTATTACCGGCGATGCTGGTGAGCCCATTGGCATTCCTTTTAGTTGTTCATATATTTTATCGTTGTATTTAAAATATCTATTATCTTTGATACAGAAATTTAAGATATCAATCAACTGATCTATTGGTATTGACGTGTATGTAGAAATTCCTTCCCACTTTCTCTTTATTATTTCCACTGCCAAGTTAACAGGGATGCTGGGGAACAAGGATACCACATCGAATGAAACTAAGACTTCATCTTCACAAATCTGTATATTTGTTAATTTCTTCTTAAACTCAATCGCATCCTTCACATTATACTTGGAGTTCCTTGTTATATTTTTCAATATATCAACTATGTATCTGCATAGGCCGTACGATGGTGAGTTTTTTGAAGAACAAATGGGTCTTAGCGGCGTGCCATCTTTATGAACCTTAGGAAATATAAGGGGAGGCTGCCAGACGACATGGATGAGTGTGTTTTTAAACTTAGACGAGTAAACATCGCCAAGAATAGTTAGTGTGTACATCGCGTTTAGTTGTACGTGTTTTTAAAGTAATAAATAAAGTGTTACCGAGAATTTATTTGTAAAATAAATATCAGTGTTTTATTTTATTGCAATTCAACGAATCCTGTGAAAATAATAAAACCGTTTTTATGTAAAGGACTAAAAACGTAACAATTGGTGTCAGAAGTAAAATTGCAAAATAAAATAAAAAGGACATTATTAATTAATAATATAAAAAAAATGACATTAATAATAATAATAAAAAGGACATTAATAATAAAAAAAAAACATTATTAATACAAATTACAAAAGGACATAAAAAAAATAAATAGAAGCCATGAAGTTTGAAGAGCTAAAAGTTGAGCAGCTAAAGAAGGAGCTGAGTAAGCTGGAACTGCCAACAACGGGCAATAAAGTGGAACTTCAGAAGAGACTGATAGATGAGTTCAAGCAGCGTGGCATCGACATCGGGACATACGAATTTGAGGATAAAGAGGAAATAGAGGTATGTACTCGTGCCACGACAAGCAGCATGGACTTAAGTACAATGTTCGCCGCTATGATGCAAAAATTTGAAGAAACATCTAAAACCACAAATGAGAAATTTGAAGAAACATCTAGAGCTAGCAACGAGAGAATGCTAGCTGAAGTTAAGGCTGAAGTTCAGTTAACATCTAAGGCCACAAATGAGAAGCTAGTGGAAATTTCTGAGGCTATAAATAGAAGAGTAGATGGCACTGAAGTATAAGTCAACAAATTTGACAGAAAACTCTCAGACTTAGAAAGAGATGTAAATGAGAAACTCCACGAGCTACAAATAACAGTGAGTGATCTCAGTGCCAAGGCGGACCAGTGCGATTTATTCCAGAGGCTTCCAGCAGAGTAAAGACGCCTTGTTTTGATGGCAGCGCACCTTTGAACATCTTCAAGTTCCAGTTCGAAACAGTTGCCAGCAAAAACGGTTGGAACAGTGAAGAAAAGGCCATAGAGTTGATTTTGGCCTTAAAAGGAGCCGCAACAGAAGTACTCGAAACCGTACCAGGGAGCTGCAGAAACAATTTTGATGACATAATGGCGGCACTACAGCGAAAATATGGTGGCGAACATAAGCGAGATATATACCGTATGGAATTGCGATGTAGAGGACAGAAGCCCAATGAGTCTCTACAAGAATCGCAATGGAAATTGAGCGGTTAGTGCAGCTTACGTATCCAGGTGAAAACCACCCATTCCTGGATCATGTTAAAACAGAGGCGTTTGTTAATGGCATCCGTGATCCTGACATCAAGCTTGCAGTGTGTGCTACACAAAAGGCTACATTCGCAGAAATGGTTTCATTTGCACTAGCTCAGGAGACTGCTAGGGTGATTTGAAAGCCACAGGTGTGCATGGTTCGGAACGTGGAGGTCATTGCCGAAAATGAAAGTGATCTAGTCTCTAGCATCAAGGAGGCAGTGAGACAAGCATTGGCGGAGAAGGACGGCAAAGTAAAAGCTAAAGTTATAACTGCGGCAAAGTTGGCCACTTCCAGCGCAACTGCCAGGCGCCAAGAAAAAGAGCCAGATCTGTTTCGCCACCAAGGAATAGTAAACGGGTGAACCAACAAACAACACAAGAGTCCCCGTTAAACTAAAACGAGATAGCACTAAGGGGCAAGAGCTAGCTCCCACAAACGACGGCCCGACAATCTCCATATCAGTAATGCAGCAGAAAAATAGAAACCTTACTGCATGTGGATACATCAACGGAGAAAAGCACATCTTCACCATAGACACAGGAGCGTCGCAGTTAATAATCAGGCCCGATATAGTGAAGTTTATCTTTTTCCTTATTTGTTTGGATAATGTCTTCTCCGTCGGCAATACATTTGAACATTGGGAATTGTTGTTTTTCTATAGGCAGTGCGAATTTTGGACCTAACGATAACAATTTTTGAACATTAGTAGGGATTTCTATATTTGTTTTATGTATAAACCACTCTCTGTTGTATTTTATGTACGGCTTTTTTCTTGTATTATTTTCAGTTAATGAAATTTGTTTATTTGTTTCTGTGTACATTTTCTCGCAATACTTTCATATATTATATTTTCACTTTTAAGTAATAATATATAGTCCTTTTCCAAGATATTTTGTTGTAAATACGTGATACTTTTTTCAAACTCCTTTTTATTATTTTTAGATTCTTCGTGTTTGAGTTTTATTATTAGGTTAAGGATTTTTATATGGAAGTTTTCGATACATTTATGAACAAGCTTTTTAATTTTTAGTAATGTAGCACATTGTATTTTATTCTTAAAACTGAATAGTTTTTCATCGTTTAACACATGTAACAAAATATATGTAGAAACGACAAAATCTAAACTACGAACAAGATTAGCAGCACATAAGTCTGATTACAAAACACGTAAAGGCACAACAGAACAAACAACAGCGTTGGCAGCCCACTGTGCAAGTAGTGGACACTCTCCCAATATTAGTAACACAGCAATATTACAACAAGAAAACAATTACAAAAAAAGATATACAATTGAGATGCTACGTATAATTAATACACCCACGAACATACGAATGAATTACAAAACAGACGCAGAAAATTGCGCGCATGCATACAAACATATATTATCTTAATATAAACAAAAAGAGCTTTTAGTTTACTTTGAACTTTTAAGACAATATTTTGTGCTTTGTTTTTAATGTTTTTGTTTTGCTATTGTAATTTTTATTTACAAATAATGTTAATATATTTACAAATAATGTTAATAATGTTAATAATAGTTTTTCCTGAGGAAGAGCACCGAAGGTGCTCGAAATATCGAAAAAAATAAAAAAATCAATCTACAAAATTAACACATATTTAATAAAACATAAAAGAGTTTTATTTAAATAAATGGTAGGACCTTGAGCCTGAAGAAAATAATAAATAGTTACAAATTCTAAGGTCGAAAAAATTAATTAACATATAAACTTCGGAGGGCACGCCGAAAAGCATCATTATGAAGCTGTATAAACATCTACGTGAAAACTACACAAAAACTATCAACAAACGAATTCATCAACATGCAAAAATAAACAAATCAAGAGCTAAGATAAAAACAACACTAACGTTCTTAAATAAATGTAGGAAATTTGGTATAATACCAAAGATGAAAGTATTGCGAGAAAATGTACACAGAAACAAATTTCATGAACTGAAAATAATGCAAGAAAAAAAAGCCGTACATAAAATACAACAGAGATTGGTTTATACATAAAACAAATATAGAAATCCCTACTAATGTTCAAAAATTGTTATCGTTAGGTCCAAAATTCGCAAAAGATCAGTTCATTGATATCTTAAATTGATATCTTAAATTTCTGTATCAAAGATAATAATAATAATAATAATAATAATAATAATAATTGTTACGTTTTTAGTCCTTTACATAAAAACGGTTTTATTATTTTCACAGGATTCGTTGAATTGCAATAAAATAAAACACGGATATTTATTTTACAAATAAATTTTCGGTAACACTTTATTTATTACTTTAAAAATACGTACAACTAAACGCGATGTAGGTTAGGTTATCAGGTCGCTGGTGAAAATTATAAAGAAAGGGTTCCAGCCCACTTGTGTCCAATAAAAATGGTCCCTTTGTGATAAACGCGATGTACACACTAACTATTCTTGGCGATGTTTACTCGTCTAAGTTTAAAAACACACTCATTCATGTCGTCTGGCAGCCTCCCCTTATATAGTCAATTATAAAACCTTCTGGTAACTTCGCTAACTTTCTGGAATGTAGTTGTCTCTTTTTATCTTTAAGTATACGGCATGATCATTTGGTCTTGCTATGGTGTAGTGTATGAGCGTGTGTAGATGCATGTGATTTTTCTTCTGTTTGTTTATGTTCGCACACACACATACTCTAATGTTTGCAACTTAAACAAATTACGCTGTTATCAAGTTTACATCTCTTGCAGCTGATGTTGTTTAAGTTTAATGTCACTGTTTCTAATTGCAATTAAGCAGTCTCGAATAATCTTGTAAGTTCTAGCTACCGTTTCCTGAAGATTCCGGAAACTTCCATTTTCCGTTATTTTGAATTCTATTGGCAGTTGTCGAGTGATGCCAAGTTTAATTGTGGTACTTGGTTGCCAGGTTTTGATTTTATTACAGTGATTTAGGGGTATAAAGCAGATAATGATCGGGTTGTCAGTTTGTGCCGTTACATTTGAATCTGCACTTTCATTTCGTAACACTGCCGCCCACTTAAGCCTGTTCGTCCCGAATAGGCACACAATCACCTTTTCCATAGTGCGCCAGTCGTTCCAGGTGTACGATTTTCATTTTGGACCTTGGGCTGTTGTACTTCTGTATCCTATAGACGACATCGTTCAACCTTTTAATAACCTTATACGGTCTATCCCAATGAGTCTGCAATTTTGGAGACAATCCCTTCTTTCGTTGTGGGTTGTAAAGTAGAACCAATTGACCCTCATTGAATCCCTCAGAATTTGCAGCTCGGTCATATCTAGCCTTCATCATGTCGCTGGCCATTCTAATTCGGTTGCGTACAAATTCATGTAGCTCATTTAAATTTTCTTGCTCTTGGGAAGAGCTGGTGCCTTCTTCACTAGATGGTGTAGGCTTAACGCCAAATTCCAAATCACCAGGCAATTTTAATTCCGTCCCGAAGACAATTTTAGCAGGTGTTCGTGATGTTGAGTCATGTACAGCTGACCTATATGCCAAAAAAAATTTGGGAATGTGCTCATCCCAGTCGCTTTGATGCGCGCTTACCACTTTTCGCAGGTACTCCTCTAGAGTACGATTAAATCTTTCTACCATGCCATCGGACTGTGGGTGCAGCGGCGTCGTTCTTGTTTTTTTATCCCATATAATTCGCACATTTCACGGAATATAGCACTCGAAGTTTCTACCTTGGTCAGAATGTAATTCTATTGGAACACCATAGCGACATACCCAGTTGTTGACAAATACATTCACAACTGTCCTTGCTTCTTGATTGGGTATGGCATATACTTCTGGCCATTTACTAAAATAGTCCATCACCACAAGAACATAGCGATTCCCGGCGTCGCTGACGGGAAAAGGACCTGCTACATCCATTGCTATCCGCTCAAATGGTGCACCCGAGTTGTATTGTTGCAGCTGTCCTCGACTTTTCTTGCTGGTCCTTTTGCTGCGATGCACTGTGGGCAGTTTGCTATCCAGTCGGCTACGGCTTGTTGACACCCAACCCAATAAAAACGCTGTTTTAGCTTCTCCAGCGTTTTTGTCGCTCCCAGATGACCGCCACTAGGACCATTGTGGAACTCGTGCAAAACCTTATTCACCTTGGAGGATGGCACAACTATTAGGTTGGAAGCCATTTTACCATCTGCACTTTCCCATACGCGGTACAAGCACCCGTTTATCAGCTTCAGGCTATTCCACTGAGCCCAATAAGATTTCACAAGTGGGCTTTCAGCTGATATTACATTGCGAGCAGGTCTTCTATTTTCCTCTTTGGCTGCTATAATTGTCGCCAATATGGTGTCGTTTCTCTGTGCCGCTGGCCAGTCCTCATCGGAATCGATGTGCGTTAGCCGAACATCAATAACGCATTCCTTCTTTTCGGCCTTAACACAATGTCTGTACTCCAAGCTGCAGGGCCGTCGTGATAAAGCACCTGCATTGTTATGCTTTACGCCCCTTCTATGCTCGATGCTGAAGTCGTAGCTTTGAAGACGTTCAATCCAGCGCGCTAGCTGCCCTTCAGGATTTTTAAACTGCAACAGCCATCTCAATGCAGAATGGTCGGTCCTTAGCGTAAAGTGTTGGCCATACAGGTACTTATGGTACACTCCAACACTGCCAAAAGCTCACGTCGTGTCACACAGTAGTTTCTCTCAGGCTTTGAGAGTATACGGCTATAATAGCCTATCACTTTTTCTATGCCATTGACTACTTGTGACAACACACCTCCTATGCCATAGCCGCTCGCATCGGTATCAAGCAAAAATTTTTCTCCAGCTATGGGGTAGGCTAGTACTGGTGACGTACTCAGTAAATCCTTTAGTGTCTGGAACGCATTCTCCTGCTGTTCGCCCCAGTGATACGGCCTCGAGTTCTTGATCAGCTCATGCAGGCTTGCAGCGACGTTGGCAAAATTTGGTACAAAGCGTCTGTAGTAGGTACAAAGGCCCAGAAAGCTGCGCAGTTCATGAAGATTTTTCGGACGAAGCCAGTCCTTTACTGCTCGTATTTTATCTTCATCCGTTGAGATTCCGTCTGCCGTAGCTCGATGGCCCAAATACTTTACTTCTTTCTGGAACAATGAACATTTCTTCACGCTAAGTTTTAAGCCAGCTGATGATATGCGTTGAAGAACTTCTGCCAAATTTTTGAGCTGCTCATCAAAAGTCTTTCCCTTCGCGACGATGTCATCAAGGTACACCAAGCAAGTCTTCCAGTGAAGTCCCTTCAGCACTCGTTCCATTAGGCGTTCAAAAGTAGCTGGAGCATTGCAGAGCCCGAATGGCATAACTTTAAATTGCCATAATCCATCGCTCGCGCTAAAAGCAGTTTTCTCCTTATCTTTCTCTGCAATCTCCACCTGCCAATATCCGCTTTGTAGGTCCAACGTGGAGAACCATTTCGTTCCAGCCACCGTGTCTAAAGTGTCGTCAATTCTTGGTAGCGGATAACTGTCCTTCTTAGTAACGTCATTGAGCTTTCTGTAGTCTACGCAGAATCTCGTACTGCCATCCTTCTTTTTGACTAAGACCACGGGCGAACTCCAAGGACTTGAAGATGGCTCGATTACACCATTCCGCTCCATTTCATGGACGAGTTTTTTTACCTCATTCCGTTTTGCTAGGGGTACACTTCTGGGTGGCTGTTTGATCGGCCTCGCTTCGCCTGTATTTATTTCATGTTTCACTATTGCCGTTCTCCCTTGGCTTTGATCTTTCAAGGCGAAGACGCCGGTGTACCTTTTTAGCAGCTGTTTAGCTTTATTTATATCAGGAGCTGCTAATCCTGCTACCCATTTCCCCACGTGTTCTTCAAATTGTTCACGTTCTTTTGCGGACATATTGGCTGGTTCTGGCTTTCTCTCGCAGTTTATTATTGCCTCTGGTGGAGTACATTGGCCTATAGCAGAATTTCCGTTGACGACTTTTTCGTTGCCTGATAAATTAAGTACGCTTATAGGGATCTTTCCTCCTTTGCAAGTTTTTACGAGGGCTTTTGCTGTTAATAGCTCGCTCTTAATTTCTGTTGGTTCTACTACCCACAACCGATTGTCCTCACAATCTCCCTCCATGCGTGCCCATATTACTGATTCAGACTGCGGTGGTATCGTCTGGTTTTCAATACCAACTAGTTTCCTTACGTGCGTTTGATTGTCATATCCAACATCAAGCGGTATTTCAACATTACGCCAAATCATCACTTGTTGCCCCATATGCAGGTTGATGCCATGGTTTATCATAAAATCGGCTCCAATAATAACCTCGTCAACAATATCGGCAACGATAAACACATGTTTCACGCTTATATTGGCTATAGTCACCTTCGCTTCAGTCTTACCGTAGACAGTGGCAGGCTCCCCAGTAGCTGTACGAAGTCTTATATTCCTTAAAGATTCACACTTCCCCTTCACTATATCGGGCCTGATTATTGACTGGTAACTTCGCTAACTTTCTGGAATGTAGTTGTCTCTTTTTATCTTTAAGTATACGGCATGATCATTTGGTCTTGCTATGGTGTAGTGTATGAGCGTGTGTAGATGCATGTGATTTTTCTTCTGTTTGTTTATGTTCGCACACACACATACCCTAATGTTTGCAACTTAAACAAATTACGCTGTTATCAAGTTTACATCTCTTGCAGCTGATGTTGTTTAAGTTTAATGTCACTGTTTCTAATTGCAATTAAGCAGTCTCGAATAATCTTGTAAGTTCTAGCTACCGTTTCCTGAAGATTCCGGAAACTTCCATTTTCCGTTATTTTGAATTCTATTGGCAGTTGTCGAGTGATGCCAAGTTTAATTGTGGTACTTGGTTGCCAGGTTTTGATTTTATTACAGTGATTTAGGGGTATAAAGCATATAATGATCGGGTTGTCAGTTTGTGCCGTTACATTTGAATCTGCATTTTCATTTCGTAACAATATTTTAAATATAACGATAAAATATATGAACAACTAAAAGGAATGCCAATGGGCTCACCAGCATCGCCGGTAATAGCAGACATAGTCATGGAAGAACTTTTGGACTTTACAATGGCAAGTTTAGATTGCAAACCAAGATTTATGAGTAAATACGTCGATGATTTATTTTGCATTACAAATAAAAACAATGTAGATAACATACTTGAAAGCTTAAACAGCTTCCACAGGCACATACAGTTTACGAAGGAGCTAGAACAGGATGAAAGATTACCATATTTGAATGCGCTGATTATACGGAAACAAAACACAATTATAATAGATTGGTACCAAAAACCAACTGCCTCAGGGCGCATAATAAATTTTTTCTCAAATCATCCTAAACACGTTAAAATCAGCACAAAACTTCGCGAAAAGAGTACTGCAGATCAGTGATACATTATACCATAAAGAAAATATCAGAAGGATAAGGAAAATATTACAAAAAAATGGTTTTTCGTTTAACATGACAGAAGATATAATACAAAACGCTATAAAAATCTCAACAAAGAACCGGTTGAAAAAACCGCAAAAATGTTTAAATCAATTACTCATGTTCCTGGGTTTTCTGAAAGAATTACTTACTCAGATATATTCGACAAACAAAATGTTAATATTGCTCTTTAAACTGATAAAACACTTAATATGTTGTTTTCGCATACAAAAACAAAGGTAGATACTTTAGATAAATCGAATGTTATATACAAAATACCTTGTAACGCAGACGGGTTTAACACCTGTAACAAAATATATGTAGGAACGACAAAATCTAAACTACGAACAAGATTAGCAGCACATAAGTCTGATTACAAAACACGTAAAGGCACAACAGAACAAAAAACAGCGTTGGTAGCCCACTGTGCAAGTAGTGGACACTCTCCCAATATTAGTAACACAGCAATATTACAACAAGAAAACAATTACAAAAAAAATATACAATTGAGATGCTACATATAATTAATACACCCACGAACATACGAATGAATTACAAAACAGACACAGAAAATTGCGCGCATGCATACAAACATATATTATCTAAATATAAACAAAAAAGCTTTTAGTTTACTTTGAACTTTTATTAAAGTAAGACAATATTTTGTGCTTTGTTTTTAATGTTTTTGTTTTGCTATTGTAATTATTATTTACAAATAATGTTAATACCTGTTTTTTGCGTTTGTTTTTTATAATAGTTTTTCCTGAGGAAGAGCAACGAAGGTGCTCGAAATATCGGAAAAAAATCAATCTACAAGATTAACACATATTTAATAAAACATAAAAGAGTTTTATTTAAATAAATGGTAAGACCTTGAGCCTGAAGAAAATAATAAATAGTTACAAATTCTAAGGTCAAAAAAATTAATTAACTTATTACGAAATTGTATAGTCCTCATAATTAAGGAACTAAGGTGTTTACCAAATCTTATATCAATCGGTTAAGAGGAAGGGGCTAAAACTAAATATTACTTTTTATGGGACATTGAATTGTAAGGACGGCTACCAAATTTCAAATCGATCGGTCAACAGGAACGGGGTAATAAATTATTATATTTGAACCTGAAATGCATTTTTTTTATAAATACCGATGTATTTCAGCATAAATCAGTAAAAAATCAGAGTTCACCTATCAAAAATAGAGATTTAAAAAATCTAAAAGGAAATAGAACTGGCCAGTTAAATTATTTTTCTATGAAAATTTTTAATTTTAAATTTCTTTTATTTTGTTATGGCAGTAATAATAGTACACACACTTGTGTCTACCACAAGATTAAGCCCGGAGTCCAAATTACCTCTATCATGTTTTGAGCTTCTCTTGTAGAATAATGAAGTTGCTAGTTAGGACATTTATCGTTTCAGGTAACGAAATGCTAAATAAAAGCTCGTTTTATTTTTAATGATTATTTCATTGAGCTTTCACATTGTTTTTCAGGATCGAAATTTGTTTTTTGCAATCCTGTGCATTTGCATTTTTGACTCTCAGAGAGTAAAATAACTATCTTAAAGAACAAATTTAATTTTTTCCTATGAATTCTTGTACACAAATATAAGCAGATAGTGCCTTAAGGAAGGTTTTATTAAAGATTTATTCATAAATAAAATGTTTTGGTTTATTTAAAAAATTGTAAATTGTTTTTTGTGTAATTTTGAATCTTTGATTGTGTAATGCTAGCACTGATTGTTAGAGGAGCAAACTCGCAAAAGCAAATATAAAAAAATAATAGAGTACCAAAATACAAAAACTTTTACTCATGCAGATTGCGATGCTTGCTGCTACTGGTTTTTGCGATCATTGTTTTTACATACACACACACCGCAAAGTAGCGAGCATATTACGATCGCATCAACTCTTTGTAAATAAACGGCGAGCTAAATCAACACCGCAGCTTTTTTTTGGGGTGTTTAAAGTACTCGGGTATGTAAATCATAGGGTACATATGCGGTATATTTTGGTTGCGGTGTGATCGTGCAGTTCCCTGATGTGCAATACAATTTTCATGGACTTTATTTCCATTTTTTGATAGACTTTATTTCCTTTTCAAAATGGAAATAATGTCCATGAATAGTATTTCCTTTTCAACGTAGAAATAACGTCCATGGTCATTATTGCCATGGACGTTATTGCATGCCACCACTTTTTAATATCAAATAGTATAAAAAAGTACGATCGTATCAACTTTGCCATCACTGGCTCACACACATGTTTTTTTATTTTATTCCATTTTAATGTAATTTTGCTACTGATGACAGTAAAATTATCGATAGATGTAATATGACACAAAATGAGATAGGAACATCTTTGAAAAACGAAGAAAGATGTACATTTTTAACCCTGTACAATTCTTATGGGAAGATGTACACATCTTGGCGAATTGATGAAAGATGTGGGTAGGTGTAAAAAGCCTATTAACATTGCCACGCATCGGTCTTGCAAGATGTCTGAAAGACATGGGTAGCTTAAGCAACTGTCCGAATGCATAGAAATTGTGTGTGCCAAACAGTGTGGCCATTTCAGCATTTTGCAGCTAAATTTAGATTTTTTGTTTTGATTTAGCTGCAAATTTTCTATTTAGCAGTTAACATTATTTTTAGCATTTTTTAATTATTTTTTTGACATTTTCTATAATTTTTTTCCAATAAATATCAAATGATATGAAAATATCATAGAAAAAATAATCCTCAATTTTGTGGGTATTTTACTTATAGCATCTCCTGGAGCTCATTTCTCAAAACAACAAGTTACAAATCTAAAAGTAAAATACCCACAAAACAGCAATAATTTTTTTGTAGGTACTTTACTTGCAGATTTGTAACTTTTAGTTTTGAGAAATAAGCTCCAGCTTAGGGTCCTCTAAGCAGGTATTTTGACTAGCTTCCAGACTTATATTTAAGCACTTGAAATGGTAAAATGAAGAAAAGTTTCCTACAAACCTTTAGTTGAGGAACATATGTAAATAAAGATGGGGATACCATGGAGCGTACTATTTGAGGTTTGGCTAAAAACAAAAACGATGTATGTACCAGAGTCTGCATTACGAAACACTTAAAACATTTTTGAAGAATTAGTGCCTCCGTCTTAAAGCGAGATCGATTTTATCGAGCAGCGTAAAAGTTCATTTTATGAAAAAGCCAGCTCATTGGTTGTCACAAGCCATTTTTTTAATTTTGTATTCTTGATGTTGAGCCAACTTCTTCCCGAAATTCCGACAGACCTATTGGAAGGCCAGCATTGCGGTTCTCAAAATCATTTCAGCGCTCAAAAGGGTGGAATACTAAATAGCTCTTGAGCACCAATGCTTCGGAGAATTTATTAATGGCCACAGAATTGAAATTAAGATCAGCAGGAAAATAATACAGCAAAGATATTTAATAAATTATCAATCCTTCAATAGGCACGGCTCTTAAAAAATCACAAATGTCCCCAAACAATCCAAAAGCTTTGTCACCGTAGCAAGCGCTTCCACTTTTTTTTTATTGATATTAGTTTATCGTGTCATCAATACCATATGCTAAGACAGCGTACTACGATTGTGAATCCAACAATATATCTATACATACATATAATAAAACTGTAAAAGGTACGTGTCTGTACATGAAATATTTTTTAGAAAATTTTTATGGTGGAGTAAACAGTAATCGATGTAAAGAACAAAACACCAAATCTTGGAATTTTCGTCCGTCTGTCTATCTGTCTGGCCGAACATGCTTCACGCAAAAACCACTGAATGGATTTTCATGAAATTTGGTATGCAGGTACTTCAGAATCCTGCTTCAAACTAAGGTATTTTTGCCGCGATAAAATATCTCATTTGTAAGTTAAAATAAAAAACGAAAATATACCATATTTTACTAATATAAATGTTGTTGGAAATAAAAGATGTTTTTGTTTTTTTTAACGTTGGTAGTACTGTTTATTTTGCATAACGGGAACTTTATATAATGTGTATGCAACGTTATATTATTATATTTTACAAACACCTTATAGTCACAAAGCGAACTTGAAGCGGCGGGCACATCAATTCCTTCATATAATTGCATAAAAGCCCCAAAGCGTTCATGTTATCCTGAAAAAATAACAATATCAGAAACCCACGCAGGAATTGATATATCACAAAACTAGAACAAAAGTGTTAGGAAAAAACCATCATTGCACAAACAGATTGTTTCCAAATTAAAAATATTTGTTTAAAGTACAGTAATTCAGCTAGTATTTAGGAACCCATCACAGGAGAAATAGCCTTAGTTTGGGTCTAGAATAGGACTGTCATACGTCCTGGTTTTCCAGGATTGTCCTGGTTTTAGATAAATTGTCCTAGTGTCCTGGTCCACTCTTAAATTGTCCTGGTTTTTTTGGAATAGGTCAATGCAGACAAAAATTTAATTTCAGCTGATTTTTGTTATGAACAGATGTTAAGCTTTCTGTTATAACGCTGTTTACATGAAGCAATTTTATTAATATGATTATTTCGAGCGTATTTGCTTTGGGAAGCCTAATTGATTATTAGGCTAAGGTTCGTAACGTTATATTCAGAAATAGTTGGGCATGATTAATATTCCAAGGAACAAGGGAAAAATTAACATCAACTTAATTTTGCAACGCACACAGCAGAACAGAGTAGCACCACTTTCGGAAGCCCCTACACTTCCATCGTCAGTGCTCACGTGTATTTGCTTATCACCACTTGTGAGGTGGCTCTGTTGAATGTGATTTTAATTCTTATATATACAACTTTTTCTTGAAAATTGAATACGAGAATTAAATCACTCTCAAGCTGATATTAATGTGCACTTTCCCAGCGTTGCCATCGGTTTATTTCTTTTCATTCGAATTTTTCTGATTTTTGTTCTACTCAAGACAAACTTTTTTGGTTTGATTTTATACTTAAGTATATATGAACATGTAAACATGTGAAAAGCTCAAGCCAATAGCTAATTGTTTATTAATATGATTATTTCGAACGTATTTGCTTTGTGAATCCAAATTGATTATTAGGCTAAGGTTCGTAACGTTATATTCAGAAAGAATAGGGCATGATTAATATTCCAAGGAACAAGGGAAAAATCAACATCAACTTAATTTTTCAACATACACAGCAGAACAGAGTAGCGCCACTTTCGGAAGCCGCTACACTTCCATCGTCAGTTCTCACGTGTATTTGCTTATCACCATTTGTCAGGTGGCTCTGTTGAATGTGATTTTAGTTCTTATATATACAACTTTTTCGTGAAAATAGAATACGATAATTAAATCACTCTCAAGCTGATATTAAAGTGCAATTTCCCAGCGTTGCCATCGGTTTATTTTTCTTCATTCCCATTTTTTTGATTTTTGTTCTACTGAAGACAAACTTTTTTGGTTTGATTTTATACTTAAGTATATATGAACATGTAAACATGTGAAAAGCTCAAGCCAGTAGCTAATTGTTTATTAATATGATTACTTCGGACGTATTTGCTTTGTGAATAAAATTGATTATTAGGCTAAGGTTCGTAACGTTATATTCAGAAAGAATAGGGCATCGGCTTCCGAAAGTGGAGCTATTCTGTTCTGCTGTGTACGTTGAAAAATTAGGTTGATGTTAATTTTTCCCTTGTTCCTTGGAATTTTAATCATGCCCATTTCTTTCTGAATATAACGTTACGAACCTTAGCCTAATAATCAATTTGGATTCATGAAACAATTTTACTAGCATTTCGTCACCTTATTATTGGTTTGACCCATAAACATAGGAAAAAGCATTAGAAAGCAGCAAACCAATAATAAGCTGAAGATTTGTTGCCTGGTCCCAGAGCTGCCAGATGATTTTGATCAAAAATCTGCACTTATCATGGAAAAAATCGGCATTTTCGGCACTTCAATTCGAAACATCCGAAAACAAAAAAATAACAATCGCCAGTAATTTCATGTGGCTTATAAACATGAATGCATAACAAAAAAAAAATTATTTTACATGCTTAAATTTATAATGATTTTCAGAATGAATACATTTCCGAATTTATATTTTTTGCTAAATCACTTTTAATATGAGTACCAAAAACATTTGGTGTTATGAGTTTCAAATAATCTGTAGAATAAAGAATTCCTTCTAAAGTTTAACTTTATAACGAACATCGAAATTTAGTTTAGTTACCCGCGTACTGAAGAGTGTGCTAGGTATGATTCCTACCGAAATTCGGGTTTTTCTCCAGAAAAGCTCAAAAAGGCTTAATCAGTATGTGTGTATGTTAAATTGACGGAGCTAAATATTTGTCCGATGTTTGCAGACAAATGTGGGAGAACCATAATTTTTTTTTTAAATTCTACTAAAACTGGAAAATCCTTTGTGGAATAGCCTCGCTTTATTTTAGAAATTGTTTGCCTAAAATTATATAAATTAATTTCAGTCTTTTTGAATGTTTCTTCAAATACAAGAACTTTCATCCTATAAAATTCCGAAATTTCTAATAATATCAAAAATAGTGGTGATTTTTTTCTTCATTACGATATTTGGAATTATTAAACTTAGTGATTTACAGTTACCATCAATATCAAAGTTTTCGTATGCAAGTGAGCATTTCTATATAAAAATTTAAGCTGAAAGTCCATAGCACGCGTTACACACGGTAACGCGTTATAGGCGGCTGTCAAAAAAGTAGAATCATTGTAAATGTATGTGACGAGTTACATAGCACAAAGCGTAAAACGCTTGACGCGAAAAGTAGGTTTACTTTCTACTTTTGTATGCGTCGCATGCGCCATGAAAAAATCACAGCTGTTTTTGATAGCCAGGGATGACAAATTATATTATATTTGCAATGTTATCGATAAATATGTTTGTATGGTGGATTATTTGTTTAAATTTTTTAAAAAAAGAAGTCTTTAATAAAAAAACCCCTATCGCAATAGACTTTACAAATGTTTTCAAGAATAAAATACATTAAAATTAATTTTTAAACACAATTCTTTCCTCAACAAAATTTTCATATTATTTATCGATTAATTTTATGTAATAAGTTTCATCTCTGTTATGTTTATTAATTTTATCAATTTATCTTTATACTTTATTCTATATTGTACTGACACAATTTACATTAAAGTCAAGAAGAGCCGACAATCTGTTGGAATAGCTCTCGCTGAGTTAAGAAAACCACTCACTTCCCGTTCCAAATACAAGGGACGCACCCAAAACCGTCTCGTTTTATTTTGGAGCTTTGAGTATGCTCAATAAATTCCACAAATTCTTTTAACATTTCAATTAACATATTTGCAAAAATTATTTTTATTTGATAAAAATATTTACACTACAGCTGATCAAAACATAAACATTGGTGCAAAAAAGCGTTGCATGTAACTTGAATTTAGAAAGGCGTCTAAAGTATGAAACACACAAAACGCGCAACGCACGAAAAGCGTGCTATGGACTTTCAGCTTTACACAAAGCCCGCGCCTTACGTCTTGCAACTACTCGATGAAATAAACACAGGTCGCCTCGCCAGCCCATGTGTTTATTTTCGCCCCTCGTAATTTTAAATAAATTTTTTATTATTGCTTATTGTCTTTTATGCATGAATTACATCTTAAGTTTTGTATTTATTGTTTAATTGTTGGACTTCAATTTGAAATATATGGTTGATACATGTATCAAAATAAAAAATTGTTGCGGTTCATTTTTATATGATTAGTTCTTGGAATATACAAGCTTTTGTTGTACATTCGTTTGTGATATGTAGTATAAATGACCTGGTCGACGGGATCAGACTCTGGCAGCCCTAGTCTCGAACCTATTACTGAGTATCTTAATTATGTCAATTGGTCCCCTCCAATGACAACGCCATGTAAAAGTTACAGGTCCCTTTCATATACAGTTCCGGAACTCGAACCGGTTATTAGTCCTTGGGAACCAGCCACGTGACCTGTCTTGTGACTGGTTCTTTTCCCTCTAGGGTAGTTGATCACACCTTAACGCGTAGTATGAAGTTCTGCCTGAATTTGAGGTTCGAAATTGTACATTTATCTAATTGATATCACATCTCTGTATTACACAAAATGTGTGTTGATATTTCTTTTCAGCTGCGTACTGCCAAACGGGAAGTTGCCTGCAAATTTTTAGAACCTGAATTTCAGTTTGTTTTTTTACACATAAGGTCTTAGAGATGCTGGAATCTACTAGGGATGACCAAGTTAAAAAAATATATCGACATATATCGATATATTTTTATATATCGATCGGTATCGATATATTTTTATATATCGATCGGTATCGATATATGTCGATTTTTCAACAATGATAATTCATACGTAGTCCCCAAATTTTATTAAAAATAAAACAAAAAAATTACTTTTCTTATAACTAATTAAGCTGGAAAGAGTTAATTTCCAAGATTCTTACTGTTCCACCATTATTTCATGGAACATACGTTAACAAAATTACACTCAAACAATTATAATTTTTCGAATATACAAAATATTATATATAAAACAAAAGATTTTATTAGTAATATTCTATTTGATAAAGACTGTGCCGAACTGTTTTTAAAATTGCACGAAAAACAAAACCAGACCTAAAAAATATTAAATTTGATACTGTCGATTTATTTGGAAAAATAAATCGATATATTGAAATTAAAAATATCGACGATATATATCGATATATTTTAAAGAAAATATCAAGATATCGATATTTTTTGCCCATCCCTAGGATCTACTCACGAATTAAAGGAAATAAATGCAATTTTTAAATTACGTTGCGATGGGGGTGATCAAGTCAATTACAGACAAAAATTTTCAGAAGAAAATTAATCTGATAGCAGTATGTTTTTTATATCGATGATACTAGTACAAGTAAACGCAAATATTGATGGAAAAAAAATTAAAATATGGAACAATCCCGCTCTGAATTGAATCAGATATTGTCGGCCCAAAAAATTTCTGTTTGCCAAGGAAACACGTTGCCTTATTTCGAGAAGTGCAAAACATTAATGGCCAAGTTTCAAAATTAGGCTGAAAGTCCATACTACGCGTTTGTAAAATCAAGTTACATGCAACGCGTTTTGTGCGCCCAGTTCTTTTGTAGTGTAACTTTTTTTGTAAATTAAAAATAATTTTTGCAAAAATGAAATGTAAAAGAATTTGTGGAGTCCATTGAGTTTATTCATGCATTCATTGAGTTATGCATACATTTTTTTTAATTAAAAAACGTTTTTTAAAGAAAAATATAGAAAAAACTATTCTACGACACAAACATATTTATCGATAACATTGAAAATAGAATATAGAATTGTCATCCCTGGCCATCAAACACAGCTGGCATTTTTTCATGGCGCTGGCGACGCATATAAATGCAGAAAGTAAACCTACTTTTCGCGTTAGACTCCTTTTACGCTTTGTGCTATGTAACTTATTACGTACAATTACACTGAATCTACTTTTCTGACAGCCGCTTATAACGCGTTAAAGCGTGAAACGCGTGTTATGGACTTTCAGCTTTACAGCCAACGTAATAAAATATGAGAAGATTGATATTAAAGTAGTCTTGTTTTGTGTATGATTAATGTCAAAGTATGTAACGCGCTGTCATCATATACATACATACATACATACATCTAGTAAGATTTGCTACATATTTGGCGATAAACCAAATAATATAAACGACTTAAGTGCACTTTCCGAAAAAAATCTACAGTGCAATGCTGCATTTTGGAGTTTTACCGTTACATTCGTGGATACGATGCATGGAACGCATGCTGCACATAGCTTACCGGCTAGAAATTAAAGTGTGGTCTGTAAAGCTGTGTTCTCACTGTGTGTATTTGCCATATGGAATGTCACATTTTCATATGGTAAATTTGTACATATTGTCTGAAACACTTCAAACAATAGCCTGTGTTATTTCTCTTTATACAGTACATATGATTTAGAACGAGTTCTATTTTGAAGTGACAAAGCATCTGACATCAGCTGGTTTTTAATAAAGCAATTGTTTGCGGACGGGAAAATGAAATAAAATAATCATTAAATTGATAAAGTATTAAATTAAATAAAATAAGTTTAAAATTAAATAAAAGAAGTATATATAACAATAAAATATGTATAACCACTCGGCTGTTTTATGATTGGGTTGCTTTATAGGTTATGTCAAATGTACAAGAGAACTGCATTTGTGTAAATATCTTTGGTGCTATATGCCTCCCAGCGTACACAAAATACTTTTTCATGGCAAAGTATAGGGCCTCTCCCACGATGTCGACAAGTCGATGTCGTTTTCTTATTTATATTGAAAACAATAACGAAAATTTTAAATTTGTTTTTGTTTTCAATATAAATAAGCGAACGACATCGACTTGTCGACATCGTGGGACAGGGAGTTAATCGAATTTTGTATTCTATAAATTCGGCAACTATCTGAAGAAGCACAAGAGCATTGGCGTAGCTAGGCCTTTCTGGGGGTGGTAACCCACCCCAAGAAATGCTTTTGCCCCCCTAGAAATTCAATATATTAGAGTAATTTTGGTAATATAAGCGAAATTTAGGGTATATGGGCTTTAGCCCACCCCCCGCAGAAAAAATTTCAGCTACGCCAATGCGCAAGAGTCAAGAAATAAAGATGTTATGCACTATCGCGAATTTTATACCAGAAAAACATCCACAATTGATACCAACACGGATCTTTTGCATAGGCTGCTAATATCATCGGACCCATATATAAGCAGCTTACGAAAATTTTCTGCTGTGAGGATAACAACTTTAATCCAGATATTCAAGCTTTATTATTGGATCTATTAATTGAAGAAGATATTGACTCGGACTCCAATTCTCCATTATTTTAAATGTATAAATAGTATGTAATGTGTTATTGAACTAAGTAATTATAATATGCTAACAATATTTTAAGATAATAAAACTTCACCAGTATTATTATTATCTAATTTCGTGAATGTTTGCTATTTTTCACCATGTACGAGGGCTACCAATAAAAATTGGCTGATCGCGTCCTTTTTTTCCTAAAAAGAATCATTTAGGTGTAGACATTGTATGTGCCAAAGTTCATTTCATACGTGAGTAACTGATTTTGGCCACCTAAAGTTGCGAGAAGTCACACAAAAATAAAAAGTGGTCTATACATTTGAGCAGATCCACCAACCTATGTATATGTATTTTAACCCGCAGAATTCGAATTTGAAGTTCGTTTAGCTCATTCACCCACAAAATTTGGAGTAAATTTGAAGTAATTTTCAACGGTTTTTCGCAATTTACTCAAAACCTTGTGTATTAAAGAACCAAAAAAACATCAGATTCGGGTTCAGGGCGTTGAAATACATATAAATAGGTGGGTTTTGTCAAATTTAGAGACCACTGTTTTCACCTTATATGGGGCTACTAACTACTACTGTTATGCATACACATTATCCGTACCAAATTTAATTCCGATACCTCCGGAACGAGAGATTAATTTTGACCACCTAAAATTGCCAAAAGTCACACTGTGCATAGCCGTTGTAAAATTTTTCTTACTGCAAGCATATGTACATGCGAAGACCTTGCGGTTTTTTTGTTATAATAAATCGCAATTTGTTTGTCTTCGTAAAGGTAGTGTCTCACACTTCCTGCAATATTTCACTTATTTTTTATTAAATTGCTTTTATTTAATTAAAACATTTATATATTTCATTAATATGATTATTTCGAACGTATTTGGTTTATGAATCCAAATTGATTATTAGGCAAAGGTTCGTAACGTTATATTCAGAAAGAATTGGGCATGATTAATATTCCAAGGAACAAGGGAAAAATTAACATCAACTTAACGTTTCAACGTACACAGCAGAACAGAGTAGCGCCACTTTCGGAAGCCGCTACACTTCCATCGTCAGTGCTCACGTGTATTTGCTTATCACCACTTGTCAGGTGGCTCTGTTGAATGCGATTTTAATTCTTATATATACAACTTTTTCATGAAAATTGAATACGAGAATTAAATCACTCTCAAGCTGATATTAAAGTGCACTTTCCCAGCGTTGCCATCGGTTTATTTTTCTTCATTCCCATTTTTCTGATTTTTGTTCTACTCAAGACAAACTTTTTTGGTTTGATTTTATACTTGAGCTTTTAGTTTTTGCAAATAAGTTAAACGTCATACAGTTTGTTTACGTTTTTTATCAGGACAAATTTGCCTGAGCTTGAGCTCTGACAAAATTATCAATACGCTACAATAACACTATTAAATGCCGTCTATACCTGATACATTTTTATCTTGATAACGATTTGACGTTTATCACGATAAAATATTATCAGTTATAGACTCACTGTTTAGGGAAACCATGCAATCTTTTTTTCTATCATTCTTATACATATGTATGCATGTATGTATGTATGGATGTCTGTATGTAAACAAAATGAAAAATGCAGTACTAAATTCAAGTATTATCTCCTTATTTTGAGTACGAGTCATACTTAAAAATGTAAGTACGAATAACACTAAAATGTACTTAAATCAAGACGAAAACGGAGTAATCATGTAAAATATCATAAATCAATAACAAAATTCTTAAATTGTGTACAAAAATTCTTATTTTAACTGCTATTATTAGTTTAAACTTTTCATACAGTCGTAGTAGAGTGTGTTGGTATTTCTTTGCTTGTTGATAGCTTGTTGTGCTTATGTTGTTGTTTTGCTGTTGGTTATCCTATTTGTTCGTGCAGTGCCGACTAATGTCATACAAACGTCGTGTTACATGCTGCTGGCTTATACAGGATTTTAGCTGTCGTTCTTTCTATACTGAGTTAGCTGAGTGGTCTAAGGTGTTGGTTTACAAACATGATGAGCTAAGTTCAATAGGAATGAACCAAAATAAATTTTAAATTAAATCAAGCCTGTTCCAGGATTAAATAAGTAAAAGTTAGCCTGATTCGGGCTTGATTCAAGTACGCGGCCGGATTGATTAAAGTACGCGGTTAGGAATGATTCAAGTACGCGGCGGGATTGATTCAAGTATACAGCAGGCTTAAATCTACTACGACGTTTGTCAGGTACATGTAGGCTATGCCCGAGCAATGAAAATAAACAACAACAAGAGCACAACAGTGATTTGTGGCAATCATCAAGTAAACAAACATCAACATAGTACGAGTACGACTGTGTATAAAGTTTAT
>OY101450.1:62332582-62660082 GCA_956483635.1 Panzeria rudis | reverse complement strand
GCACTTGTCTACAACATTTTCAAATCAATTAACCCATTGCGAGCAAAATGGAATTCAAAATAATTTTTATATGACTTTTCTCGTAAAAGCACCGTTATCTTAAAATCTGACCGATACAACGGTACTTAAGCGTTTAATATAGTTTAATATAGAACCTTCCAAGCTTTAATTTGATATGCAATTGGAAGCTGTCATCGGTGTAATTCGTAAGTTATGGCACTATAAAAATGAGATTTTAAAATTAAGTAAACTCATAGAATAATTTTTAAAGTACCATAACTTTCGTATTTCATTGGTGACAGGTTTCAAAAATACACCAAATAAAACCATAGAAGGTTCTCTATAAAAGTGGATACAGGGTTATGTATCGTTCTATCGACTAGTTTTTAAGATAACGGTGATTCTGCGTGAAAAGTCAGATATCAAAATATTAATGTTGCATTTCCAACCCAATGGGTTAACAGATTTCAGAAATGTATACACCAGTAGGAAGGTATTTTACAGAACTTTACCGTGTTACCCATAGCACTTATGTATATCTATTTTTAATTCTAAGAGTTATGACTAATAAAAAATTAAAGTTTTGAGCCCCGTAACTCCAGAGCCAAGAGAGATCTTCCAAAAAAATCCTTTAAAATTCTCTGGTTGAAAAAAAGCTACTACGTCATGACTTTTTGCCGAGAAAACGTGACCAACAGACAAGCTAAAATTGCATTTTCTTTAAATCCAATATTTTTTTAAATATGGGTTCGCATTTATTAAAAATAATATAAAAATAGGATTTTCCGGCATAATTGACTCTATTTTGTGATATAAAAACCAAGTTAAATCACACTAACCGTGGGCAAAAGTAATGGTTATTTTTTTTGGTAAATATTCGCCAAGTGGTACCGTCACCTTTAGTCAATATTCTATTTGATTTAACATAGAGAACTTAAAAACTTTAAGCACTAAAATTGCAATAACAATAACGAGATATTAAACAAATAAATTTATTTGCTTTTACATTTTGCGACATCTAAGTATATTTTGAATAAGTGCTTTTATTTTTATACACGTGAAACATTTCAAAGTGGCACCACTGAAATATGTACTTCTACAACAAAATGTCAGCTGCCGCTTTCAAAATAATTAATTAGCTGACTACACGGCGACAAATGAAACTAGCGACATTTGAAATCGTGTATTCGTGTAGCCTGCTGTGGTGAATATGTTTAATCCATTAGACTTATATGAAAAAACTTGTTGCAGGGCCCCTTTGTCCATTACAACGCGGGTAAATACGGCCCGGTAACAATGAATGTTAGATGTTTTTTTTGTTTGTTTATGAGGCACTATCCCGTGTGGCCAACAGCCTAGCTGTCTTGATCATGGCCGTGCCGAATTATTCTTCTTTTGTCCACCTTGTGTGTGCAATTGGCCAAATTGCAGTGGAACAACACAAGGGCCGGGAATTGCTTTATTGTGGCGAGTCAAACCACAGCTTTATGCCTGACTCTAGACCTGAAAAGAAAAAAAATATATTAGTTTGAATACAGACAAATGGAACGATACATTTCCTTTACCTGAAAAAAGAGAAAATAATTAATAAATTTAAGGAAAACAAAAGACATAAATGATCTTCACTTACCATTTGCAGTTTTCAATGTAAATAATAAAAATAGACGGGAAATTATTGACAGCTGGCGGATGACATATACCCAGGCTGGTGGCTATGAAACGAAATAAACTATCTACTATGTGGGCGGGATTATATTTTAATGCATAGGTTTTTGTTTTTGGACGTTAGGTTCGAACGATACTCCGAAATGTTGATAGATCCCTAAAAAGGATAGATATAGGTTACAGAATATATAAGGATAAACAGGTGAATTATGAAGGAACAAGATATAGTATACCTAAGGGACTAATTCGGAGGAAAAACTGGGGTATAAAAGAGGATTTGTTCCGCCATTTTAGACATTAAACTGGTGAAGCTATTAAGATAAATCAAAATTTAAATGGTGGCAAAAAAAAATAAAAATAAATAAATAAAAGAAAAAATAATTTTTAACAAACAGTGCAAATATAAAAGAAAAAGAACATTAAATTAAAACTAATAATTTAAAGCTAATTTAAATCAAGAAAAGTAAAGTGTATCTAAAATTGACAAAAGGAATATTAAAGCGAACACGATATCAAGGGCGAAGGACATCAGTGCATAATATTTGAGCAAGTGAGGTTACGATAAATAGGTAAATTTATAAATTAAATTAAGTGAAGCCAAAAAAATAACAATAGATTTTAAATAGGGTACAGAGTTAAAAAAAGAAAACAGCCAGAAAGGAACCTGCAATGTGGTCCCAAATTGTAGACGGAGTAATCGGAAATAAATTACAACCCTAGAAGTCCACCGATGGCTGTAGGAAAACACTGTACCAGGTAACCTTAAATAAGGCAGATTTTATTATGAGCATAAGCAGTTTCCCGCTATTTGAGAAAAGAAAAGTATTGAAGTTCTATTAGAAATCAGTGTGGATTAGTAATGTCCAATTGAAAGAAAAGTCGCTGAAAAAAAAAACTATTTAAAAGTACATTTTAAAAAAATAGTAAGCTAACCACTTTAAAACCCAACAACAAAAAAAAAACATATTAACATAAAAAAATATATACATTTAACGCAAATGAGCAGCTCCCATTAGGCAATTTAATCTTTTTAAGAATATACAAACTATTTGATATCTGTGCCTTTATAATTGTTGTGTAAAAGTTAGGTTAATGTTAGTTAATAATAGTTCCATTAATAAAGAAAAAGTAAGACTAATTTGATCATTTTTTTTTAAATCTCATTTGTTGGAGTAAACGAAATAATCTCTTTTTTTATAAAGTCCTTTGCTTGTCTAGAGTAACTCGTGCCGTATTAAGTGGCTCAGTGTACATCAGAAACCAACCGTTTAAGAGAGCTCTTTTAGGCAGGTAGTTTATGATTTGAGTCAGTCAGTGAACGGAAATAAGGGATCAAATTACCAAACGTAGCAAATGAGGAAATGGTTATGAAAAGGGAAGAGAATTAAGTTCGTTTATTTACCAATAAAAATAAAACCCGGATAAGAGAATAATTGAAGCCCAGTTTTAGGCGCGTTTTGATAAATATAGTAGTCTTGTTTTTTTTAATATAAGTATGTTTAGTGTTGTGTTAGCTTAAAATTTATTTGTTAGTTTACAATTTAATTGTTAGTTTGAACAATTATTTGTTAGTATTTATAGCAAGGATTTTCCGCTAGAAGCGATCATAAAAAAATTAAATTTGAATTAAAAAGAACGTTTGTTTTAAAAAACCCTGGAAACAGGATTCGATTAATATACATTAAACAGTATCTGATTTTTTTATTTTATGACCAAGAAAAGTATAGAAAAGAAAAAGAAACTGAATAGAAACTAAATTTTAAGTAGAGTAAGGATATTAACATTACTATTGTTAGGATTAAATTTTAATAATAAATTATGTATTGAGCTGTTAAAAAAATACTATGGGTTTCTAAATAGATAAAGTGGGTTGTTGAAGTAAGGTAAGTGTGGTGTGAGTGGTGATTTTTTTCAAGGGGTCCCAAACAACGTGGAGGATAATGGAGAACATGGTAGGGTTAGGGCTACTGGAGGATGTCATCTACCTCCCTCTCAAGATGTGTATGTTCTTTTTTTTTGGTTATGTGTTAGTACATTCTCATTTTATTGTTACGTGCTTTTGGGCCTAGAGGTATGGGACTAATGCAGACCCCACTGAGATGCCACTGGCAAGCCGAGCGCTCCCTCTAGTGCCACACAAGGCCCATATGGCACCCAATCGGAAGCATTCGACATTACCTTGTCGTATGTCAGAGAAATTGTGTTTTCGTGTGTAGAAAATCAAAACATGTATATAGACCACTAAAGCAAAAGAAATAGCCTAATACACTTTTTTTAATTTGCCGAGAGTTCTTGGGATATGAATTTCGTAGCCGTTTTGGGTGACCGGAAGTCCGTTGTACGTAAGTTTTATCACCAGGAATTCTGGCAAAGATGGAAGTAAGTGTAACAAGTTCAGCAGGTAACGTGTAGTTCATAGGCGTTCGAAATTTTTACCCTAGTTGTACTCAACGTGCCTTTTGGTAATAAAGGTTCGTAATAATTTCAGCCGTAAATTGATAAGGCGATATACTGACAGACCGATAGCCGCTCAAAGTGAAAGCTTTGAGGTCTGAAGTATTGGGAAAAGCAGTATTGTTGGCCTCGTCTTATAAGTGTATTTGAATTTATAATTAGAGTGTTAGTCAGGTCTATGGCACAAGACATAATTTTTTTTTAAGTTTTCCACATCTATGAGAGCTCTATAGGAAGAGTAAATTTGAAAATTGAAATATATGAATCACACCCACCACCACTACTTATAACAGCCCAGCAATAGAAAATTTAGAGTTTCAAAAGAAAACGTCACCAATTGAACCATTTATGGATATTTTTTTGTTCTTCACCTTTTAAGTGTTACCCGTTTTAGTGCACAAATAGTTTTAGATAAGTGATTTTTTTGTGTGTAATGAATATAGGTACTAGGTCACAGAGCAAAACCAGAAAAAGCCGTCAACTTGAATTTGATGCGAATAGGAGTTCACAGCATAAAGTATCGAGAAAAAGAAACAAACACTCCAATAGTGAATTAAATATATCCTCACTGCCCACAGACCCGAAATTAATGAAAATGAGTAACCCGAATATAACTGAAGCAGGTAGTAATAGAGCAGGTCAAGTTGTAGACTTATCCGGCAGCATTTTGACAGGAAATCAGAGGCAGGCCTGGCCTGAAAGTAATATTAGTAGGCAAAACATGCCTCCTGATAATGGCAATGCAGAATCGAATATACCGGAAGATGTGCGAGATTTTGTAGCCGATGAGGCGTTAAGCGTTCAGAAGAGCTTAGAAAACAAAGTTAAAGAGATGGTCCAAAAAGAAATGATCGAGGTCAATAAAAATATTAATGAGTTGACAAAGGCCGTACAGAGCTTGTCCAGGGGTGGGATAATGTCCAACGCTGTAAATAGGGAACGAAACAGTTCTGATAGTGGTAGAGGCAATAGCATAAATGCGCAAAATACACCAGCTAGAGCTGAAATTACCCCCTACACTTGTCGATAGGCAACATTTTTGGCCAAAACTACCCAACACCAACTTTTCTGAAAATAACAATAATAATTTGAATCATAGTCGCAACAATAATAACAATACTAATAACTTACCGGTAATGTCTAGAGCAGCGGCATCGAGCGTTTCTGTCGAAAATCTCTTTAGACAACATTATAACCCCACAAACCGTAATACAGCATTCTCTAATTTCCCTCATCAACAAGAAAATACGTTAGGCCCAAATAATACCCAAAATTCTACAGATAAAATCTGGATTAGGGTCGATAAATTTAATATTGTTTTTAATGGCGATACGTCATCGATGGCAGTTGAAGATTTCATCTTCAGGCTTGAGCATCTTCAAGCACATTATAACATTCCTTGGGGAGAGGTACTAAGGGATTTTCGCCTTTTGGTATCCGGCTCCGCTAGAGAATGGTATTGGTGGTTCATCAGGAATCATTGTGTTTCGGATTGGCATAGTCTTCGAGCAGCTTTATTAAGTCGATATCAGGTTGTGCGATCAAATTTTGAATGCATGAGAGACCTGGTAGAAAGGAGACAAAATATGAATGAGTCCATCGACACGTATTTTCATGTTATGTGCCAATTAAGTTCCAGGTTGATTCAGCAAATGCCTGAGTATGATATGATAAGAATTTTAAAAAGAAATATTAAAGACAGTATAAGAAGAATTGTTTATCCTATGGCAATATCTTCGGTAGAACAGCTACGCGTAGAATGTAACGAGGCCGAAAAAGCATTTATGAGGCGAGACCTAAATGGTCAACAACAGCCATTACGTCCTACAAAACATGTAAACGAAATCGATTTCGGCAAGGATTATGAAGAAAGCGCTGTACAAAACACAGAAGAACTAGCAGCAATACGGGTAAGCCAACAACAAAAAACACAGTTAGTTTGTTGGAACTGTAAAGTGCCAGGACATGTATTCATGGAGTGTCCGTCGACTGAAAGGTCACTTTTCTGTTATCGTTGTGGGAAACCCAACGTGATTACACCAAAATGTCCTATATGCCAGAAGGAAAACTCGAAGATAGGCGAGAGATCGACAGGGGGCTCTCGTCGGAACGAAACCCCTGCTCAGTAAAATCTTTAGAAAAGCCAAACCCATCAGAAGGCGCAGAGAGAGAAACAACCATTGCTCAAAAACTCCTGATGGCGAACAACAAAAATTATTTACCCCGATTTAGACATTATTTACCTTTAGAGATCAGGCAAAAAAATTATGAGGAAGTTAGAAAGCGTATTTTTAACGTTGAGTCCACACTACAACCAGTTTCTAAACGTATTTTGAAGATCCGAAAAAATTTTTATAAACGACGAATAATTAGACGATGTCTTGTAGAGTCAGTCTGTAGAGCCAGTGAAGATTTCGATCCTCGAGTTTTTGCTGAAGTAATAGTAGAAGGAGAGCCGATAATGGGACTGCTAGATACAGGTGCCTCTGTCAGTATTCTAGGGAAAGGGTGTAGAGAACTAATACAGAAATTAGATCTTAGTATTCTGCCGATGGTGACCAATGTGAAAACGGCCAGTGGTCATCAGCATAGAATACTGAGAAAAGTAAAATTATCCATACGGTACAAAGAAAAAGAGCACGTCATGCTGTTGTATCTTTGCCCCGGCTTGGAACAAGTTCTCTACTTAGGTATTGATTTTTGGCGACAATTCGGCTTGGCACCTGAAATAGTAAACATTGATGAAGTGAACATGTTAAAAATTGAACGAGAGATGGTGGAGCGAGAAAACGAGTATAGGTTAAAGCCTCACGATCTAACTGCAGAACAAAAAGAGCAAATACAGAATGTGATAAGCAAGTTTTATACATTTGAAGAAAATGGTTTAGGGCATACTTCATTAGAAAAACATACTATAAAATTGGTAGAGGGCGCGGTTCCGTTTAAAGATAGACATTACCCGATATCCCCAGCTGTACAAGAAATTACATATAAAGAGATAGACACAATGTTGAGCTTAGGAGTTATAGAAGAAAGCAACAGCCCGTGGAACAATCTGACTACGATTGTCAGAAAGCCTGGAAAGAATAGATTTTGTTTAGATGCGCGCGATCTTAATAAGCTTACGGTGAAGGATGTATATCCCCTACAGAGCATCGATGGTATACTCAGAAGAATTGATGAAACGTATTACATAAGTAATGTCGACTTGAAATACGTATTTTGGCAGATAGAGCTGGATGAAGATAGCAAGCAATACACCGCTTTTACAGTTGCCGGCCGTCCGCTTTATCAATTTAGGGTGATGCCGTTTGGACTCTGCAACGCGGCGCAGAGACTTTGCCGATTAATGGACCGAGTAATACCACAGAGTCTGAAAGAAAACGTTTTTATCTACCTTGATGACCTGTTGGTAATTTCCAGTACTTTTGAAAGACATGTACAATTATTAGAAGAAGTAGCCGACTGCCTAAGAAAAGCAAATCTCACCATTGGTATAAAAAATCTAAATTTTGTTTCCAGGAACTCAAGTACTTAGGATTTATTATCGGGGGAGGAACATTGAAAACTGATCCTGACAAGATTCAGGCGATCAAAAACATTAAAATACCTAAAACAACGAGAGAGGTAAGAAGTTTTCTTGGTACCGCAGGTTGGTACAGGCGGCTTATCAAGAACTTCGCCACCCTCTCGGCCCCTTTAACAGATACGTTAAAAAAGTCTGTAAAGTTTTTAATGACTCCTGAGCCAGCTGGATCGTTTGAGATGCTTAAGAAAGCGCTTACTACGGCTGCCGTACTAAAACATGCCGATTTTAAAAGAAGATTCTATATCCAATGTGATGCATCAGATTACGGTATAGGCGCGGTACTTTACCAATTAAACGACAGTCAGGAAGAACACCTACTCACAAAAACTTAATTCATGCCAGAAAAATACAGCGTAACGGAGAAAGAGTGTTTGGCAGCAGTAATGGCCATAAACAAATATCGAGCCTACGTGGAAATGATGCCATTCACTGTAGTGAACGACCACGCTAGCTTAAAGTGGCTCATGTCCTTGAAAGACCTCAATGGCAGACTGGCAAGATGGTCGCTACAGCTTCAATCGTACGACTTTGAGTTAGAACACCGTAAAGGATCGGACAACTTAGTTGCCGATATGCTATCTAGAGCACCTCAAGATTTAGAGGTCAGTGAAATCAGTCGTGAAGGGTTGTTAGACTTTGAGACAATAGAGTTCGAAAGCGATGAATATTTGGAATTAATTAAAAATATAGAAGAGAATTTAGAGAAACTGCCAGATCTGAAAGTGATTGACGGTCTAATATTTAAACGCACATTGTTTGATCAGCCATGGGAAGAAGAATACCAGTGGAAACTCTGGATTCCAACAAATATTACGTCAGCAATAATAGAAAAAGCCCATACGTCCAATACAGCAGCCCATGGAGGCATCGTAAGAACCTTGGAAAGAATAAAGCGGTTCTTTTATTGGCCCAAGATGACCGCACAGGTTAGAAATTATGTTGGACAGTGTCAAATATGCAAAGAAACGAAACCATCATTTCAAAAGCTAATGCCAGGAATAGGGGAGGAAGTCGTGACTGAGCGCCCATTTCAGAAATTGTACATAGATTTTTTTGGGAAGTATCCGCGATCTAAAAACGGGAATTGCTACATTTTTATAGTGGTGGATCACTTCAACAAATTCACGTTTTTAAAAGCCATGAAAGAGGCTACCACCAAAAACATCGTACAATTTTTAGTTCACGAAATATTCCATAAATTTGGAGTGCCAGAGATAATCCACAGCGATAATGGTGCGCAATTCACAGCAAAAGGGTTTCAAAACATGATAGAAGGCTAAAAAATTCAACACTTAAAGACAGCTGTGTATTCTCCACAGTTTAACGCCTCGAAAAGGGTCAACCAATCCATATTGGCAGCAATTAGGGCATACCTAGAACAAGATCATAGGGACTGGGACCTATATTTGACAGAAATCGAATGTGCATTACGAACGTCGGTACATTCAGCCACAGGAGTTACGCCATTTTTCTCATTGTTCGGATTCCACATGTTCTCTAGCGGAACCGATTATAAATTAGCCAGGAAGCTTCAATCTCTAACAGATCATAATATTGAAAATTTAAACAGAAACGAAAAACTATACCTCATGCGTAACAAAATTAAAATTAACATGCATGAAGCATAGGAAAGAAGCGCCGAAAGATATAATAAAAGAGCGCGAATAGTTAAATTTCTTCCCGGCCAAGAAGTCTACAGGAGAAACACGGTATTGAGCGATTTTGGTAAAAACATTAACAACAAATTCACTAGAAAGTTTCTAAAGTGCAGAATTCTGAAACCGGTGGGGAATAACATGTATGAACTCGAATCACCCGACGGAAAGCCCATAGGCGTCTACCATGTCAAGGACATTAAAATGTAAAGTGCAATAATAGAGCCTGAAATCTGTGATATAGTTAGATAGTGCAATATTAGAATTAGGTAAACAAAATACTTGACAATATTTTTTGTGTGTATAGTGTTTGTCCTGAAACTTTTATTGACCCTGTGTACCTGAGAGATTTCAGACAATATTATAAGCGTTTAAAATTTATTTACCTTATTTATACAAATTTTATTTCAGTTAGAAAAAAAAATTAAATTTTGTTTTACATACCCCCATAGAAGACGCGCAAACAGATATTAAATAATTTCGCCGAAATGTGTTCATACCGGGAGCTTCGGCGGCCCATGTATAATCATGATGGTATACCTGCAAGAAAACGAACAACACACAAAGTAAACTCTTTTACAGAGAATCTTACGTATACTTCCCTAAAAATAACACCGAGTAGTTAGGCCGCCCCGAATAAACATCGAACTGTCCAATCTAGAAACATTTCGTAGCATGAAATTACTGCTAATTGCCCGGCTAGAGACAGCTCAGGGCATTACTCGTTATCAACGGAGTTTTGTTGCAGGGCCCCTTTGTCCATTACAACGCGGGTAAATACGGCCCTGTAACGATGAATGTTAGATGTTTTTTTTGTTTGTTTATGAGGCACTATCCCGTGTGGCCAACAGCCTAGCTGTCTTGATCATGGCCGTGCCGAATTATTCTTCTTTTGTCCACCTTGTGTGTGCAATTGGCCAAATTGCAGTGGAACAACACAAGGGCCGGGAATTGTTTTATTGTGGCGAGTCAAACCACAGCTTTATGCCTGACTCTAGACCTGAAAAGAAAAAAAATATATTAGTTTGAATACAGACAAATGGAACGATACATTTCCTTTACCTGAAAAAAGAGAAAATAATTAATAAATTTAAGGAAAACAAAAGACATAAATGATCTTCACTTACCATTTGCAGTTTTCAATGTAAATAATAAAAATAGACGGGAAATTATTGACAGCTGGCGGATGACATATACCCAGGCTGGTGGCTATGAAACGAAATAAACTATCTACTATGTGGGCGGGATTATATTTTAATGCATATGTTTTTGTTTTTGGACGTTAGGTTCGAACGATACTCCGAAATGTTGATAGATCCCTGAAAAGGATAGATATAAGTTACAGAATAGATAAGGATAAACAGGTGAATTATGAAGGAACAAGATATAGTATACCTAAGGGACTAATTCGGAGCGAAAACTAGGGTATAAAAGAGGATTTGTTCGGCCATTTTAGACATTAAAGTGGTGAAGCTATTAAGATAAATAAAAATTTAAATGGTGGCAAAAAAAATAAATAAATAAAAGAAAAAATAATTTTTAACAAACAGTGCAAATATAAAAGAAAAAGAACATTAAATTAAAACTAATAATTTAAAGCCAATTTAAATCAAGAAAAGTAAAGTGTATCTAAAATTGACAAAAGGAATATTAAAGCGAACACGATATCAAGGGCGAAGGACATCAGTGCATAATATTTGAGCAAGTGAGGTTACGATAAATAGGTAAATTTATAAATTAAATTAAGTGAAGCCAAAAAAAATAACAATAAATTTTAAATAGTGTACAGAGTTTAAAAAAAGAAAACAGCCAGAAAGGAACATGCAAGTTGGGCCAAATTGTAGACGGAGTAATCGGAAATAAATTACAACCCTAGAAGTCCACCGATGGCTGTAGGAAAACACTGTACCAGGTAACCTTAAATAAGGCAGATTATATTATGAGCATAAGCAGTTTCCCGCTATTTGAGAAAAGAAAAGTATTGAAGTTCTATTAGAAATCAGTGTGAATTAGTAATGTCCAATTGAAAGAAAAGTCTGTTTGGTTTTTTTTTTTTATTTTTATATATATATATATATGTATATATATATATATATATATATATATATATATATATATATATATATATATATATATATATATATATATATATATATATATATATATATATATATATATATATATATATATATATATATATATATATATATATATATATATATATATATATATATATATATATATATATATAAATATATATATATATATATATATATATATATATATATATATATATATATATATATATATATATATATATATATATATATATATATATATATATATATATATATATATATATATATATATATATATATATATATATATATATATATATATATATATATATATATATATATATATATATATATATATATATATATATATATATATATATATATATATATATATATATATATATATATATATATATATATATATATATATATATATATATATATATATATATATATATATATATATATATATATATATATATATATATATATATATATATATATAACCAAATGTTCAACCGACCCTCGGATCGGCTATTCATGATAGACAAAGCAAATATATTCGAAATGATTCCAAATATCACTATGGCAGGGTAAAACTTTCACAGAGGAACAAAGATCCTAACGTTGAACATATGCTAGCTGCCAAAAGAATATTAAGGTATTTATCTATAACATTGCAAATGCAACTAATATATAAAAAATACTGGAAGGCCAATTGAATGTTATACCGATGCTGACTGGGGGAGTGATACTATCGACCGAAAATCCTATACTGGATATGTGTTTTTGTGGGCTGGGGCAGTTTGTTACGTGGGCCTTGTGTGGCACTAGAGGGAGCGCTCGGCTTGCTAGTGGCATCTCAGTGGAGTCTGCATTAGTGCCATACCTCTAGCCCCAAAAGCACGTACCAATAAAATGAGAATGTACTAACACTTAACCAAAAAAAGCACATACACATCTTGAGAGGGAGGTAGATGACATCCTCCAGTAGCCCTAACCCTACCATGGTCTCCATTATCCTCAACGTTGTTTGGGACCCCTTAAAAAAAATCATCACTCACACCACACTTACCTTACTTCAACAACCCACTTTATCTATTTAGAAAACCATAGTTTTTTTTTAAACAGCTCAATACATAATTTATTATTAAAATTTAATCCTAACAATAGTAATGTTCATATCCTTACTCTACTTAAAATTTAGTGTCTATTCAGTTTCTTTTTCTTTTCTATACTTTTCTTGGTCATAAAATATAAAAATCAGATACTGTTTAATGTATATTGATCGAATCCTGTTTCCAGGGTTTTTAAAACAAACGTTCTTTTTAATTCAAATTTAATTTTTTTTTATGATCGCTTCTAGCGGAAAATCCTTGCAATAAATACTAACAAATAATTGTTCAAACTAACAATTAAATTGTAAACTAACAAATAAATTTTAAACTAACACAACACTAAACATACTTATATTAAAAAAAACAAGACTAATATATTTATCAAAACTCGCCTAAAACTGGGCTTATTGTCTTATCCGGGTTTTATTTTTATTGGTAAATAAACGAACTTAATTCTCTTCCCTTTTCATAACCATTTCCTCATTTGCTACGTTTGGTAATTTGATCCCTTATTTCCGTTCACTGACTGACTCAAATCATAAACTACCTGCCTAAAAGAGTTCTCTTAAACGGTTGATTTCTTATGTACACTGAGCCACTTAATACGGCACGAGTTACTCTAGACAAGCAAAGGACTTTATAAAAAAAAAGAGATTATTTCGTTTATTCCAACAAATGAGATTAAAAAAAATTTATCAAATTAGTCTTACTTTTTATTTATTAATGGAACTATTATTAACTAACACTAACCTAACTTTTACACAACAATTATAAAGGCACAGTAATTAAATAGTTTGTATATACTTAAAAAGATTAAATTGCCTAATGGGAGCTGCTCATTTGCGTTAAATGTATATTTTTTTTATGTTAATATGTTTTTTTTGTTGTTGGGTTTTAAAGTGGTTAGCTTACTATTTTTTTTAAATGTACTTTTAAATAGTTTTTTTTCAGCGACTTTTCTTTCAATTGGACATTACTAATTCACACTGATTTCTAATAGAACTTCAATACTTTTCTTTTCTCAAATAGCGGGAAACTGCTTATGCTCATAATATAATCTGCCTTATTTAAGGTTACCTGGTACAGTGTTTTCCTACAGCCATCGGTGGACTTCTAGGGTTGTAATTTATTTCCGATTACTCCGTCTACAATTTGGGACCACATTGCATGTTCCTTTCTGGCTGTTTTCTTTTTTTAAACTCTGTACCCTATTTAAAATTTATTGTTATTTTTTTTTGGCTTCACTTAATTTAATTTATAAATTTACCTATATATATATATATATATATATATATATATATATATATATATATATATATATATATATATATATATATATATATATATATATATATATATATATATATATATATATATATATATATATATATATATATATATATATATATATATATATATATATATATATATATATATATATATATATATATATATATATATATATATATATATATATATATATATATATATATATATATATATATATATATATATATATATATATATATATATATATATATATATATATATATATATATATATATATATATATATATATATATATATATATATATATATATATATATATATATATATATATATATATATATATTAAGATCGCCAAAAAACTGAAAAAAATCGCTCAAATTAAATATATCATTAAAAAAAAAAGAAAAAATCGACAAAAATTAAAAATTCACCAAAACGAAATAAATCGCAAAAGAAAAAAAGCACCAAAACTAAAAATATCGTCTAAACCCAAAAAAATCGCCAAACGAAAAAAGTGTCAAAACAAAAAAAATCGCTAAAACTAAAAAAATCACAAAAAACCGAAAAAATCCCCAAAACCGTAAAAGGGTTAAAACTGAAAAAAGCGCAAAAACTAAAAAAAGTGAAAAAATATTAAAACAAAAAAAAAAACCAAAACCAAAAAAACCCGAAAACTAAAAAAATTGGCAAAAAACAAACAAAAATTTAAAAAAACCAAAAAACGAAAAAATCGCCAGAACGAAAAAAAGTGTCATAACCAAAACAAATCGCTAAAACTAAAAAAATTTCCAAAAACTGAAAAAAATCCCCAATCCGAAAAAGCACCAAACAGAAAAAAATTGCCGCATCTAAAATAAATCGCTAAAACTAAAAATATTGTCAAAATTAAAAAAATCGGAAAAATAACAAAAAAATTAAAAAAAACCAAAAATATCGTAGCCAGAAAAAAATCGCCAAAAACAACGCAAAATACTTAAAAAAGAAAAAAACTAAAATTAAACAAAAAAGCACAACGAAAAAAATGCCAAAATGAAAAAAGGGCCAAAAGCGAGCCAAAGTCGCACTTTACTTAATTTATTTACAACTAATACCAATTTTTTATTGTCAAGGCAGAATTGTCAGTTGTAAGCGTAGTGTTGTGATGATTTTATCTACTTCGGCTTGCGGAAAGCGTCAGATTAATAACTTCCTTCAAAATAAAAAAAAAATCAGCCGCGTTTTTTTGTAACTTTGTAGGAAAGTCACGACCAAATCGTCAGATTATTGAAATAAACACTTTTCTGCATGTAATTAACTCACCTTGCCTTAATCTGATCCGCTCGAGTTTCTCCAACGATCGATTTGTTGACTAATATGATCAGCTGCCCCAACGAAGGGGGCATATATTGGGTTCATGTGTAGTGGAGGTACTTAAAAGGGTTACGTTTCACCCTTATATGTTTCTGGCACGCTTGAGTAAATCCTAAATTCCTCGCTTGAGCTCCCTACTATTAATGTCCAGCTCGTGGTGACAGGTGCTACTTATCTGACTAATTTGTATTTATACATACTTATAAGTGTGTTTAATTTATCAATTTACTTTTTTTATTTTAATAGCTCAAACCTTACGAACCGCAGCCGTTATTAACAATTGGTAGACGCTTTCAACCAGGCTCGTCCAATAAGCATTTATGTAAGCCAACATCAATTGCCGTATCTACAACTGGAGAAGTAAGTTATAATCAAAATTGTTTTTATTTTAGGAATTCTTTGAATTAATTTTTCCTAACTTTTTATATGGCCTTAGTCATAACAACCCTCTAGTCAACCCTCTATATGTCAACACTCTTTTCTCTAGCGACAATTGGGCTAGTTAAAATGGCGACAACTTTCCTTTTATGCGCGAGTAGAGATACCTTAGAGACAACAGTTCTAGTGTATTTCTGGTGATACTGTCAACGAAAGCGTCAATAGCTTGTTTTCTTTTTTTATTATTATCTGCACTCAATAGCAGAGTTGCAATTGATATTTCTTTAAACTGAATTGATTTTTTTTAAATGAATTGAAAATTTTTTAATTTCGAATAAAATTTTTTAATTTCCATTGATATGTTTTAAGCTACAAACAGAAAAGGTATATAAATTTTAAAAATATTTCGGCCTAAATTATTTAAAAATAATTTATTTAATTTTTTATATAAAAAATAATATTAAATATATATGTATATGTATGTGATTAAGTGTATTGCCCCGACCCTTATAAAATTGTAGAAGGGGGTCACAAATGTACTAGTGTATGTTTAGTTCAAATGTCTCCATTTGGTCGCAAAAGAAATACATCGTCAATAGTGGTAAAGTCTATTGGTAGATTTTCAATGACAATATATGTCAATATGCGATTACATTGGCTGGGGTACACCTGGTCAGTAGTAGTATTGACAATGTCACTAGTAAATCATTACAATTTCACTATTGGCATCGAGCGAGGAAATATCAATATTGTAGACTAGAGCCCTAAACATTTTTTTGTGAATCTTGGGTGCCAATGTCTCCATGTGGTCCCAAAAGAACTACTTAGTCAGTAGTGCATTAGTCTACTGGTGGATTTTCAATGACAAGCTAATGTTAAATGTCAATAGATGATTACATTGACTGGGGTACACCTGGTCAGTAGTACTACTGACAATGTCACTAGTAAATCATTACAATTTCACTATTCGCATTTCCTGCAGGGAAATTATCAAATGCTTATAAAAGATTTATAAGGCAAATTATTATACAAAGTTTGTTTCATAACTGGTTGATTTAATATTATGGCAGAGGTGAAGCTAAACACGGAGGTTACATTTCTCGGAAATGCCATGTTAAAGCTCTTATGACACTTGCTTTTTCCGTATTTTCTTAATCTAAGATTGAAATGGGAATGCAAGAACGAGAATATATGAAATAATATATAATCGGACATGTCACAGAGTTCAATTCCGTTCGGAAACGGAATTCAACCTACCCCATTTTTATAGCAGCTGGTGTCTAAAAAAGAAAACTAAAATACGAAAATTTGTCAAGTGTGTCCAGATTGTTGGAAGCGCTACTTTGCTGCGGTATGCTCCAGCTAGGGCTTTATATATTAGGCTGGATTGAATTCCGTTTCCGAACAGAATTGAACTCTTTGACATGGCCGAATATGAAAATGAAAATATATGATATAAAATACTCGGCCCTGTTCTGTAAACCGAATCCGAGTAAATTTCTCGTTTTCCAAAAATAAATAATGCTGCCATTGATGTATTTCAAATCGTATATAGTAACTTAATATTTTAATTTTAATATTTTAAGCTCTATAAAATATGAAATAGCAAAATAGTCTGAAGAAATTTTGTCATTAGTAAATTTATTTTCTCTAAATCGAGCGTTTTGAAATCGAATCGATTTACAGAACATGCAGGAATATATTAAATATCTAAAGGTACGGTCACATTGAGGAAACATTTGCTTCAAATATGTTTGTTCATGTTTAACATTTTTTTTTTGTAAACACATACACAATTTGTTTTGTGGTCACACTAACTGTTTTATTGACGACAACATGAGTAAAAAATATATCGAAGCTGTCGTGTGTACGGTTCTATTGCCGACAACAAAAGTAACAACTCCATCGAAGTTGTCGTACATCCATTTATGTAGATTAAAGAGTTTAAGTTGGCCACAAAACGTGTTTATGTACAAAGTTTTTTAAATACCTCGGTAGGCTAGTAGATAGCGAGCTAGCCTATCAGTGCGGAGGTTGTGGGTTCGATTCGATTATTAAATTTTTGAATGTTATTATTATTCATTGACGACAACTTTAGTAGCATGTTACCAACGTTGTCGTCAACGACATTTGTGCCCTTTATTCGAAAATATCGTCAATAGTTGGCTTGGACTGTCGCCAATTTATAGTCGGTTAAAGATACTTAGTTCGAAAATCCATTGTTGATGTCTCGAAGACATGGCCTACAGGGTAATTAAGCTATCAGCTGTTTGTTTTTTCCAGATACAAATTGAAGTGTAGTCAACCAACTACTTTTAACAAGAACACAAAAAAGCGCTTAAATAAAAAACGATGTGAACTGTTAATTGTAAAATAAATTTTTACAATAAATGACAGCATGTCTGAAAGAGTGAAAAATAAAAATATAATTGCGTGACCAAACTTAGTTTTAGAGTTACGTAGCTCAAAATTGTACTTTCTTTTGTACTTTTTTAAAGGTATGTACTTATTTATTTCAGAAAAAAATTTTTTTCAAAAGGTACTGTTTTTAAAAAAGTTCTTTTTAAAAATTTGCTTTTTTAAAATGGTAATTTTTTAACAAGTTCCTTTTTTTAAATGTTACTTTTATTTAAAAAGGTACTTTATTTTAAGTTACTTTTTTAAGGAAGTCTTTTTAAAAATGTACCTTTTTAAAACTTTTAAAAAGGTACTTTTTTTAAATGCTACATTTTTTTAAATGGTATTTTTTTAAATGCTACTTTTTTAAATTTAGTTTTTATAAGTTACTTTTTTTCAAAAAGTACTTTTTCAAAAATTTAATTTTCTAAATAAGTACCTTTTTAAAAAGTAAGTTTTAAAAAAATTAGTTTAAAAAAAAATTAACCTTAAAATTACTTCTTTTTAAAAGTACCTTTTAAATGCTAATTTTTTAAAAAGTTATTTTTTTAATAATGTACTTTCTTAAAAGGGTACTTTTTCTGAAAATGTACCTTTTTAAAATAGGACGTTTTTGCAAAAAGTACGTTTTTAAAACAGTACCTTTTTAAAAAATTACTTAAAATGATACTTTTTAATGTACTTTTTGAAAAAGGTACTTAAAAAAAATTTCAAAAGGTACTTTTTTAAAAAGGCACTTTATTAAAAAGGTATTTTTTTTAAAAAGGTACTTTTTTAAAAAGTTACTTCTTTTAAAAAAGTTACCTTTTTTAAAAAGGTACTTTTTTTAAAAGGTACTTTTTTTTAAAGGGTACTTTTTTTAAAAAGGTCTTTTTTTTAAAAGGTACTTTTTTAAAAAAAGGTATGTACTCTTTTAAAAAGGTTTTTATTTTTAAAGGTACTTTTTTAAAAAGGTACTTTTTTAAAAAGGTATTTATTTTAAAAAGGTACTTTTCTTAAAAAGGTACTTTTTTAAAAAGGTACTTTTTTTAAAAAGGTACTTTTTATAAAAAGGTACTTTATTTAAAAAGGTACTTTTTTTAAAAGGTACTTTTTTTTAAAAAGGTACTTTTTTAAAAAAAAGGTGTTTTTTAAAAAGGTACTTTATTTTAAAAAAGGTTCTTTTTTAAAAAATTTCCTTTTTTTTAAAAGTTACTTTTTTAAAAAAGTTACTTTTTTTAAAAAGGTACTTTTTTTAAAAAAAGGTACTTTTTTTTAAAAAAGGTAATTTTTTTAAAAAAGGTACTTTTTTTTAAAAAGGTAATTTTTCCAAAGAAATTTATTATTCAGGCTTTGTTCATTCAATTTAATTTTTACAATTAAATCATTTTTTATTGAGAAACAATTTTTCAAAGACCAATTTCCTGACTTTTGTAAGGGTCGAACTGAACATCGATGTTTTCGGGATTAACCACAATCCCATCGTCAGAGCTTTATATACTCTAGGCTACTCAGCCTCCAACGTCAAGTGGTAAATATCTGGCATTAAAGCAAATTGCATTAAAGCTCTATGTATCCTCGCTTTAAGCTTATTTTATGGTGGCTTAGAAATTTACCATACTTGGCACTTATCCTAATCAACAACCACACTTGTGCTTTTTGTTTATATTTCTCACCCAAGATTGAGAAAGGTATTTTTTTTAAAAAGGTACTTTTAAAAAAAATTTTTTTAAATATACATACTTTATTAAAAAGGTATTTTTGTAAAAAAGTATTTAAAAAAAAATTTTTTTTGAAAGGTACTTTTTTAAAAAATGTTTTTTTAAAGGAACTTGTTTAAAAAGGTACTTTTTTTAAAAAGTAACTTTTTTTAAAGGTTTAAAAAATTTTTAAAAGGTACTTTATTTAAAAAGAAATTTTTCTTTGTAAAGGGGACTTTTTTAAATAGCAACTTCTTTATTAAAAGGTACTTTTTAAATCTACTTTTTTAAAAAGGGTATTTTTTTAAAAGGTATTTTTTATAAAAATATACTTTTTTAAAAGGTTTTTTTAAAGGTTATTTCTTAAAAAGGCACGTTTTTAAAGGTACCTTTTTAGAAAGATACCTTTTTTAAATGAAACATATTTTAAAAAAGTAATTTTTTAAAAAAGTAATTAATTAAAAATGTATTTTCTTAAATGTACTTTTTTAATTGCACTTTTTAAAATACATAGTACCTTTCTTAAAAGATATTTATCTTAAAAAGGTAATTTGTTAAAAATGTAGTTATTAAAGTTATTTTTTTAAAGGTGCTTTTTTGAAAATGATACTTTTTGGTAAAGGGTACATTTTGGAAAATAATTTTAAACAACGTATTTTTCTTAAAAGGTACACATTGTAAAACGAAGTTTTTTTGCTTCATATTGCATTTATTACTTTTACTAGATGACAAGACATCCCAACAGCTGTTGTTTACTACTGTTTGATCTTACAAAAACTTTGCAAGAACTAATAATTGTTTTCTCAAAAAAGAGGAAAATATTTGCCTGTGTGTGGTCACACTTTGTTCACATTAGACACATTTTTGTTTGGCGGCTAATAATTTTGTTTGCCATTGATCAGCTGTTTTGCTGTTTGCCTCTAATAAATATTTTATCGTCAGACTACGATAAGGAACTATTTGTCGTTTTTCGTCAAATGTTTCACCTATGTGACCGTACCTTAAGAATGATAGAATTCAATATTACGACATCCTGCGCATAAAATTGAAATTTTCTGCGCATGTGTCACCAATGACGTCACTCAACGGTATTCCTATTGATTAATAATTTGCAGCTGTTCTGTTATTTGCATAAAAGTATACTGTCTTAGGGACACATTGACTTGGCAACCTTTTGAAATACACCATTCACATCATCTAATTTCTCACAGCTCAATCAAAAGTGTGTTAGTAGAAAAGTTTGAGTGTATTGAGTTTTTCGAACTTGCACTTGCATGTGTAAAGGCCAGGGGGCTAATTCTCACAGTCGTGATCGAAATTACATTCGAATCGAAATTAATTTTGATCGTGTGAAATTTTCTAATGATGTTACTCGATACGATACGAATCGACGTTTTGTTTCTGTATTGTAAAACGCGTAAATAAATATGTTGTTCAACAATGAAAAATGTATAAAAGATTTTAACAGGTGGTGTCATTAGCACAGCTAACTAGCCTGATTAAACGGCAAACTTAGTGAATGTTGACGATATGCTTATAATATCAGAAGTATGTGCAAACTATCAAACACCTTATACCACAGTCTAACCAGACGCGACACGAGCCGGAAGATATTGCCGTCTCAGCCGAAGTGGGCAGCATCACAAAAGAGAAATAAGAAAGTACCCAGCAGCTAAATTTACAACTAGATACGCCTTAGGACCGTTATATACTAGTTGTAATGATACTAGTCAAAAATGACAGTCATATTACTAGTTGTAACAAGACTAGTAACGATACTAGTAAAAAAGGTCAATTATATTACTAGTTATATAGAGACTAGTAACGATACTAGTCAAAAAAGGACACAATTTTCAGGTCTACGACTTATACATGAAACATATTTTTAGCTCTTAAAAAAATAAGTAGAAAGTGGCTCAGTGGTTAGAGTACTTGCCTTGAAATATGAGGAATGTGTGTTCATACCCCGGTTGAGCCAAAGTTTTTTTAAGAAATACAAAACCATAAATAAAAAAACTAGTAAGAGCACTACTTTCCAACAACTGGTATGCTAACTGGGATATAATTGTATACAAATGAACTAGTTGTGCTCCTGTGACAAACTAATGTTAAAATCGATAGCTCGAAATATGAAAAAAGGACAGATAAGAAACTAGTCTGAGTTAAAAAGCAACTAGTATATTTCTAAACACATACTAGTCATTTTGTCTGCAGGGTATTAGTGTTTCCTTTTATTTTCTTTTACGCATACATATGTAAAATGTGCAACACTTTTGATTGGATAAAATGAAACACCAACACGTAATTGTTGTCTCTTTCTCAACTAGCCGGCATTAAAAGCTGATTTGGGCAATTTTCAACTGTCAAAGTTGACGTGTCTGGTTAGACTGTGCTTATACAGATTGCCTCCTGTATGATGTTTAACATTTACTTAAAGAGTTGTCTGCGCTGATAGTTCCACCCATCGTTCAACCAAAGACTATAAATATATAAAGATGTTGCACTTAGTACATTTGAAATTTACAAAAATTTTCTGCTTGTTTTGATGAGGGGGCGAAGTATGTAACAGGAAAAGCAAAAGTTTTATACTCCCCTGCAGGAAATGTCGATAGTAAAATTGCGCTGATTCACTATTGACTTAGTCACCAGTACTATTGATTAATTATACCCAGGCAATGTTCTGTGCTATAGACATTTAATATGTGCTTGTCATTGAGATTCCACTACTGACCTCGGAACTGTTGACTTACTATAGACTAGGTGGTTCTTATGGGACCATATGGAGACACTGGTACCGGAGATTCACTAGTGCCTGCTAAGACAAATAAATTAGATTTTTTATGAAAATTTTTAGTTTTCCGTTCAGCCGCATATATTTTCAACACATCAAAATGACACAATAAAAAACGTTTTCTAGCTGCTAAAAACTTCTCTTCTCAATAAAGCTAAAATAAAAAGTGTACACGATTCGATGACAAGGTCACCAAACTTCTCGACAAAAGTGGTGACTTGGAGCTACTTGGCCCCTGGCTTTCTTCAGGGTCACTATAGTGAGAGAATTATTGAGAGCAAATTGCAACACGCATTAAAACCAACACATGTAGATGGTGCATGTTAAAAATTTGTTTGTGTGGGTTTGTTTTTCGTTCAAAACACATTCAAGTAAAAATAATATGCAAAAACTAAAAGAAGTCTTGTTTTCATACATTTATGTGCAAATAACCCACTTAAAACAAATGTTGCCGATTGCGTAATTGTAGGGTAAGAATATGTGTTTTATTGTTGTATAATTACAACTATATAGATTCGAACCGAATTATAATGACATTTGTTAGAAAATTCAATTGTGTATTTACGATATGCATATATGCATATGTATGTATGAAATACTAATGTAATAAAACGAAGACTTATGTGTGATAGCTATTAAATATTTATTAATTTCGTTTACATATACATATGCTATTTAAAAATTTTAATGGTTCAAAATTTTAACTTTTTCAGTACTTGATGATTTGTATTTGTACGTTTCCCATGAGGAATGCTTCCGTAATAGCATAATAACCAGAGCACGGATTTGCACACACATGTGCGGCACATGCACACGTGCCCAAAATAAGCACACAAAAAATGTGGCACACGCACACGAGTAAGTGACATTTTTTTTGTATGCCTACTTTTGGCACGTATGCATATAATTCTGGGACACGTACATGTGCGTTTGCCTTTAGATAGAAATTATAAGGCACTTGCACGTGTGTATGTGCCAAATTTAGACACATTTGCTGCACAGTCGTGTGCAAATCTGTACTCTGATAATAACTAGTAAATTTAGCATCTCCATCCTGTGTTTATAGCATACGTTACTTTCTACAAACCAAAACGAATAAATTGAATTCTTGGTGCAATTTACACATTGTTCAACAATAGTTTTTTATGTTTTTTATTTCTTTGTTTTCTAAAAATATTTTTTCGAAGACTTTGATATGAATCTTACAAACTGCAAAAATAAGTCGGACGGAGCGCACAAACTTCCAAAGTATGGTTCTTTTTCATAGTTTTTTGTGTGACCAAACATTTCTGAAGGATAAGACTAAATTTGAGCTGGTTTATTTATATCCATACGACATTTAACGCAGGATATTCGTTGTGCTATGTAACCAACAAAATATCGAACAAAATAGAACAAAAATCAGAAAAATGGGAATGAAGAAAAATAAACCGATGGAAACGCTGGGAAAATGCACTTTAATATCAGCTTGAGAGTGATCTAATTCTCGTATTAAATTTTCACGAAAAAGTTGTATATATAAGAATTAAAATCACATTCAACAGAGCCACCTGACAAGTGGTGATAAGCAAATACACGTGAGCACTGACGATGGAAGTGCAGCGCCTTCCGAAAGTGGCGCTATTCTGTTCTGCTGTGTACGTTGAAAAATTAAGTTGATGTTAATTTTTCCCTTGTTACTTGGAATATTAATCATGCCCAATTCTTACTGAATATGACGTTACGAACCTTAGCCTAATAATCAATTTGGATTCAAAAAATATCGACTTGATGCTAATTCTATTGGCACATTGTCGGAGGTAAAGCAATCGGCATCTTCATTAAAATATTCTTCATTTTCATCGTATATATCTGTGACATCTAAATCCGGGGTGTGAGTTCTTTCTAATATGCTGTCAGTATTTTGAGTATCTTCCAAAATCGTTTGAAAATCAATGATAAGGTGCTAAACTGAGTAATCTTTAAAGACGATAGCGTAGCCACTGCGATATTAAATTCGTGAACCGAAGGGTTTTTTCCCCCTTTGGCACGTATATATGAAAACAAGTTTTCTATCGGATCTTGGTTAAAATGGTTCGTTAAAATGCATAGTAAATCAGAATTTTCTTGGAACAAATCTGCCGATAAATATAAGATAGCCCTCGTGGTCAGAACTAACCCGCTGATTGAAAATATTTTGTTACCTAGATATTCAACCGTTTTCACATAGGTAATTAGCTCTTCAAGTATATGCCAAGTTGTACTATTTAATTTTAAGCCTCGCTTTAGGGGTTTTGAGTCGTTGAAATGCATGCTATTTAAACAATCAAAATATCTGTCAAGCTTTTTTATAAACGAACACGTCGAAGTGGCTACTGCTTATGAACTACGTGTAAACTGACGATTTTCATTAGCAGACTGGATTGCAGCAGCAACTGAATTGCTCAGAGTTTGGACAGCTATGCCAACACGCATCTTTTGAAAATTATTTGGATTTATGTGCACTGTTGTTAATGTGGCCATTTTTGTTGCTTTTCCATACTCCAGCTAGAAAATTTCTCTAGCAACATCGAACAGCGCTACTCCGTCTGGTGTTTTAAATTGCCCTTTATACGGGCTTTTACTGGATCCACCCAACATGTCGTAGCATTTTCTGTTATTAGGACCCTGGTCACACGGTAGTCCATGCACATTTAGTCCCATTCCCCTTAAAATATCCAAATTTGAGAGTACAAGTTTTTTAGTAATGGGTGATTTTATAAGAACTATCGGAAAGTAAAAAAAAAAAACACATAAAATTCAGAAAAATGCATGAAATATTTATTTGGATCGATAGTTGGGTCGATATAATTTAATATTTGAAGATTATTTCATGCAAATGTTGGCCGCGGCTGCGCCTCAAATGGTCCATCCGCTTAGTCCAATTTTGGCATACTCTTTCCAACATTTCGGCCGGTATCTCACGAATAATGTTGGCAATGTTGGCTTCCAGTGCGTCAATCGAAGCGGGCTTGTCGCTATAGACATTAGCCTTAACATAGCCCCACAAAAAATAGTCTAGAGGCGTTAAATCGCACGATCTGGGCGGCCAATTGACTGGTCCAAAGCGTGAAATAAACTGTTCACCGAACTCGCCTCTCAATTGGTCCATTGTTTCGCGTGCTGTGTGGCATGTGGCGCCGTCTTGTTGAAACCACATGTCATGCAAGTCAAGCTCTTCCATTTTGGGCAGAAAAAAGTTCGTTATCATCGCACGGTAGCGCTCACCATTCACAGTAACGTTGTGATTCGCATCATCTTTGAAGAAATACGGCCCAATGATGCCGCCAGCCCATAATCCGCACCAAACGGTTGTTTTTTGTGGATGCATTGGTAGCTCTTGCAATGCTTCTGGCTGCTCTTCACTCCAAATACGGCAGTTTTGCTTGTTCACGTATCCATTCAACCAGAAAACTCAACTGACCATAAAATGGAAGAAGCGCGTGATGAACTTTCTTAACAGAGCACGCATTTTGGTAATAAAATTCAATAATTTGCAAGCGTTGTTCTTTTGTAAGACGATTCATGATTAAATTATAGACCAAACTGAAGATGTTTGACAGTGACACAAGATACAAAACGTGCGTGAGCTGTCAAAACTAGTGTTGCCAAAAAGATAAGAGCAAAAAAATCACTCGTTATATCTCCTTTTATAGAACTAGCAGTAACAAAATAAATTAAAACGGACTTCCAATTTTTTACAACACCTCTAATCGCGAAAACGCAAACTTGGGATCATATTTCACTCATTCGGGCATATCCCAGATCAACACATCCATCTATAACATCTGCACATTCTTATAGATACTTCATCAAAAATTAAAATGCATTCTTTCTCATCTGCATCTTTCGAACTGTGTCTGTGAGTGCATTATATATGCATAAATTGTTCCAGGCTGAAAAATTTTAATACTGCTCCATCTACTTAGAGACGAAGGGCTCGAAAGGTTTAATTTCATTATATTTCGTAAAAACAAGTATGTGGAGGTTGATCTATAAGAAATTCTTCGAGCAAAGCTTATGTCATGATCTACCCAACGAGCATTTGTTGCCCTATTTTCTTTCATGAGCATTTTACATAAAGTTTTTTCGTTTGGATTTATATTTAATTTGTCAACAACGGCTTGATTAGATTATATGTTCATCACTTTGTTTTCTAATGTTTTGAACATTCTTTTTAAACTTTCGTTTTTTATCTTCAAATTGTGTTTCTCTTGCGTCACAGCCTTAAGTGTTTTTAAACATATTAAAATATTTCTCTCGATAAAATTCTTAATTTTTACAACTTTTATGACAATTTGTGCATATTGATGGTGATTCCGATCTCTTGCGCTTGCGTGACGGAGTTCTAAATAGAGATAAGTCAACATCCCCACTTTCAAAACAGTTCTCTTTTTCTATACCTGTGTCTTCGTTTTTGTCGCTTAAGTTCAAGGTTGGTACAGCACCACGCTTCAAATATCTCTTCCCAATACAGTCTGACGAAAAGTGCCTTTCCCATATATATAATGTCCGTGATCTTTCCAAAAAACGTTCGTCACAGTTGCACTTTTCTAACCATGCTTTAAGCAATGTGGCATCAAGATATGGAAAACGAAAGATTTTTAAATTTGGAGCACTTCTCTTAGATCTTCCACACTGCTCTAAAAAACACTTCGTGCCTGATATAGAGGATAATTTCTTTTTGTTGTCACTATTAAGTTGGACTGTTTTTTCTCTATTTTCGTTCATTATGAATTTATTTATTTATTAAATTTATTAAAGCCTTTTATTAGTGTTGTACTTCAAGTTTTAAATTCACACTTCTTTGTTTTACTTTATTGTCAAATTATATAAGTATGTAAATTCACTGTAACTGTGATATTAAAGAGTTAAAAAAGTAAACACAAAATGCATTATATTAAAATAACGGTAAGCAGCGTTGTCAACTCAGTGCTTTTCGCACCGTTTTTAGTGCTTTTTTCAACTTTCCGACGCGTAAAATTTTCAAGTCAGTGCTCGGTGCTTTTCTTATTTAATTTTTGGTGCTTTTTATTTGTGACGGTGACACTGAACACTAAATTTAAAAATAAGTGTATTTATCTAAAAAAATATGTTTTCAAGAGTAAAATTCTTTGATAGTGCCTGCAATCAATCCTCTGTTAAACATACTTTTTTGTACCCTTGTGGAAGAATAAACAATTTAATTAACATTTTTATGTTTTTTTTTTTGTCAAAGTAAAATATTCAGTCGATATAAGCCCGTTTATGTCATTAGAAAATATTGCCATCAAACATTTGTGACTTCCTTATTTAAACGCAGAAGTTGCATGCCTTCTTAGCTTGATGGATATATTTAAGTTTAAAATACGTAAGAGAATTTCCTAATATGATTTACATAAAAAAGGACTAAAGCGAGAAAATTCATGTTGTAATACCTATAAGATACCATTGATGTACCTCGATTTCAAGAATGATAGAATACAAGATTACGCCATTCCGCATTCCGCCATTCGTGGTTTCAGTGCTTTTTGAAATTTAAAAGTTGACAACGCTGACGATAAGGTAAAATCGGTGTGTCCCGAATTTACATTGTGTAACTTCGGTGAAGAAAAGAAACAGAACTGTTTATTTGACAAAATTTCTGTAATTTGTCAAATAAACCATTAATATATATAAAATATTTTACGTATCTAGATACAATGTAGATAATAGAGTAATTTAGTTTCAATGCGAATCGATATAGTTGCTATTGTACAACAATAAAACACGTATTCTTACCCTACAATTAGATAATCGGTAAAATTTGGCTTTACGTAGCTTATTTGCACATAAATTGTATGAAAACAAGACTTCTTTTAGTTTTTTGATGCTAATTTTAGTCGAATGTGTTTTGAACGAAAAAAACACACACAAACAAACTCTTTAACCCACTTGACCAAGAATTTCGTTACTGACATCGATTTCGAATGTATTTCGAACATTTATCGTATAAAACTATCGAGAATGACACTCAATAATTAATCGAAAAAAGTTCACCTGTCGCTCAGTTTTGTTTCAAAAAACGTTCGTTTTCGAAGGTTCGTTTCGTTAGCAATATCAAAAGTGATCCAATATCGATCAAATTTCGATATCGCAAAAAGGCAGGAGCAAAAGCAATTTTTTAATATTATTATCTTTATATTTTTACTTAATTTATTTTATTTATTTCTTAGTTCCTTAACGTACACTGCAGTCGATCAGATTTGAACACGGTACCTCCAGGCTAAAATACTAACACACATCCACTAGGCTATCGTGGCAAATTTTTTTCTGTTCTATTATAGCACATATCGTGCCTTAACCGCGGAAAAAGCTTGAGCGACAGAAATGAAATTTTACAGGAGAAGATTTTTTTATATTATATCTTGTTTAAATTAAGTTAAAGAAACCAAATTTTGAATAAACATTTCGTTTTATCCAATGCATGAAATTAATAAATTTTTTTCTAAAATCAGCAAGAATAACGGGTTTTTGGCGCTTAAGCTTATATTGCTGTTTCTCTGATGACCTACTGATAACGAATATGTCGGTTGAGATAAAATACTTTAATGACGAGAGATTCTTTTGTATATTGTAATTTTACACTTTTTGCATTTTCGTGATTTGTTTATATGGTTTTATATTTTTGGAACATTATTTTTGGTATATAAAATAAAAATATGCATTACATACATTCTTAGCTAAATTTAAACTTTTATTAGCAACAAATTAGGAACACAAACTTAAACATATTCAGATTCAGTTAATATCAAAAACTTAAAAAAAAAGAAAAAACAAAAAAATTCTTAGTAAAAGTTACATACATATGTAGGTAATTTTAATTCAAAAAATATGAATTGATATTTTGCTTTTAGGACGAATCGTCTTCTTGATCGGTTTCAGGCAAAATATCTTTTATTGATTGATCATGGTGTAGATTTAAGAATTCGTTATGGAATCTTTCAGGTATGGTTTTATTGTCACATAGTGTTTTGAGGTCCCTGTACTTTGCTGAAGATATTTTTAATGGGCTTGTATATAATTCTGCTGGTCCCTTTGCGAGCAGTTCAGCGTTTCGTCTGGATCGCGAAATCGAATTTACATTACAATTTTTTATTTCACTATTTTCGAAATAGCCATATTTAAGGCCTATAATAGGGTTATTTTTTCCAAACAAAGCAGAGCGTAAATTTTTAAAGGAAATTTTCATGGCGTTAGGAAGCATTACCCATGCAAATTTTTTCCAATCTTTGAATTCGGAGTAATTTATTTCAACGCAATTGTATTTTTTTGGATTAGTCCCTGCATTAGATATTAATGTATACCATTCACTTGGTGCCCAAATTGTTCTATTGCGTGTAAAAGATTCTATGGTGCTATGAATTGAATCCACTGGCATCATTGTATGGCCGGGTAATAAATAAGTTATTTTTATAGTTTTAATGTAATTTGAATTGCTAACAAAATACATTAATGTCGCAAGTATAGCTCTGTTGCGATTTTGTCCCGCACAGCTGTCACAGTAAAAACTGATAGATGAACAAGTTTTTCTTTCATCGACAAGTCTTAAATATTTATAGACAAGAGTTGCAATTTCATTACAACCTCTTTTTCCGTGGTTTTCGCCCCATTAAAAACAATATCCATTTGTTGTGCCACTTTCGTAGAAGCTTTCATTATAAAAAGCAAACTTTCTGGAGTAAAAAAGTGTAATTGCGTTTCCGTGTGGTGTGTTAAGTACTTTTTGCAAATCGAAACTAACACAGAGAAATGAAGAATCTTCTTTACTCTTCCCCTGATCCGCTAAAAAAGTTTCTTTGGACTTCTCTTTATTCCTAATGTGCATTTGATATGCTTCTGTTGACTGATATGCAATTTTCGATTGACTATCTAAGCTCTTGACACTTTCACAAGTAGTACATTTCGTTACCTTAATATAGAAAGGCCCTAACTCATTATATTTTTGGAAATCGAGTATTTTGCATATTTCGATACATTAGAAGTTCAGCTATCGAAGAAAGCAAACAACTTGATTAAAAAAATAATAATGAGTTAGGGCCTTGAGGAAGATATAGTTTATTGCTTTTATTTCGGCAATAATGAGATGGAACTGCCGGCAAATTTTTAATAAAGTTTTTTACTATGGATACGCTGGCTTCGTTAGATTTATTATGGGGAGTATATTTTTTGGTAGTTTCTGTATGCAAGCATAGTGAGCTGGTATTTTCAGTTCTTACAGACTTTAAAAACATTTGGGAAACGTGAAGTGTTTTCAATAGAAACTGTTGACATACTTTAAAATCAGTCTTGTTAAAATTTATTACATAATTATAGTTGCAATGTCTTGTGTTGCTATTTGTTCTTCGTCGTTTAATATAAACTTTTTTTATACAGGATTTCAACCAGTCTTTTTGTCGTAGTTTGCTAATACCCAAAAATGTTCATTTATTTCAACTCTTTCAGTTTCTGTAAACTTATCGGCGCATGAATTTCCACATTTTTTGTTTTTGCATGGATTAGGCAGAACACTTGTATTCCGAGCTTTAACATTTTGCATGTTTCCTCTTCAATCTCGTTTTCTGAAAGTATTAATTCAGAATATGTGTCTGAATCGCTATATGGAACAAGGCCATGCTCATTACACTTCTATAAGGAAATATTTTGCTAAACCAATACAAAATTTTTATTATTTCACGAACATAACATGTTTTTTATTATAATAACTATTTACCATACCTCTGTCATGTTAATAATACAAATAGTTTTTTGTTCTTTCTTTATTATTACGGACAATTTTAGCTTGAGCGACAAGCTGCTGTCACACAAAATATAAACAAACTATCAATATGCGCTTAAGCTAAAATTGTTTGTGCTATGAATTCGTAACGGTACATTGTATGACAACGCAATTTTAAGAGATGAGTGATGTCAATGAACAAATTTACAGAAAAAACGTTTTTTGAAAATTGTGTCGCTCAAGCTATTTCCGCGGTTAAGGCACGATATGTACGTATGTGTAATTTTAATTCTTTAACTTACGATGCAGTCAGACATATTCGAACACGGTACCTCTTGGCTAACAGACTAACGCAAATCCGCTAGGCTATTGTCACACATTCGAAAATTCATCGAGAGAAGTTCGCTTTAGCGAACATTCGATTTTTTTTTAGATTCGCGAAGAAATATCGAAGAGTTTTGTTTCGAAATTTCTTCGCTTTAGCGAACAACTCTCTTTTGTTTTCTTCTTCGTAATATTAAGCAACAACAAATTCTATGTAAAAAAATCAAAAGTTGCGCAGCAAGAATTTCATTATATGGACACGAATGCAACTTCAAATAAATGAGCCTTAAATGATTTCCCTCTAGTCAGCCAAGAACCATATGTCTATATGTCAACACTCTTTTCTCTAGCGACAATTAAACTAGTTAAAATGTCGACAACTTTCCTTTTATGCGCGAGTAGAGATATGTTAGAGACAACAGTTCTAGTGTATTTCTGGTGACATTGTCAACGAAAGCGACAATAGTTTGTTTTCTTTTTTTATTATTATGTGCAGTCAATAGCAGAGTTGCAAGCCGATCGGCGGCTAGCCGCCGCCGCTTCTGATTGAATGCTTCAATTTATACAAATGTTTTTAGTAGAATAATATAATTTCTTAACCGAAAATCTATACAGATATACATATGTATATATGTATTTTTTAAATTTTTGAATTTCAAAGAAAATTTTTAAATTTTAAATAGGATTTTTGAATTTCAATTGATTTTTTTGAAGTTCAATTGATATTTTTTTAAAATGAATTGATTTGTTTTTAAATGAATTGAAAATTTTTTAATTTCGAATAAAATTTTTTAATTTCAATTGATATGTTTTAAGCTACAACCGGGAAAGGTATATAAAATTTAAAAATATTTCGGCCTAAATTATTTAAAAATAATTTATTTAATTTTTTATATAAAAAATAATATTAAATATATATGTATATGTATGTGATTAAGTGTATTGCCCCGACCCTTATAAAATTGTAGAAGGGGGTCACAAATGTACTAGTGTATGTTTAGTTCAAATGTCTCCATTTGGTCGCAAAAGAAATACATCGTCAATAGTGGTAAAGTCTATTGGTAGATTTTCAATGACAATATATGTCAATATGCGATTACATTGGCTGGGGTACACCTGGTCAGTAGTGGTATTGACAATGTCACTAGTAAATCATTACAATTTCACTATTGGCATCGAGCGAGGAAATATCAATATTGTAGACTAGAGCCCTAAAAATTTTTTTGTGAATCTTTGGTGCCAATGTCTCCATGTGGTCCCAAAAGAACTACTTAGTCAGTAGAGCTTTAGTCTACTGGTGGATTTTCAATGACAAGCTAATGTTAAATGTACATTGACTGGGGTACACCTGGTCAGTAGTACTACTGACAATGTCACTAGTAAATCATTACAATTTCACTATTCGCATTTCCTGCAGGGTTGCTAAGTTATGAGAGCAGTAAGTTCTCTGAGAATAATAAGCTCTCTTAGAAATTTTTCATCAAAGTGGCAGTCACCGTTGTCATATCGTACGCGTTTTTACGATATGATAAAACGGAAATAGTCATACAGCGTCGCCATATCGTAAGTTTTTTACGATGTAACAACACTGAGATATCCATACACCGTGTACTGATATCTCAGTGTTGTCATATCATTAAAAACTTACTATATGACGACACTGTGTGGATATATCCGTTTTGTCATATCGTAAAAACTCGTACGATATGACAACGCTGGCAGTAGCCGTACGGCCATCCACAAATTAAGCAGTGGCAGTACAATTTATGGCAGTGCAACATCTTCATATATTTATAGTTTTTGGATCAACGTTTTTTTACAAATGTTTTTTACAACTGTAGCTTCTACGACAAATTGGAACTTCATGTGTCAAAGCACGAACTTCGGCAGCTGAGCCCAGTACATCCTTCACTGCGGTTCTAAAGTCAGCAGTATTTCGATGGAGTGGCTTATTTAACTCAATAAGCAGTTCACCTTTTTCGGTCTTACTAATGTTCTTGACACTTTCACCAAGCACATTCAACTTTGGATCATTTTTAACTTGTTTTAATATATCCGCATAGGAACCTTCTTCATAGGCTTTAATAACGAGCGCATCTGCTTTTATAGTTTTTTTCCTTTTTTTGATCTCGGGCGCACTTTTCTCCAATCTGACTTCTTCGCCAGAGGAATTATCGTCTCCGTCAAGATCTGTGGAGCATCTCTTGGAGTTTCAGTGACACTTTTGACTTTATCTTTTATCATGTCTCTCTTCTTCGCTTGGCTCTCCTTTGGACTCTGAGTTAGTGGTCCCCTTTTACGTGCTGGTGTTTGCAGAATTAATTGCGAGTGTTCGGTCTGCGTTTCTTTTGTCTCCATCTCAATTGTGGCCACACTAGATCCTGAGTCAATCATATCGTTTGACATCTGCAAATATAGCGCTTGGATTTCTCGCGTCATCGAGTGTATATCCTTATGCACATTGCTCTTCGCTTTTATAAATTGCAACAACTCCGATATTTTATTGCCTAGTTTAGTAATGCTGCTAAGTTGTGTTTTCCCACTAGAAGTTACTACACTACAAATTGGATTTTTTCCAGCGGGAGCAACAGCGTCCCCAACGTTCATTGGTGGAGATCTCACTATTACGGAGCTGCGCCTGAATGGATTTGCACCATCTAACACTTTCGATTTTCCTGTTTCCTTCTCTTTGTTATTGTTGTTTACATTGCTTGTAGCGTTGTATGCTACTCCAGCCAAGCGTACTGGTGTAACATTGCAGTCGTTGGATATCGACGACTGGTAGCCTGCTCGCGCACTACCCAAAGCCGCCGGTACTGGGGTTATTACTCCCTGCACCGTAACTAATTTTCCTTCTGCACAATCTTCCATGTTGGTTTTATTATTCCGGGGTCCTACCCGTAGCGTTTTAGACCTAACCGCCAGGAGTCCAACAGCCGCCCCTACCATGGGAAACAGACGCTGACCAGGTAGCCGCTCATTTTGATTCAGACGCTTCTGGATTTTTAATTGTTTTACTAGGGGACCCACGGAGACGTAATTCTCCTATTTGCTCTCTATTGAGAGCACCCCTTGTGGGGGGATACCTAGTTAATGGCGATATCCATTCGCCATGTCGCAGAAACGTCTTAAGGCTCATGTACCTTTTTATAGCACGCCCTCGGATCCTGCCGCTCATGGTCTGGGGCCGCTTATTTGTTATTCGCAGCTAACCTACATATCTGCAGGCCGTTCGGCGATCCGCCACCTGCCGACCCACCTAGTGGCATGAGCCAGCCCTAGGTGTATGTATGTATGTATGTATGTATGTATGTATGTATGTATGTATGTATGTATGTATGTATGTATGTATGTATGTATGTATGTATGTATGTATGTATGTATGTATGTATGTATGTATGTATGTATGTATGTATGTATGTATGTATGTATGTATGTATGTACGTATGTATGTATGTATGTATGTATGTATGTATGTATGTATGTATGTATGTATGTATGTATGTATGTATGTATGTATGTAAGTATGTATGTATGTATGTATGTATGTATGTATGTATGTATGTATGTATGTATGTATGTATGTATGTACCCTGCCAACATTTTCTATCGAAACTGTCATTAAAACGAAACTGCATGAAGTTCAAAACTATCATATATGATAGTCGCTTTCTTTTCATAAAAGTGCCACCGTTCGGGAAGAAACGAGCAACTATATTAATACATACCAGATGAAACTGTTTAGAGTCATAAAGGAGTGCTCAAATAGTTTCTTGTTTAGGTGACGAATTGTTGTCATTTAAAAGTTTGAAACTAGTAACGTTTTGACGCTCCGCAGAAGTAACGAAATTTAAACGGACTTCAGTGGAAATTCTTTGAATATGATTAAATGAAATCTTGTTTAATACTTACATATGAACAACATTAAGTATTGACACATTTAAGTGCCATACAGCCTTGCGTGAGCCATGTTGGCAATATTTAACAACACAAAAGTTAAAGATGTATGGACTTAGTAATACCTACATAATAATGTAAGCACAAAACTTGATTTTCCCAAACATTTTGGGGTAAATAATTTTATCGATATCTTTATAATCTTATTGTTCTTTTTTTAGTTTTGCTACATAATGAATTTTAGAAATTTGTACTTAACTTAGCATCAAATAATTACACACTTTCAACTTTTATCACTATTTTGTATGTCTTTTTATTTATTGAACTTTTTTTTTATTAATAACACTATACACTTTTTAACCTCTTTCCAGTAAAGTAATAATATAACTAATTGGAATAAACCGTTTAATAAGCTTACATAGTGTTTTTGTAAGCAAATTTCAAGTGACTATTTTCTCTCTTTTCTGTGTAACTTTGTCCCATACCAACTTTCAGTTGGCACCAGCCATCCCTGCTACACTGGCAACTTGGTAAATATTTGTGCGGCTATGGCTCGTCGGTGTGTGGGGGGTGTTCGTTGCAGGGTATGGCCAGCTGGCGGGCTCTGTTTAAAAGTTGTCCCAGTGCCACTAATATATATGATAAAAATGGGCTTTAAGAAAAAAAGGGAGCTGCCGAAAACTAACGCTCGTATGAAAATGAATTGGTAGTTAGGATGTTGTTGAACTACCAGCACCCTCCCGCGCGTCACTAACTGTTGTAACTCGATACCGTGGTGTTCGCGTTTGCCTATAATCGGTTTCACCTCTAAAACTTTAACTCACTCTATACTCACCAACTAGACCATGATTTAATTAGCCATTACTCAAGAGTTTTCAATTACATTGTAAGATGAATCCATTTATTAAAAAATATAACTTAAGCCTCTTGGGCTAACCTCTCACAAAAACCCTAAGTTCGAACTTTACAGAAAACCTAAACCTACTTCTGTGTTCTTATATTTTACAATGTATCCAAAGTAGATGTATATTTGCATACAGGTATCACTGTACTAAGACAAAAATGATTAAAATGTTTTGTTACCTGTGGTATTTAGCAGACCAATTTTGATTATGAAAGTTGTTTGGGCATTATTCACCAAACACAATGAAAATATCAAAAGTAGTTTTCTAAATCTCTCACGTAACGAACCGAACGGAAAACTCTAGGGTCCAGTTAGAAAGGGCCTCAAATTAACACTCTCGTCATATATTTGGACAAGACTAATGCTTCCATTAATTTGAAGCTAACAATTCCCCATTTACCGAAATATATGACAATCTGGCAACGCTTGCTTTGTTTCACCAACTGGCAACTCTATCGTTGACAGCAAAAGTTATGTGTATTAGTAAATGTTATTTGTATTAGGCTTATTCTAGTTTGTTTGGATTCTGAATTTTAATATTTGAACCCGAAAATTTAATAAAATATTAATTTTGAAAACTTATGATTATAGTGATTGCATTTCATATGCCCGAACGCGAATTATTACTTAGTTTTAGAATTAAAAATAAAATTTGATTAGCGGAATTTAACGAGATATTGAAAAACTTAAACTTCCACAGTCGCGAAAACTTATATACTGAATTTTGACAATGTCGGTACTGTTTTTATTTTTATTTTTTTTAATTTAAAATGCCGAAATAATAGCCTGAGAACAAAATTTTGGGAAAATATTTGAAAATTTTTATTTTAAAATACCGGAACGAGCCTATTGTGTGCCAAGATGGCAAGATGTAAAATGTGCAGCCTTATATCCGAGGACCAAAAATTGTAAGAACACGATATGAGAAAATTCACGAAAGAGGACACGAACCGAAATAATTTTTAATTAATGTTACTGCCAAAGAATGGTATTGTTAAAAATTTTTAAAAGATAATGATACAATTTTGATTTAAATATGCACTGAACAGGGCTAGTGTTTGCTCCAAATCGAGCAGAGTTCTAATACTCGCAAAAAAAATGCCAGAGAGGTTTGGGCGGAAGATGGGTAGGCGCTAGGCGTCGGGGTTTAATGAGGGCCCAACCCTAGACCGACCGCCTCCAAGCAATCCGTCTCTGGCGACCGCCCAAAACGGCCGTAGCAAATTGAAACTTTTATATAAAGTAGAGTATATATGTATTTCTACAATATATATCTAACCTTATACTTATTATATAATTATTTATAAAAAGCAAAATGAAAGATCAGTTTTTATCTATTCGTCAAAAAAACTGTCAAAAAAACGAACTGTCGCGATACGAAATCGAAACGACTTGACTTACGCCCGCAAATTACGTCACCCGAACAAAATTTACCACACTACTTAATAATTTGAAAACAAGTACTTATCTTTCAGGCTGTTGATCTAGGATTGCTGGCTGGAAATTGTTGCGACACCTTTTGGACGACTGTTGACTGACCTGAAGTCTTTGATGTTGTAGCCAATCCGTACTGATGATGATTGAAGTAGGGACTTATCGTCGGCACGTACTGCTTCGTCTATCACTTACGGACTAATAAAAGCTGACACCGGTGATGATGACTCTGATCATCTTTCTGGTTGTCGAAATTTATTTTCAGAATCTGGCGCAATTACCTTTTTACTGCTGTTGAATTGATAATTGTTTTGTTCTTTTTATTGAATTTTGTTTCAATTTTTATTTTATTTGCACTTTTTGTCGTACTGGGTGTTTTTTTCCGACCGTATCCTTTCTATTTTCATTGACGTTTGAATTTTTTTATTCTTAATTTTTATTAAAATTTTTATTGCACTTTTTGTTTCGGCAACGTTTAATCAATGCAGCTGATATGCATCCGCTTATGCCCGTTCACACGTACTTCCATGTGTCATGGACTCCAATTTCCCAGTCGCTACGGCCTACTTGTCAACGTGTCAGCTGTATATAAATGTTGGTGGTGGTTTTTTTTCTCACTGTGGCTTATTTTTGTGTGTCTGGTGACTCAATCGCTACACTGAGCCCATAGACCATGATGTTAAACGCCTAAACCTGATAAAAAGATGTGGGTGTAAAATACCGATAGGTTCCTGCGAATTCGTGTACACTTACCTGGGCAAAGGTGTAAGCTGGCGCCTATGGCCGTAGCCGCAGCAAAATTTTTGTTTCCAGTGGCGTAGTTGTTATGCTACCAGAGCTCTGGCTTATTTCATCTACGAAGTCACTATTTTTGTTTTTTTAAGAATTAAAATTTTTCTTTTGTTCAAGTCTATGCTTGCTAACTAATTTAAAGGGTATTCTTACTCACCAGGTGTTTTTCTAACTTTATTCCTTCTAGATGTTCTAGCTTTTCACAGAATCTTTTCCGGCTCACGTCTTATTCCACCTACACCACAGATAAAAAGGACCGGATATTCGACATGATGTTTGTTAACAAGCCGAAATGTCATTTTTTTTGACATCGCCCTTTTTACGCAACTGAAGCCAACTTCGTCAACCAGAGTAGCATTTTGCTGTACTTTATTCATCACCTTTGTCATCAGTGTTTACACTATATAATACACCCGCTTTACACGGTCTACTGTACCTGTTTTATATAGCATTATGCCACAAAACAGTCCAACGACACCGGACGATATGTAAATGCACATTAATTGTTTTATTTTTGTTTTCGTTAGTTAACTTCATTCATACACATTATTGCGTCGCTTTTATTACATTTTGTACAATCGTATAATAAACTTCTTAGTGACTTCTTCAAACTTATCGTTGTTATTAAAACTTATAAAAAGAAGATTAATATTCGACATCAATATATTTGTTTTTGTAAAATTTGTCAAATAACATTTAGATGTGTTAAAGAAGTCACTTTTTAGAAAATGTATCAGAAATTACACTTCCAAATGTTGGCAGGGTATGTATGTATGCATGTTTAATTGTTTGTGTATTTGAAAGCTATGGACTCATAAACCAGTGAGCCGATCTTGCTGAAATTTTTTCAGTATATTACTGATGATCTAGAGGAACAATAGTCTATATAACTTTGAATCACTTTAAGTGGGCGTGGCACTTCCCATATAGAAGAAATTTTTATTTTAGGATATTTATGGAACTAATGCAGCTAAAGGCTTCAAAATTTGAGTGAGTAGCTCTTTTTATAATGTTTTTAAATAAGTATTATTAAGAAGTGTATAAGTGGACGTGGCACCTCCCATGTATAGAAAATATATATGACATATTATGGGAACTAATGCGGTAAACACCTAAAATTTTGTAGGAGTTACTCCATTGATTTTGTGCATTGTTCTAGAGAAAAAAGTCAGATAAAAATTTGTGGGCGTGACAGGTCCCACATATCTGCCTCTCAGAAACTATCCAACCGATTTTGATGGAATTCAAAACATAGATAGATCCGAGTCTAAAAGAAGACATAGGCATAGATAGATCTATGTCTAAAAGAAGACATAGGCTATAAGTTTCTTCATAAATAGGACCTCGAGGGGAGGTAGGGGGAAATTTCGTCCTCTTTGAAACTATCCGATTTTGATGAAATTTAAAACATAGATACATCCGAGTCTAAAAGAAGACATGAGCTAGATATATTTTCAAAAATAGGATCATAAGGGGAGGTAGGGGAAAATTTCATCCTCTTTGAAACTATTTATCCGATTTTGATGAAATTCAAAACATATATAGATCTAGGTCTAAAAGAAGTCATAGGCTACGATTTTTTACAAAAAAGGACCGCGAGGGGAGGTAGGGGGAAATTTCGTCCCCTTTGAAACTATATCCGATTTCGATGAAATTCAAAACATAGACAGATCTGAGTCTTAAAGAAGATATAGGATATAATTATTTTAAAAATAGGACCACGAGGGGAGATAGGTGGAAATTTTTTCCTCTTTGAAACTATTTAACCGATTTTTATGAAATCCAAAACATAGATACATCCGAGTCTAAAAGATGACATAGGCTAGACATATTTTCAAAAATAGGATCACGAGTGGAGGTAGGGGGAAATTTCATCCTCTTTTAATCTATTTATCCAATTTTGATTAAATTCAAAACTTAGATAGATCTGAGTCTAAAAGAAGAAATAGGCTATAATTTTTTTTAATAGGACCACGAGGAGAGGTAGGGGAAATTTCCTCCTCTTTGACATTAACATTATTGAACCTACCACACTCACTTTTTTTCTAAACAGACATACAGACATACTTACCTGAATTGTACAAATAAAATTATATATTTCTGAAACGAAAGAAACTATTTTACTTGCCACGGTTCAAAGAGAATTTGTCAATTTGACATAAATTATTCCCAGCGCTCAGAGATAGTGAAAATACAATTTCTAAGGTAAGGAACTACGTTCCTACCCGGTGACACTGTGCGTTCTTTTTTTATTAAAAGTGCAGTGTCGGAATATTCAAATCAGATTAGCAGAACGGATCAGTACATAAGCAAAATGCAAAATTTTTGTATATTTTACCAACACACTCACATTTTAATATTTCCTTTGATTTTTATCTCATACATTTTTTGACACAATTCGCAAAAAATTGCTTCTCTGTATCAATTCGCCGATAACTATACCTTATAGATTTACCCAAGGCGAATTAACTTTACAAGGTGGTGTCATAGGCGAATTCAATTCGCCTTCATGGGATTATGTTTTTGTATTCGAAGCTCTTTAAGTCAAAAGCAAGGCGAAACACCACGAGAAATTGTTGTCAGTGTGACCGTTGAAAATGTTCAAAAGGTGACAGAAATAACGGATTATGAAGAAAAAACTGTCACCAAGGAGATATTTTTCAAACAAAGGGGAGACATTTTTTAAAACGAATTAACTAAACCAAATTATTGCATTTTTATGTATTTCGTAGGCATTAAAAATTTTTTGGACAAAATTAACCAATTTTGATATGTTTTCTTTCTAAAGTTTTACAAATTACTTCAACATTGGCACATAAGTTGTTATATATGAACAATTCATACAAAAATATGTACATGTGGACAAAAAGTAAAAAAAGTATTGCCAATATAGGTAGCTGTATTCCCTTTTATATTAAATAAGGAACAAACATAAAAAACAAACGTATTGATAACCTTCTTCGTTTAATGACGTGGACTAAAAAGAACACTGTAGAACAAAATCTAAATTTTAAAAATGACAGACTTCTAGCGAATAATTGTGGTAGAAGATAGACAAAAATAGATATTTGTTGGCGTTTTGAAAATTTACATCTGCCCTTTATTTAAGGAAGATGTAAAATCGTCCCCTTCTTTTTGCACATTGTTATAGTGAATCGGGGTAATAAATCTTGTAAGCTGCCCATTTTGGTTACATTTTAACAATATAACTAACTCTTCGACTTAAACGGCGCATAGTAGGCCATTTTGACTTTTTTCGTTGCAAAAATCATAAGTTTTAAAGTAAAAAAGATATTTAAAAATTTTAAAAAGCATTTGAAAGAAAACTCCTCAAGCTTCAATATGAATGATTTTCACGGTCATATGTTAGCCGCGGCAGTGTGCACAGTGTCGCCTTTTGACTATTTCATAACAAACATAATAAACTTTAAAGTACATAATAAAGAGGTTTTAAAAATGTATAAAGCATTTCAAAGATAACCGCTTTCGCTAAAAAATAAGTAACCTGCATGTCCATATGATCACAGGGTACTACGCACAGTGGCTTTCTCATCGCAAAAACCATAATTTTTTAAGTTACCAAGATATATCCAATAGTTAAAAATCACTTCCATTTTAAATCCTTTAGTTTCAAAATAAGTGCTCCCGCATTTTGATAGGCATTGGGCACGGTAATAACTTTTGACCTCTTTTGTCGCAAAATTGATATCTTTTGATGCAATGATCTTTTTAAAATTTAAAAAACATTTCAAACACAACTTTCGGTGCTTCAAATGCTATTCTAATAAGGAAGTCCAGAAAAAAAGTACCACTATAATTTAACATGTTAGAGTAATATAATATTTTTTATTTTTACTATAAATACACATTTTTGAAATATTTTTAATATAAATATAACACAGTGCAACACGAAAAAAATAACCCTATACGGACACCACTAAATGATAAAAGACCAAAAATAAAATAAGACCCGTGTGTCCCAGTTTTGCCCAAAGTCATGCAGCCATTGTGCATGTTTTATTTCATTTTTGTAAATGGAATTTATTTTTTCAAATTTTTTATGCAAAACATGTCAAAACAAAGTAACAAACACCTGTATTGAAATTATCAAGTGATGATTTTATTATTTATAAAGAATTTTGTTCTCTAATTTTATAACAACAAAAACATTGAATGCAGGCCCTACCTGCTTAAAAGGGTGATTTTCAGTAAAATACGCACAAAAAATTCTAAGCGTGTTATTATTGCGTAGGTATGTTTTATTGGGGTTTGATTTTGTTTATTACAAATTAAGCTATTGAGCATTTTTTACAAGAACGAAAGAATTAAAACTTAAATGTTTTATTGCTGTTTTGTGTATGTATGAATTTAATATTATTAGTCTTAGAAGTAAGTATTTTTTATTTGATTTTCTTTTGTTACAATTTTTGTAAAAATAATTATTTTAAAATTCTAGAAAAATTAAATAAAACATGCACACTTGCTGCATGACTTTGGGCAAAAATGTGGAACAAGGTTCTTTTTCTTTTGGTCTTTTATCATTTAGTGGTGTCCGCGTATGGTTATTTTTCTATGAATTAAAGAATTACACACAGTGTAATATATAATGATATTAATTTATTTACTATATTATTACTTTATTTACTATATTTTTCAAACTAGTATAATTTTTTTTATTAGTTAGTTTTCTTTAAAATAGTCATTAACATTGGGAGCGATATCCAATAGACTTAACATATCAGAGCTATAATTACGTTCTTGTAAATCCTTTTGAGATCTTACATGTCGTCGTGATGAAATTAGTGGATCTGATGAAAAGGTCCTCATTTTGTCTTATCCGTGAAATTTTGCAAGTATTTGTGCATCTTCTGATAACTCTCCAATTGGTAGGCATTGATATTCAATTAAATCTTTACCATGAGCCAAAATCTTATGGACCGTAGGAGTAAGTTTCTTTTCAGGGTACATTTGAACCAAAAGTGGAGCAGTTTTTGATGCATAGTCATGAAACTTTGGGCCATTTATCATTTCTCGAGAGTTTATAACGTTTAGGATAACTGCAAACCTTTTTATAATATGATTGTCGACCCGAGTAATTCTTGCTGTTACTTCATCATTTTCAAAAAATGCTCTGGACATATTTCCATCGTTCGTATTGCCGTACCCCTGCTTTGGGCAGTCTATTGTCAGCCCAAGATTCTTAAGAAATGCATTTTGTATAATTTTTTTTCGAGCAGACAGTTTTTCTTTTGGTGTTGAGTTCTTATCAAAACATTCTCCATCTCACGGAATTGTATACGCTAGTTTTAAAATAAACTTCATGCACCTAATTCTAGCATGTAATGGAGAAATTCCATATTCATAGTTGTGCTCATCACTTGAATCATCAAGATTTTGAAAGTCTTTCTGTGTCTTTTTGCAAATCGCACAGTTCAAAGTTGACGAAGTATCTGTTATTACATATACGACTTTGCCATCAATCATTGTAAGACAAAATTCATAATCAATGTAAACTGTTTTTCCATTCTCCATTTCAAGCATTAAAGGGTTTAGTTCAGAAATTTGCTTTTTTATATCGTTTACTGTTGATTTGATTATTTCTGAAGACTCCTTCGTGTATTTAAAAAATATCGGACGGCAAAAATGAACTGATGATGGGCGGGGATTTTTCCAATGCTCAGAGATTTCACTTCTTAGTCTTAAAGGAACTACAGAAGCCATAAACATATTTGCATCTGTAATAGTTGTGTCATTTGTCGATATTGTTTGTTTGTAGGCACTTTGGCCGGATGATCCATCACATCCCCACTTATTTACCAATGTAAGCCTATCTGGCAGTAATACTGCTTCATTTTCAGGCAAACTTTGAATAAGGCGTTTGGCTGTATGATCCATTAAGTCTTGCAGTTTAACCTCTGCCGATATTTCAGTAACCTTTACATTAGATGGCACTGCTTCTTTTTTGGCAGATGTAACCTTTTTGTATCCAGGAAGAATATTGACATTATGATTCCTTAAAGAGCTTCGTAAAATAGAATACTTTTTCTTTGACAATCCCAAGTCCATAAATATCGCTAAGGCTTCTTCTATGCTATACTTTCTGGGTAAAGCATTTGGAGGAGTTGGAATACTCTCTTTAATTCTCTGCAGTCGATTTGGGCTTGCAAGCTCCATAGCTTTTGTAATGTCTGACCTTGATTTGTCTTAATCTTTAACATACTTAAGACATAATGCTTCTGAAAGATGCGATTTACATATATCTTTAGTGACATTTTGAAGTTTACGTTTTCTTGAGTACTCCGAACATTCGTTTATAGTTTTTGCAGGTCTTCCTCTTTTGCTGTCAGAAGATGTATGCGGTTCTTCTATGTTTTCAAAAGTTGTTACTCCATTCAGCCAGTCTGAGTTCTTTTCCATAAAGGTTTTTGTCGTTCATTTTGAGGCAAGCCATTTTTTATTAATTTTCAAGTAAATGAAGTGAATTGTGGTTTTCACATCCTCTTCGTGGTATCCTGATAAATTGTGTAATTTTTGCACAATAGCCATTCTAAACTAATTTTCATTATATGAGTTTCTGAATAACTCGAACAATTCCGAATTTTGAAATGACATTATAGCACATTGACTCTATCAAATTGTATAACTTAATGATCACTGCTTTTACAAAGTAAAAACTTATCTGGCTTGATTACACAATTCCGGCTTAATTTATACCCAAAAATAAAAAAATGTTTAATCTACCTGCTTTGTAAAACAGAAATCCAGGCCTCAACTACCTGTAGTGTAAAACTGCATTTTCAATTTTACTCAGTATAAAAAAAGTTTAAAACTACCTGCCTATTTTTATAATGCGAACAACGTTGCCGTTTTGGTTAAGTTTAATCAAAAATGGTTACTTTTTTCCATCTGTAGAATAAAAGACAAAAATTAAACTACATACATACATACATATGTAAGTACCTGAAAGTTTTGGTTACTTTTTCTTATTTGGTAGTTTTTCCAACATTCTTGGTTATAAAATATATTGGTCATAGAAACGTTGAATGCGAATTTATATTTAAATAAACAAATTGTTATAGTTATGCATACCTGATTCATACGGGACTCGCACGATGGTTTTTTACCATGAATGAGCAACAGAAATTAAAATATGTAACAAATACGTGCTGCAGTGAAAACAGAATTATTGCCGTTTTCACTATGAGATTGTAAAAGTTTTCCTCTTATATCAAGCAAAACGGCAACTTTTGGTGGCAAAGTTTAGTTAAATTATTTAAAGCATTGTGTAGCAAATATGCTCCGAAAATTTGGCCGAGATCGTTTTTGGCCATTTTTAGATATGCTCCATTTTATTTGTAAAAATTACCTAAATATAGGGTGCCTGAAAAGCGGCAACTGCCGAAAAAGTAGGGCATTTGATGCACATTTGTTTGCTTATTTCAATAAAAAATAAACGTATCTTTAAAACGATACCAAAAAAGTAATGATCTAAAGTCAAGGTTTCTAGCATTTCAATTTTAAAATTTAATTTTTTTTTTCAAAATCACCTTTTTTGGAGCTTCTTAAAAAACTGCCAACTGTAAGCAGCTCCACCAGCTATAATTTTCAACTAATTAAGAAAAACGTTTTTGAACTGGCATCAGTAAGAAGTTCTTTGTACGATGTAATCATTCATTTTACAAAATTTTGTCATAAAATTTTGTATTTTTGCCACGGTATTTGGGAAAAGGCGCCACAGTGCGGCGATACAGCGCACACTGGGCAAAAAGGCCAATATAGTGGCGGAAAAATATATTCCAAACTAATAGTCTGATCCACGAAAAATGTACGGATGAATTATAGGGAAGGATGTAGTCTACAAGGTATATTAAAAGTTAGGCAGCTATTTTTAACACAGTGGGCGTTATAAGTTGTGTCATAAGACCAATTTTACCGATAAAATTCTTAAGTATTCGAAAAACCCATATCTTCCAAACTAATAGTCTGATCAACAAAATTGTATAGATAAGCTATAGCCAAGGATGTAGGTTATAAATTCTGTAAAAATTAGAGAGCTATTTTTAACACTATGGGCTATATTTTGTTATATAAGACCAATTTTACCGATAAAACTATTTAGTCATCAGAAAGCTTACATATATCTTCCAAACTAATACTCTGATCCACAAAAAAAGTGTGCATGAATTATAGGAAAGGCTGTAGGGTATAAAGTTTGTAAAAAATTAGGCAGACATTTTCAACACAGTGGGCGCTATATGTTATTATATACGACCAATTTTAAAAATTAAAAATTTATAAAAAAATTCAACTGCATTCAAATTTCAAAATGCATTAAAAATTTATCTTGAAATTGAAAACGACTACTTTATTTATGTTTTAATTTAATAACAAGTGCTTTCGGAAGCAAATCACAACAAATTCATTTAGAAATACACTCATGCAGAAAATTTTTAAAAAGGTGTATACATAGTTAGAAAAACCGATGTAAAGTCGCATACGCAAGTTTCCGCAGCTAATTTTTGGAAAAACATTACTCCATAATATCTATATTAAGATTCCAGGTATGCTAGGGTATACTTTTTTTGTATTTCTATAAAGATTTAGAACAGTTTTCAAAGCAAGATTTTTCTGTATTTACGTAAAGCCGTTTGGAGTAGCTGATATCAAAAAAAAGTTACTTTGTTCGAAAACGTCCATCGTTGCCGATTCAATACGCCAACATAAAAGATTTTAAAATCAATAAAGAATTTAAAATGCCATATTTTCTGAACCAGGTAACTTAGTGATAAAGAACGCTTTGATTCTGCGTTTAAACTTTTTTTATATTCAATATTTTTGTCTTATTTTTCCGCCGATATATTGGCTTTTTTCCTCTGTGCAGCGGGCTGAAATGTCTTTAAAATATATTTATCAGAAAATTCTACTATATTTAAGGCTTCAAAGACACCAAAGCTCGAAACTCAATTCAAACACCAGAAATCATACAAAAATTAAAATGTGCTTATGCGGTTAATTTCGAATTTATTTACAATTTGTTCTAAAACATCATACAAAACTGGATTTTACAAGGCTAGTTTGTATTAAGATATGTCTTATGTAAAATTACAAAAGAAAGCTGTAGATATACGGCTAAACGCATTATAGAACGCTCTCATAATATGTAACATAAAATACCACTTCATAAAAAATAAAAAAAGGAGCACAATTTATCAAAAGATGGCAGATTTATAACGGTTTCTTTTCTACAAAAAAATGTTGCGTTGTTTGCAATTTTCAAGGGAAATCTGCAATATAATAATTTTTCGAGTGAGTGAAGTTTTTAGAAATTATTGTATCATCCCTTACAAAGGTAAATTTTTGCTTTAATTTGCAGTCTACACCTAACTTAACTTAACATTAACTTCAAGTTAATGTTAAGTGTAGACCGCTCAAGTTAATGCTTTTTTCAGGTTAGAACATAGTTGTTAGAGCAATTGTTTTAACAACGCAGTCATAACTTCAAGTTACAAAATCATTTCAAGTTAGGTGGAGACGTAGAGTAAGGGAATTCTACATTGCGATTTTTTAATATAAAGTAAAAAAAATACTTTTATTTTAAAAAATAAAACGCCATTACATAATTTAAAAAAAGTGGCAAGGCAGTGACAAATGCCCACTTTATTCGGCCCACGGTCACACTGATTATTGTTGTTTATAAATAAATTTTGACACGCCGAGCTTCTAAAAAAAAGTAGTCAGCTGTTTTTATAAGACCACCTTGTAAAATTTATTCGCCTTGGATTTACCTTAGTATAGCCAAGCCACAACAAACTCTTTCTTAAGGTCCTTAGTGTCATATAGAGTGTATCAGTAGATTTTTAAAAAGCTTCTTGACGTCAAATAAGTCTCAGAGATAAGCATTTAATTACATTTGCAAACAATTTTGGCTATAAAATTTTTTTTGACGTGCCAACACTGTACATTTCTTCATTGGCTATAAACACACGAGCACAATTTTTATTCAGTTCAAAACACGGGATGAATATTCATCTGGTATAAATATATAAATACGTACACACAGCTTTATGTTCTTAGTGTTTTTTGCACTCATTTGTTTTTGCAAAGTGTGAAAGTGTGCATGTATTTGCTAATGCCAAGGCGAATTAATACCAGGTAAACTCATCAGCGCATATGATCATCAGCTGTTCGTAGGCGAATTGGGCTGCTTACACCCAATCGGTCAAAATCTACTTGTTTTTTCTATTGTTTGTTTACATTTTACTGACCGCCATCTTTTTCCTTCGTATTTTGGTCCAGGGATGGTAAATGAGATTTTTAAATTGTACCACTTGTTCTCTAAAGATGTACTTTTTTGGGCATAATTGTACCAAAACAGATATTTGAAATCAGAAAAATTGTTTAATACAGAAAATGCATCACTTTTCTGTACATATATCTGTGGCAAATTTCCAATCTAAAATAGCTCACATTACGTCCGTTCGAGTACCAGAATAGGAAAATAAACTAAAAGTTTTGTTTGTTTGCACACTCTGTCGAGTTCCCTAAACGTTTTTCCAATTTTTTAATGAACTTTACTGCATTTCCGTGATGCATTTTGCTCTTTTTTGTTTTGGGCCAAATTGATGAATTCAAAGGGCCAAAATACGTTCAATGGGGCCAAAAATTGTTTTTTGGAATATATTTGATTACAAGATTTTTATTTATATAAAACAAAAGTAATAGTAATATAGTACATGTGTTTTATATTATTTAGAACAAAAACAAAAATTAGCGACAAAAATTTACATTGTTTAAAAGTATTTTTTGTTAGTTATACTAAACTAAAGACATATTTTATATGTAGTTTAAAAAACAAAAATTTTAGTCCTCAAGTTCTTAGTCCAACTGTTTCTCAACTGTTTTTAACATATTTGTGTGTTATAAGTCTTAAAATATCATTAAAGGAATTCACAAGGTGTACTAATGTCAAAGGTACTAACATAGTACAACATTTTAAATAGGATATTTGTGAATACCCTGTCATATATTCAAATACTAAAGTTTAAAAAAACTTCAAAAATTAAACATCAAAATATTTTAAAACAAATATTTATGTACATACAATAAAAATACAAAAATTAAAATTCAAAATAGAATCGGTTTTATGCGAAAATTATTGAGCTGAACACATAGCACACCATAAAAACATATCTAAATAAGTTGTAGTGTCATATTATATTTTTTATTGAGAATATCAACAACGAACATACAACTATTGTATAACGTTAGTAGCTACAACAGTTAGAACAGTTAGGACTACCTTGTGAATTCCTTCATTATCATAACAATTAATAGAATCAGATTTCATTAAATATATGGATTGTATTAAAGATGACACGGTATTTGCATGAAGGCTATTCCTTATATTGGTTTTAATCATATATTTGAAGAAAATATGCTTTCTATACATGCTGAGGAAATCAAATTTTTAGAAACCATTTGCTTTGTTTTGTTTGTATTACTTTAAATTGTTAGTGTTGTGAAAGTGCTAAGTACTTGGATACTTACTACTGCACTTGTTTATAAGGTACTCAGTAGCAAAAACAAATGATCATTTACTTTTGAATAAATTTAACTAGACACAAATTAGAAAAATCAAATAAAGTGTAAAAACAAATGGAAGAGATTACATATAATTAATTTTTTATATTTTCTTAAAATTTGCGTGTTATAAGTAGTATTGTATCGATTACCAATAAGAAAGAAAGTTCAGTAGTCAAAACTGTAAATGTTTTTCAGCAATATATTTATTTGCCATCATATATCTCCTTAATCTTACGAATTTTTACTATTTTTCTGTTCGCGTACTGAATTCGCCTTGGCTAATGTGGGGTTGAAGCCGGTTGAAACATTACGCCACCAAAAAACGATTCTCTTCCCCTCTTTTAAGCTATCATTTTATGTTCTCATGTATTTATAGCCATTGAAAAGATTGGTACATTTGTAGATTCATTAATCGCGCAATAATCAAAGTCCTGCGTTCGAAAACCATCATTTGGCAATAAAATTTTTCGCAAAAAGCTCTTACGCAAACTATTTACAGTGCTGCCGCAGATGGCTGCAACTATTTACTGCGTTTGCGAATTCAACCGATGCTTTTGTTTTTTTTTCTTTAGCTCGAACTTTTCTCTGTGTAAAAAATAATATACATATGTATCTAAAACTTTCTAAATAATGTATTATCTATTTAATTTTTCTTTAAGTTTTTCGTAGCTGACGGATACTGCAATCAGAGAATCTTAAAATACAATGCTGCAGGTCGACTTTTGCGGGTTATTCCTCAGCCCCCTGGTAAGTTTATTAAATGCATACTTATGTAATTATAAATTTTTATTGGCTTTTTACACTGTTTTCAGAATTTCTTTCATTGCAAGTACCACATGCAATTACATTACTTGAACATTTAGATCTGCTATGTATCGCTGATCGGGAGAACATGCGGGTTGTCTGTCCTAAGTAAAAAATAATAAACTAGTTCAAATTAAGTTTTTTTTTGTATTAAATGTATATATGTATGTATGTATATGTACTTTCAGGGCTGGTCTGAAAACATCTCAAGGCGAAGGACAACCAGCTGCAACAATTCAAGAACCAGATTTAGGCAGAGTCTTTGGTGTCGCAGCTTACGGAGACATTGTTTATGCTGTTAATGGTCCAACATCAATGCTACCTGTGCGTGGGTTCACCATAGATCCTCGCTCAGAAGTGATTATTGGACACTGGGGCGAATTTAAAAATCCCCATTCGATTGCTGTTTGCGTTAATGGATCAGCATTATATGTCACTGAAATTGGCAAAAATCGTGAAAACAATCGTGTTTGGAAATATGTTCTAGTTTAATTACATACAATTTCTAATACATACATATTATACATACATAAATAGTACATACATTTCTTTGGCAATATGAAATACTCGCTTAAGATTCAATTAATAACCAAACCATAGAAAACAGCTATTCTAACCTTATAGACAACAGTATTTGATTATACTGTGATACAATAAAATAATTCACTGTTTCTCATGCACCAATTCAGTTTCGTTGGAGCCCATAGAAAAAGAAAATACCATTAGTTTTTCTAGGCCACTTCGAAAAGTGATGTTATAACGGTAAAAGTAGTAAAAGCGGGTTTCTTAAAGTTTGAGCTTTAAACAGTCATTACTTCTTTCAAAACAGATTTCTAGAAGATATAATTATTATCTTTTAAATAAGGCGTGAGTTTTAAAAGGCTAAATTATGGTGGCTTAAGTGTAAAAAACTATTTTTCAACAAAATTTCATTTTCCACCGGCTCTTCCTTATGAGATATATTTACTTTTGTGAAACGGAATACTAAAATAGCTTTCTAAAATGCTTAAATGAGTTATGGTAAGTTTTGTGTTTTTACTTTTTTGTTTTTATTTAAAAATAATGCGGTCACGCTAATATACTTCCTCATAACTCGAAAGCAGTTTAACCGATTTATATAAGAGTGATTCCACCTAAAACGGCCCTATGCAAGGACAAAATAATTTTCTTATTTTTAATAAAAATCTCTCAATTGATGCTTTTAGAGCATGCCAATAATAGCAAAAATAAAAAAAATACATTATTTAATATTTTTTAAGCAATTTGAGGCACTTAAAGGATCATCCACGAAACATTTTGCTCTCCCTCTTTGTATGTTTAATATTTATTTCAGATTTTCTTTTCTTCCCTTTCTCATTATTAATAAAAACCCTTATTTCTGAAAATAATATACTTTTTTCGCTTTTTATTGAATTTAAAAAAATACGCGGCTAGAGTATTCTGCTGTCTATAATAGAACGGATAGCAAATAATTTAATGTGTTATTATTTTCTTATGATTTATTTTTATATTATTTATGTTAATAGAATCAATAAAAAGTTTTATTTCTTCGAATTTTTTAAATTTTCGTATTAGGTCACACCCGTCACATTTTAAAAATAGTTTTTTGTTAAGGAAACGGATTTTTTGTCAAACAGTAAATACATAAACAGTAAATAGCTAAAAACACTTTGAGCAGACAGCTATACCAAAATTATTGTGTACGTTATAGTAAAAATTTTACAGAATTTATGCTGAAAGTCATAATTCTTTAAAACTAAGATTGTTAAGGTCACACTCGTCGCAGCTTTCTGACGACCATTCTGAGCAGAAATCGTGTTCTTTCAGTGCCTACCCGTTATTCAACGACTTTAAGCTTACTGGCCACACCCGGCTAAATGGAATTACTCATAAGTAAAGCAACAAAAGCTGCCTTTAAGTCACCCACACAGAAAAAGTTATTGTCCAATTTTTTCCAATTAACTGATTGCTCAGTAAAAAATTAGTTTTAAATAATTCTTCAGTAAAATCTTTGTTTTTTTGTGTTGATTTTGCTGTTATTTGATAAAAACTATTAACACAATGAAAACCAAATAGTAAAAATTATTATATATTAAATCCATTTTTTTATGCAAGAGTATATCCACTTACATGTCTTCAATAACTTGGAGGTTACACGTTCAAGTTTTGTTTCAATTTTTGTTTCAAGTTTCAATACACTCACACTTTTTTACTGACACACACACATAATTGGAAATTGACTACCAACTTGATTTCAATTTTGCTTTCAAGATTTGTTTCAATTTTTCGTTCGATTTAAACAGCTGATCTCTATTATTGTAAGTAAATTACAGAAAGACTCGGCTATAGCGAACTTTGTGCAAACAGCAAAAAAAACCGCTCTATGACAAGTTCGTAATAAGCGTAGTTCGATACAAACGAGGACTCGTTAACTACGAATTCGCTATTACGAATTATTTTTGTATGAAAATGGCAACCGAAACGTCGGCACTTTAGACTTAGATCGTTACAACCGAGAATTCGTTATAACCGGGTTTTACTGTTTCGTTGTTGATTCCTTGACGACGGCATCTTGAAAACAAAATTGACTATCAAGTTGCTTACAGCCTACGTCATAGCGTCAATTTAAAGTAGTTTTAACAAGCAATACATGTGATCAACTTGAAAGCAATTTCTTGAACGTGTAACTGCAGAGTAAACCATATGCTTCATTGAACTCTACAACACTGTAAAATTCTTCCCATTGTCAACAACAGCATATACAAACCCAAGGTGGACTTATACAGGTGATATTATTAGCAATTCTGTTGTATTTTTTTCCGCAAATTAGAGGCTCGTATGTCAAAATTTGTATATATTGACTGACATAGGGGCTGAGATATCAAACGTTCCCAGTGGTAAATGAAACAAAGTACTTAGATAATAATCAATGATGTCAGGATGACGTTCTAAGCGATCATCTAAGTACTTAGATTGTAATGTACGTGTAATCTAATATGTCATTTACTAATAATAGCTTGATTATTTTGCATTGTGTATGTGAGTATTTCGTTGTATTTCATAGAATTTATCCCTTATATGTTCAAAGTAAAAAATTGTGACCTACTTTTGGGTTATATTTCTACGATCAAGCTCGCTTACAGTTCCGCCAATTATGTAAAGCGACAGGTACTGACATCGTAGTTTACTTTGTAAGCGAGAGCGCACCGATTAAAAAGCCTATGACACGCTTGTGATAAATCCAAGTGGGAAAATAAGCCAAAGCGTAATCACTAGCAGCTACTAAATATTGCTTACATCAGCGATTACGCAATGGGTATTTTTACCACTGGGTTATTGTAATATTGTAATTGTTTTAGAATCAGCACCACCTGCTAAAATTAATTCACCTTGATACAAGCCTTAGAGAAAGCCAATATCATTGATAACATAGATAGCAAAGTCTCGTACTGTTAATAATATAACGTCAACTCTCTTAACACATACTGTGAATCATGATACAAAAATACAAGTTAATTTCATTTTAAAACTGTTTGACTTTTAAGCTGATTTTTGAAGTTTGTTTTTTAGAAATATTAAATGAAAACCTTGCCACATTTACGAAATGGGAACTAATAATTTCGAATTTTTTTACAAAATGTGTAATTTTTGTTAATAATTTAATAATATAATAACAAATTAAAATTATGTTACATAAATTTCAAAATTGCAAAATGTTTTAATAATGTGTCCAAATAACATAATGAATTATCAGCAAGTAATATAATTTTTCGTGATAAAACTTAATAGAAGTCAAGGAATTACGTTTACCTGTAATTGTAATTGAGGCATGAACAAATACAATTAGATGCAATGGGTATTTGATATACTAGCAATTATAAATTATTTTAATTGTAATTGAAGATTATCAACTACAATTACATGTATTTGGGCAAAAGTCATAGTAATTGCCCGTAAAGAGGTAATAATTACTTTAACAATAAAAATTACTATAAATGTATTTTATTACAAATAAAATCTATTACATATTTATTAAACTCAAAAATCATTCCAGAAAATGTAAAATTTTTAATGCTCAACTTATCTCTAAAATTAACTGGAAATCGTTTGAGCTCTAAAAGAGGATAAAAGCAGGAAAAATTACTTACATCGCGAAAATGAACAAAGTTTGCGGAAACATCGCTCAAAACACACAATTGCTTAAAAATAGGTAAAATTATACGGAATGCAAAAAAAATCGGCAAAACTCAAGCAAATAACGACAATTCGCAAGAGCTTGCTAACATCGAAAAAATAATAAAGTTTTATATGAATTAAAAATCGGTAATATTGTAAATTCGCGAAAAATCACAAAATTTCAAACAATCTCTAAATTGATTAAAAATAACTAAAATTGTATGGAATGCAAAAAACTATGAAAAAATCGCGAAAATTACGATAATTCCCCAAAACGTGTTAACATTAAAAACATAGAAAAGTCTTAGAGTGATTAAAATTTTATAAAACTGTAACAAAGCTAAGAACCGGCTAAAAAATCACTTTTATCGGAAAAATTGTGAAAATTCGCGAAAAATTGCAAAATTGTAAACAAGCCGTAAAATTTTTTAAAATAGCTTAAATTGTAAGGAGCAAACAAGCCGGAAAAATCGCGAAAATTACAAAAATTTGCTAGTGATTAAAAATTGGTAAAATTATCAAATATCAAAGAACTAGGTAAAAAAGCATTATTTTCGCGAAAATAGCGGAAATATGCGAAAAATTGCAAAACAGACGTAAAATTGCTTAAAAATAGCTAAAATTGTAAGGAATGCAAAAAAGTCGTTAAAAGTCGCGAAAATGACGAAAATTCCCAAATATTTGCGATAAAAGTATTTTTTTGACAGATTTTGGTTTTTAACAGTTTTGTCACTTTTTTAATCAATATCAGACATTGATATCTCTTTAATCTTACCAAGTTTTTGCGAATTGTCTTCAGTTTCGCGATTTTTTCCGAGCTTTTTGCATTCCTTACAATGTTAGCTATTAGGTATTAAGCAATTTTATAGCTTGTTTGAAATTTTGCAGTTTGTCGCGAATTTTCACTATTTGCGCGAAAAAAGTGATTTCTTAGCCAGCTCTTGTATTTATTACAGTTTTACCGATTTTTAATCACTCTCAGACTTTTCTATGTTTTTAATGTTAACAAGTTTTTTCGAATTTTCGTCATTTTCGCGATTTTTTCTGAGATTTCGGCATTCTTTAGAATTTTAGCGATGTTCAATATATTTTACGGCTTGTTTGAAATTTGTCAATTTTTCGGGTATTTTCACAGCAAAAGTGATGTTTTGCTATTTTGTGCTGCTCGTCAAGCTTGTGAGTATGAACAAATTTAAGGCATTGTTTCTTAATGAACATACCAAAGGTGTCTTTGGTAAGTCAGACTTATTGATTTTGCATAAACTAAGCCACTTCTGCCGAACATAAGGAATTGTTGGAAAGTTAACAAGTTTTACACTAGAATCCTTACAAAAGTGTCTCGCTGGTGTTACTGCATTTTAATAAAAATTATCAGATTTTTTCTGTATTTTTTTATTAGTTTTATTTTCAAATAAAACGGAAAAAATTTGATTTCATAAATTAATATGGTAGCATGAATTTTCATAATTCGATTAAATGTCAGAACGTTTATATGGCGACGAAAAGATCGGCGTGAACAAATCAAACTCACCACAACAAACCGTAACAGCTGTCCGTTGTTCTTTCTGTTGTTGCTATTGTATTATATGATAAGTGGTGAATTATTTTAACTTGGTAAAATTAAATGAAAACCTTGCCACATTTACGAAATGGGAACTAATAATTTCGAATTTTTTACAAAATGTGTAATTTTTGTTAATAATTTAATAATATAATAACAAATTAAAATTATGTTACTTAAATTTCAAAATTGCAAAATGTTTTAATAATGTGTCCAAATAACATAAGGAATTATCAGCAAGTAATATAATTTTTCGTGATAAAACTTAATAGAAGTCAAGGAATTACGTTTACCTGTAATTGTAATTGAGGCATGAACAAATATAATTAGATGCAATGGGTATTTGATATACTGGCAATTATAAATTATTGTAATTGTAATTGAAGATTATCAACTACAATTACATGTATTTGGGCAAAAGTCATAGTAATTGCCCGTAAAGAGGTAATAATTACTTTAACAATAAAAATTACTATAAATGTATTTTATTACAAATAAAATCTATTACATATTTATTAAACTCAAAAATCATTCCAGAAAAAGAAAAATTTTTAATGCTCAACTTATCTCTAAAATTAACTGGAAATCTTTTGAGCTCTAAAAGAGGATAAAAGCTAGAAAAATTACTTACATCGCGAAAATGAACAAAGTTTGCGGAAACATCGCTCAAAACACACAATTCCTTAAAAATAGGTAAAATTATACGGAATGCAAAAAAAATCGGCAAAACTCAAGCAAATAACGACTATTCGCAAGAGCTTGCTAACATCGAAAAAATAATAAAGTTTTATATGAATTAAAAATCGGTAATATTGTAAATTCGCGAAAAATCACAAAATTTCAAACAATCTCTAAATTGATTAAAAATAACTAAAATTGTATGGAATGCAAAAAACTATGAAAAAATCGCGAAAATTACGATAATTCCCCAAAACTTGTTAACATTAAAAACATAGAAAAGTCTTAGAGTGATTAAAATTTTATAAAACTGTAACAAAGCTAAGAACCGGCTAAAAAATCACTTTTTTCGCAAAAATTGTGAAAATTCGCGAAAAATTGCAAAATTGTAAACAAGCCGTAAAATTTTTTTAAAATAGCTTAAATTGTAAGGAGCAAACAAGCCGGAAAAATCGCGAAAATTACAAAAATTTGCTAGTGATTAAAAATTGGTAAAATTATCAAATATCAAGGAACTAGGTAAAAAAGCATTATTTTCGCGAAAATAGCGGAAATATGCGAAAAATTGCAAAAAAGACGTAAAATTGCTTAAAAATAGCTAAAATTGTAAGGAATGCAAAAAAGTCGTTAAAAGTCGCGAAAATGACGAAAATTCCCAAATATTTGCGATAAAAGTATTTTTTTGACAGATTTTGGTTTTTAACAGTTTTGTCACTTTTTTAATCAATATCAGACATTGATATCTCTTTAATCTTACCAAGTTTTTGCGAATTGTCTTCAGTTTCGCGATTTTTTCCGAGCTTTTTGCATTCCTTACAATGTTAGCTATTAGGTATTAAGCAATTTTAAAGCTTGTTTGAAATTTTGCAGTTTGTCGCGAATTTTCACTATTTGCGCGAAAAAAGTGATTTCGTAGCCAGCTCTTGTAATTATTACAGTTTTACCGATTTTTAATCACTTTCAGACTTTTCTATGTTTTTAATGTTAACAAGTTTTTTCGAATTTTCGTCATTTTCGCGATTTTTTCTGAGATTTCGGCATTCTTTAGAATTTTAGCGATGTTCAATATATTTTACGGCTTGTTTGAAATTTGTCAATTTTTCGGGTATTTTCACAGCAAAAGTGATGTTTTGCTATTTTGTGCTGCTCGTCAAGCTTGTGAGTATGAACAAATTTAAGGCATTGTTTCTTAATGAACATACCAAAGGTGTCTTTGGTAAGTCAGACTTATTGATTTTGCATAAACTAAGCCACTTCTGCCGAACATAAGGAATTGTTGGAAAGTTAACAAGTTTTACACTAGAATCCTTACAAAAGTGTATCGCTGGTGTTACTGCATTTTAATAAAAACTATCAGATTTTTTCTGTATTTTTTTATTAGTTTTATTTTCAAATAAAACGGAAAAAATTTGATTTCATAAATTAATATGGTAGCATGAATTTTCATAATTCGATTAAATGTCAGAACGTTTATATGGCGACGAAAAGATCGGCGTGAACAAATCAAACTCACCACAACAAACCGTAACAGCTGTCCGTTGTTCTTTCTGTTGTTGCTATTGTATTATATGATAAGTGGTGAATTATTTTAACTGAGAAAAGATACAGTAAGCAATGAATATAATAAAATAAATACTTTAAAAGGCTCTTAGATATATTAAAACATTTCTTTATTTCGTACCCAAGAATTAGTTTAGATTTAACAACAAAAATACTTTTTTGGGGAATGTAAAAGTCTTTTAAATTTCATTTGAACAAAAAGGCTCACAAAGACCCAAAGAGTATTTTTGCTGTAAAATCTAAAATAATTCCTGCGCAAGTTTGAAATAAAAGCCAAAATAAAGCTTAGACCAATAGAAAACAAACTGCGTACAGTTTTTTGGGTAAAAAAATAAAACTATGGGATGATATTCACCATCAAACTTCTACATTCCGAAAAAATGCTCAAAAACACCCAAAAAGTATTTTTGCTGTAAGATCTAAACTAATTCTTGCGCAAGATTGAAACAAAAGCCAAAATTAAGCTTAGAGCAATAGAAAACAAACTGCGTACAGCTTTTTTGGTAAAAAATAAAACTATGGGGTGATAATCACCAACAAACTTTTACATTCCGCAAAAACTGCTCAAAAACACCCAAAAAGTATTTTTGCTGCAAAATCTAAAATAATTATTGTGCAAGATTGAAACAAAACCCAAAATTAAGCTTAGTGTAATAGAAAACAAACTGCGTACAGCTTTTTGGGTAAAAAGTAAAACTATGGGGTGATAATCACCAACAAACTTTTCTATTCCGCAAAAAATGCTCAAGAACTCCCAAAAAGTACTTTTACTGTAAAATCTAAAATCATGCTTGTGCAAGATTGAGACAAAAGCCAAAATTAAGCTTAAGCCAATAGAAAACAAACTGCGTACAGTTTTTTGGGTAAAAAATAAAACTATTGGGTGATAATCACCAACAAACTTTTCCATTCCGCAAAAAATGCTCAAAAACACCCAAAAATGTAAAAGCTTGTTGGTGATTATCACCCCATAGTTTTATTTTTTACCCAAAAAACTGTAAGCAGTTTGTTTTCAATTGGTCTAAGCTTGATTTAAGCTTTTGTTTTAATCTTGTACCGGAACTATTTTAGATTTTACAGCAAAAATAGTTTTTGGGTGTTTTTGAGCATTTTTTGCGGAATGGAAAAGTTTGTTGGTGATTATCACCGAATATTTTTATTTTTTACCCAAAAAACTGTACGCAGTTTGTTTTCTATTGATCTAAGCTTCAATTTGGCTGAAGCTTTAATCTTGCACAAGAATTATTTTAGATTTTACAGCAAAAATACTTTTTGGGTGTTTTTAAGCATTTTTTGCGGAATGTAAAAGTTTGTTGGTGATTATCACCCTATAGTTTTATTTTTTACCCAAAAACTGTACGCAGTTTGTTTTCTATTGGTCTAAGCTTGATTTTGGCTTTTGATTTATTTAATCTTGCACAAGAATTATTTTAGATTTTACAGCAAAAATACTTTTTGGGTGCTTTTGAGCAGTTTTTGCGGAATGTAAAAGTTTGTTGGTAATTATCACCCCATAGTTTTATTGTTTACCCAAAAAACTGTACGCAGTTTGTTTTCTATTAGTCTAAGCTTCAATTTGGCTTTTGTTTTAATCTTGCACAAGAATTATTTTAGATTTTACAGCAAAAATACTTTTTGGGTGCTTTTGAGCATTTTTTGCGGAATGTAAAAGTTTGTTGGTGATTATCACCCCATAGTTTTATTTTTTACCCAAAAAACTATACGCAGTTTGTTTTCTATTGGTCTAAGCTTGATTTTGACTTTTGTTTGAATCTTGCACAAGCATGATTTTAGATTTTACAGTAAAAATACTTTTTGGGAGTTCTTGAGCATTTTTTGCGGAATAGAAAAGTTTGTTGGTGATTATCACCCTATAGTTTTACTTTTTACCCAAAAAGCTGTACGCAGTTTGTTTTTTATTAGTCTAAGCTTGATTTAAGTTTTTGTTTTAATCTTGCACCGGAACTATTTTAGATTTTACAGCAAAAATAGTTTTTGGGAGTTTTTGAGCATTTTTTGCGGAATGGAAAAGTTTGTTGGTGATTATCACCCAATAGTTTTATTTTTTACCCAAAAAACTGTACGCAGTTTGTTTTCTATTAGTCTAAGCTTGATTTTGGCTTTTGATTTAATCTTGCACAAGAATTATTTTAGATTTTACAGCAAAAATACTTTTTGGGTGTTTTTGAGCATTTTTTGCAGAATGGAAAAGTTTGTTGGTGATTATCACCCTATAGTTTTATTTTTTACCCAAAAAGCTGTACGCAGTTTGTTTTCTATTGGTCCAAGCTTAATTTTCGCTCTTGTTTTAATCTTGCACAAGAATTATTTAAAATTTTACAGCAAAAATACTTTTTGGGTGTTTTTGAGCATTTTTTGCGGAATGTAAAAGTTTGTTGGTGATTATCACCCCATAGTTTTATTTTTTAACCAAAAAGCTGTACGCAGTTTGTTTTCTATTAGTCTAAGCTTTAATTTGGCTTTTGCTTTAATCTTGCGCAAGAACTATTTTAGATTTTACAGCAAAAATACTTTTTGGGTGTTTTCGAGCATTTTTTGCGGAATGGAAAAGTTTGTTGGTGATTATCACCCCATAGTTTTATTTTTTACCAAAAAACTGTACGCCGTTAGTTTTCTATTGGTCTATGCTTGATTTTGGCTTTTGATTTAATCTTGCACAAGAATTATTTTAGATTTTACAGCTAAAATACTTTTTGGGTGTTTTTGAGCATTTTTTGCGGAATGGAAAAGTTTGTTGGTGATTATCAACCTATAGTTTTATTTTTTAACCAAAAAGCTGTACGCAGTTAGTTTTCTATTAGTCTAAGCTCGATTTTGGCTTTTGTTTTAATCTTGCACAAGAATTATTTTAGATTTTACAGCAAAAATACTTTTTGGGTGTTTTTAAGCATTTTTTGCGGAATGTAAAAGTTTGTTGGTGATTATCACCCCATAGTTTTATTTTTTACCCTAAAAACTGTACGCAGTTTGTTATCTATTGGTCTACGCTTGATTGTGGCTTTTAATTTAATCTTGCACAAGAATTTTTTTAGATTTTACAGCAAAAATACTTTTTGGGAGTTCTTGAGCATTTTTTGCGGAATAGAAAAGTTTGTTGGTGATTATCACTCCACAGTTTTACTTTTTACCCAAAAAGCTGTACGCAGTTTGTTTTCTATTGGTCTAATCTTGATTTTGACTTTTGTTTGAATCTTGCACAAGCATGATTTTAGATTTTACAGTAAAAATACTTTTTGGGAGTTCTTGAGCATTTTTTGCGGAATAGAAAAGTTTATTGGTGATTATCACCCAATAGTTTTACTTTTTACCCAAAAAGCTGTACGCAGTTTGTTTTTTATTAGTCTAAGCTTGATTTAGGTTTTTGTTTTAATCTTGCACCGGAACTATTTTAGATTTGACAGCAAAAATAGTTTTTGGGAGTTTTTGAGCATTTTTTGCGGAATGGAAAAGTTTGTTGGTGATTATCACCCAATAGTTTTATTTTTTACCAAAAAAATGTACGCCGTTTGTTTTCTATTGGTCTATGGTTGATTTTGGCTTTTGATTTAATCTTGCACAAGAATTATTTTAGATTTTACAGCAAAAATACTTTTTGGGTGTTTTTGAGCATTTTTTGCGGAATGGAAAAGTTTGTTGGTGATTATCAACCTATAGTTTTATTTTTTAACCAAAAAGCTGTACGCAGTTAGTTTTCTATTAGTCTAAGCTCGATTTTGGCTTTTGCTTTAATCTTGCGCAAGAACTATTTTAGATTTTACAGTAAAAATACTTTTTGGGTGTTTTCGAGCATTTTTTGCGGAATGGAAAAGTTTGTTGGTGATTATCACCCCATAGTTTAATTTTTTACCAAAAAAATGTACGCCGTTTGTTTTCTATTGGTCTATGCTTGATTTTGGCTTTTGATTTAATCTTGCACAAGAATTATTTTAGATTTTACAGCAAAAATACTTTTTGGGTGTTTTTGAGCATTTTTTGCGGAATGGAAAAGTTTGTTGGTGATTATCAACCTATAGTTTTATTTTTAACCAAAAAGCTGTACGCATTTTGTTTTTTATTAGTCTAAGCTCGATTTTGGCTGTTGTTTTAATCTTGCACAAGAATTATGTTAGATTTTACAGCAAAAATACTTTTTGGGTGTTTTAAGCATTTTTTGCGGAATGTAAAAGTTTGTTGGTGATTATCACCCCATAGTTTTATTTTTTACCAAAAACACTGTACGCAGTTTGTTATCTATTGGTCTACGCTTGATTTTGGCTTTTAATTTAATCTTGCACAAGAATTTTTTTAGATTTTACAGCAAAAATACTTTTTGGGTGTTTTTGAGCATTTTTTGCGGAATGGAAAAGTTTGTTGGTGATTATCACCCAATAGTTTTACTTTTTACCCAAAAAGCTGTACGCAGTTTGTTTTTTATTGGTCCAAGCTTAATTTGCGCTTTTGTTTTAATCTTGCACAAGAATTATTTAAAATTTTACAGCAAAAATACTTTTTGGGTGTTTTTGAGCATTTTTTGCGGAATGTAACAGTTTGTTGGTGATTATCACCCCATAGTTTTATTTTTTACCCAAAAAGCTGTAGACAGTTTGTTTTCTATTAGTCTAAGCTTTAATTTGGCTTTTGCTTTAATCTTGCGCAAGAACTATTTTAGATTTTACAGCAAAAATACTTTTTGGGTCTTTTCGAGCATTTTTTGCGGAATGGAAAAGTTTGTTGGTGATTATCACCCCATAGTTTTATTTTTAACCAAAAAACTGTACGCCGTTTGTTTTCTATTGGTCTATGCTTGATTTTGGCTTTTGATTTAATCTTGCACAAGAATTATTTTAGATTTTACAGCAAAAATACTTTTTGGGTGTTTTTGAGCATTTTTTGCGGAATGGAAAAGTTTGTTGGTCATTATCAACCTATAGTTTTATTTTTTAACCAAAAAGCTGTACGCAGTTCGTTTTCTATTAGTCTAAGCTTGATTTTGGCTTTTGTTTTAATCTTGCACAAGAATTATTTTAGATTTTACAGCAAAAATACTTTTTGGGTGTTTTTAAGCATTTTTTGCGGAATGTAAAAGTTTGTTGGTGAGTATCACCCCATAGTTTTATTTTTTACCAAAAACACTGTACGCAGTTTGTTATCTATTGGTCTATGCTTGATTTTGGCTTTTGATTTAATCTTGCACAAGAATTATTTTAGATTTTACAGCAAAAATACTTTTTGGGTGTTTTTGAGCATTTTTTGCGGAATGGAAAAGTTTGTTGGTCATTATCAACCTATAGTTTTATTTTTTAACCAAAAAGCTGTACGCATTTTGTTTTTTATTAGTCTAAGCTCGATTTTGGCTGTTGTTTTAATCTTGCACAAGAATTATGTTAGATTTTACAGCAAAAATACTTTTTGGGTGTTTTTGAGCATTTTTTGCGGAATGTAAAAGTTTGTTGGTGATTATCACCCCATAGTTTTATTTTTTACCCAAAAAGCTGTAGACAGTTTGTTTTCTATTAGTCTATGCTTTAATTTGGCTTTTGCTTTAATCTTGCGCAAGAACTATTTTAGATTTTACAGCAAAAATACTTTTTGGGTCTTTTCGAGCATTTTTTGCGGAATGGAAAAGTTTGTTGGTGATTATCACCCCATAGTTTTATTTTTAACCAAAAAACTGTACGCCGTTTGTTTTCTATTGGTCTATGCTTGATTTTGGCTTTTGATTTAATCTTGCACAAGAATTATTTTAGATTTTACAGCAAAAATACTTTTTGGGTGTTTTTAAGCATTTTTTGCGGAATGTAAAAGTTTGTTGGTGATTATCACCCCATAGTTTTATTTTTTACCCAAAAACACTGTACGCAGTTTGTTAACTATTGGTCTACGCTTGATTTTGGCTTTTAATTTAATCTTGCACAAGAATTTTTTTAGATTTTACAGCAAAAATACTTTTTGGGTGTTTTTGAGCATTTTTTGCGGAATGGAAAAGTTTTTTGGTGATTATCACCCAATAGTTTTATTTTTTACCCAAAAAGCTGTACGCAGTTTGTTTTTTATTGGTCCAAGCTAAATTTTCGCTTTTGTTTTAATCTTGCACAAGAATTATTTAAAATTTTACAGCAAAAATACTTTTTGGGTGTTTTTGAGCATTTTTTGCGGAATGTAAAAGTTTGTTGGTGATTATCACCCCATAGTTTTATTTTTTACCCAAAAAACTGTAGGCAGTTTGTTTTCTATTAGTCTAAGCTTTAATTTGGCTTTTGCTTTAATCTTGCGCAAGAACTATTTTAGATTTTACAGCAAAAATACTTTTTGGGTCTTTTCGAGCATTTTTTGCGGAATGGAAAAGTTTGTTGGTGATTATCACCCCATAGTTTTATTTTTAACCAAAAAACTGTACGCCGTTTGTTTTCTATTGGTCTATGCTTGATTTTGGCTTTTGATTTAATCTTGCACAAGAATTTTTTTAGATTTTACAGCAAAAATACTTTTTGGGAGTTCTTGAGCATTTTTTGCGGAATAGAAAAGTTTGTTGGTGATTATCACCCCACAGTTTTACTTTTTACCCAAAAAGCTGTACGCAGTTTGTTTTTTATTAGTCTAAGCTTGATATAAGTTTTTGTTTTAATCTTGCACCGGAACTATTTTAGATTTTACAGCAAAAATAGTTTTTGGGTGTTTTTGAGCATTTTTTGCGGAATGGAAAAGTTTGTTGGTGATTATCACCCAATAGTTTTATTTTTTACCCAAAAAACTGTACGCAGCTTGTTTTCTATTAGTCTAAGCTTTAGTTTGGTTTTTGCTTTAATCTTGCGCAAGAACTATTTTAGATTTTACAGCAAAAATACTTTTTGGGTGTTTTCGAGCATTTTTTGCGGAATGTAAAAGTTTGTTGGTGATTATCACCCCATAGTTTTATTTTTCAACCAAAAAGCTGTACGCAGTTTGTTTTCTATTAGTCTAAGCTTTAATTTGGTTTTTGCTTTAATCTTGCGCAAGAACTATTTTAGATTTTACAGTAAAAATACTTTTTGGGTGTTTTCGAGCATTTTTTGCGGAATGGAAAAGTTTGTTGGTGATTATCACCCCATAGTTTAATTTTTTACCAAAAAAATGTACGCCGTTTGTTTTCTATTGGTCTATGCTTGATTTTGGCTTTTGATTTAATCTTGCACAAGAATTATTTTAGATTTTACAGCAAAAATACTTTTTGGGTGTTTTTGAGCATTTTTTGCGGAATGGAAAAGTTTGTTGGTGATTATCAACCTATAGTTTTATTTTTAACCAAAAAGCTGTACGCATTTTGTTTTTTATTAGTCTAAGCTCGATTTTGGCTGTTGTTTTAATCTTGCACAAGAATTATGTTAGATTTTACAGCAAAAATACTTTTTGGGTGTTTTAAGCATTTTTTGCGGAATGTAAAAGTTTGTTGGTGATTATCACCCCATAGTTTTATTTTTTACCAAAAACACTGTACGCAGTTTGTTATCTATTGGTCTACGCTTGATTTTGGCTTTTAATTTAATCTTGCACAAGAATTTTTTTAGATTTTACAGCAAAAATACTTTTTGGGTGTTTTTGAGCATTTTTTGCGGAATGGAAAAGTTTGTTGGTGATTATCACCCAATAGTTTTACTTTTTACCCAAAAAGCTGTACGCAGTTTGTTTTTTATTGGTCCAAGCTTAATTTGCGCTTTTGTTTTAATCTTGCACAAGAATTATTTAAAATTTTACAGCAAAAATACTTTTTGGGTGTTTTTGAGCATTTTTTGCGGAATGTAACAGTTTGTTGGTGATTATCACCCCATAGTTTTATTTTTTACCCAAAAAGCTGTAGACAGTTTGTTTTCTATTAGTCTAAGCTTTAATTTGGCTTTTGCTTTAATCTTGCGCAAGAACTATTTTAGATTTTACAGCAAAAATACTTTTTGGGTCTTTTCGAGCATTTTTTGCGGAATGGAAAAGTTTGTTGGTGATTATCACCCCATAGTTTTATTTTTAACCAAAAAACTGTACGCCGTTTGTTTTCTATTGGTCTATGCTCTATTTTGGCTTTTGATTTAATCTTGCACAAGAATTATTTTAGATTTTACAGCAAAAATACTTTTTGGGTGTTTTTGAGCATTTTTTGCGGAATGGAAAAGTTTGTTGGTCATTATCAACCTATAGTTTTATTTTTTAACCAAAAAGCTGTACGCAGTTCGTTTTCTATTAGTCTAAGCTTGATTTTGGCTTTTGTTTTAATCTTGCACAAGAATTATTTTAGATTTTACAGCAAAAATACTTTTTGGGTGTTTTTAAGCATTTTTTGCGGAATGTAAAAGTTTGTTGGTGAGTATCACCCCATAGTTTTATTTTTTACCAAAAACACTGTACGCAGTTTGTTATCTATTGGTCTATGCTTGATTTTGGCTTTTGATTTAATCTTGCACAAGAATTATTTTAGATTTTACAGCAAAAATACTTTTTGGGTGTTTTTGAGCATTTTTTGCGGAATGGAAAAGTTTGTTGGTCATTATCAACCTATAGTTTTATTTTTTAACCAAAAAGCTGTACGCATTTTGTTTTTTATTAGTCTAAGCTCGATTTTGGCTGTTGTTTTAATCTTGCACAAGAATTATGTTAGATTTTACAGCAAAAATACTTTTTGGGTGTTTTTGAGCATTTTTTGCGGAATGTAAAAGTTTGTTGGTGATTATCACCCCATAGTTTTATTTTTTACCCAAAAAGCTGTAGACAGTTTGTTTTCTATTAGTCTATGCTTTAATTTGGCTTTTGCTTTAATCTTGCGCAAGAACTATTTTAGATTTTACAGCAAAAATACTTTTTGGGTCTTTTCGAGCATTTTTTGCGGAATGGAAAAGTTTGTTGGTGATTATCACCCCATAGTTTTATTTTTAACCAAAAAACTGTACGCCGTTTGTTTTCTATTGGTCTATGCTTGATTTTGGCTTTTGATTTAATCTTGCACAAGAATTATTTTAGATTTTACAGCAAAAATACTTTTTGGGTGTTTTTAAGCATTTTTTGCGGAATGTAAAAGTTTGTTGGTGATTATCACCCCATAGTTTTATTTTTTACCCAAAAACACTGTACGCAGTTTGTTAACTATTGATCTACGCTTGATTTTGGCTTTTAATTTAATCTTGCACAAGAATTTTTTTAGATTTTACAGCAAAAATACTTTTTGGGTGTTTTTGAGCATTTTTTGCGGAATGGAAAAGTTTGTTGGTGATTATCACCCAATAGTTTTATTTTTTACCCAAAAAGCTGTACGCAGTTTGTTTTTTATTGGTCCAAGCTAAATTTTCGCTTTTGTTTTAATCTTGCACAAGAATTATTTAAAATTTTACAGCAAAAATACTTTTTGGGTGTTTTTGAGCATTTTTTGCGGAATGTAAAAGTTTGTTGGTGATTATCACCCCATAGTTTTATTTTTTACCCAAAAAACTGTAGGCAGTTTGTTTTCTATTAGTCTAAGCTTTAATTTGGCTTTTGCTTTAATCTTGCGCAAGAACTATTTTAGATTTTACAGCAAAAATACTTTTTGGGTCTTTTCGAGCATTTTTTGCGGAATGGAAAAGTTTGTTGGTGATTATCACCCCATAGTTTTATTTTTAACCAAAAAACTGTACGCCGTTTGTTTTCTATTGGTCTATGCTTGATCTTGGCTTTTGTTTTAATCTTGCACAAGAATTATTTTAGATTTTACAGCAAAAATACTTTTTGGGTGTTTTTAAGCATTTTTTGCGGAATGTAAAAGTTTGTTGGTGATTATTACCCCATAGTTTTATTTTTTACCAAAAACACTGTACGCAGTTTGTTATCTATTGGTCTACGCTTGATTTTGGCTTTTAATTTAATCTTGCAGAAGAATTTTTTTAGATTTTACAGCAAAAATACTTTTTGGGTGTTTTTGAGCATTTTTTGCGGAATGGAAAAGTTTGTTGGTGATTATCACCCAATAGTTTTATTTTTTACCCAAAAAGCTGTACGCAGTTTGTTTTTTATTGGTCCAAGCTAAATTTTCGCTTTTGTTTTAATCTTGCACAAGAATTATTTAAAATTTTACAGCAAAAATACTTTTTGGGTGTTTTTGAGCATTTTTTGCGGAATGTAAAAGTTTGTTGGTGATTATCACCCCATAGTTTTATTTTTTGCCCAAAAAGCTGTAGGCAGTTTGTTTTCTATTAGTCTAAGCTTTAGTTTGGCTTTTGCTTTAATCTTGCGCAAGAACTATTTTAGATTTTACAGCAAAAATACTTTTTGGGTCTTTTCGAGCATTTTTTGCGGAATAGAAAAGTTTGTTGGTGATTATCACCCCATAGTTTTACTTTTTACCAAAAAAGCTGTACGGAGTTTGTTTGTTATTAGTCTAAGCTTGATTTAAGTTTTTGTTTTAATCTTGCACCGGAACTATTTTAGATTTTACAGCAAAAATAGTTTTTGGGTGTTTTTGAGCATTTTTTGCGGAATGGAAAAGATTGTTGGTGATTACCACCCAATAGTTTTATTTTTTACCAAAAAAGCTGTACGCAGTTTGTTTTCTATTAGTCTATGCTTGATTTTAGCTTTTGATTTAATCTTGCACAAGAATTATTTTAGATTTTACAGCAAAAATACTTTTTGAGTGTTTTTGAGCATTTTTTGCGGAATGGAAAAGTTTGTTGGTTGATTATCACCCCATACTTTTATTTTTTACCCAAAAAGCTGTACGCAGTTTGTTTTCTATTGGTCCAAGCTTAATTTTCGCTTTTGTGTTAATCGTGCACAAGAATTATTTAAAATTTTACAGCAAAAATACTTTTGGGTGTTTTTGAGCATTTTTTGCGGAATGTAAAAGTTTGTTGGTCATTATCACCCCATAGTTTTATTTTTCAACCAAAAAGCTGTACGCAGTTTGTTTTCTATTAGTCTAAGCTTTAATTTGGTTTTTTGCTTTAATCTTGCGCAAGAACTATTTTAGATTTTACAGCAAAAATACTTTTTGGGTGTTTTCGAGCATTTTTTGCGGAATGGAAAAGTTTGTTGGTGATTATCACCCCATAGTTTAATTTTTTACCAAAAAAATGTACGCCGTTTGTTTTCTATTGGTCTATGCTTGAGTTTGGCTTTTGATTTAATCTTGCACAAGAATTATTTTAGATTTTACAGCAAAAATACTTTTTGGGTGTTTTTGAGCATTTTTGCGGAATGGAAAAGTTTGTTGGTGATTATCAACCTATAGTTTTATTTTTAACTAAAAAGCTGTACGCATTTTGTTTTTTATTAGTCTAAGCTCGATTTTGGCTTTTGTTTTAATCTTGCACAAGAATTATGTTAGATTTTACAGCAAAAATACTTTTTGGGTGTTTTAAGCATTTTTTGCGGAATGTAAAAGTTTGTTGGTGATTATCACCCCATAGTTTTATTTTTTACCAAAATCACTGTACGCAGTTTGTTATCTATTGGTCTACGCTTGATTTTGGCTTTTAATTTAATCTTGCTCAAGAATTTTTTTAGATTTTACAGCAAAAATAATTTTTGGGTGTTTTTGAGCATTTTTTGCGGAATGGAAAAGTTTGTTGGTGATTATCACCCAATAGTTTTATTTTTTACCCAAAAAGCTGTACGCAGTTTGTTTTTTATTGGTCCAAGCTTAATTTTCGCTTTTGTTTTAATCTTGCACAAGAATTATTTAAAATTTTACAGCAAAAATACTTTTTGGGTGTTTTTGAGCATTTTTTGCGGAATGTAAAAGTTTGTTGGTGATTATCACCCCATAGTTTTATTTTTTACCCAAAAAGCTGTAGGCAGTTTGTTTTCTATTAGTCTAAGCTTTAATTTGGCTTTTGCTTTAATCTTGCGCAAGAACTATTTTAGATTTTACAGCAAAAATACTTTTTGGGTCTTTTCGAGCATTTTTTGCGGAATGGAAAAGTTTGTTGGTGATTATCACCCCATAGTTTTATTTTTAACCAAAAAACTGTACGCCGTTTGTTTTCTATTGGTCTATGCTTGATTTTGGCTTTTGATTTAATCTTGCACAAGAATTATTTTAGATTTTACAGCAAAAATACTTTTTGGGTGTTTTTGAGCATTTTTTGCGGAATGGAAAAGTTTGTTGGTGATTATCAACCTATAGTTTTATTTTTAAACCAAAAAGCTGTACGCAGTTTGTTTTCTATTAGTCTAAGCTCGATTTTGGCTTTTGTTTTAATCTTGCACAAGAATTATGTTAGATTTTACAGCAAAAATACTTTTTGGGTGTTTTAAGCATTTTTTGCGGAATGTAAAAGTTTGTTGGTGATTATCACCCCATAGTTTTATTTTTTACCAAAATCACTGTACGCAGTTTGTTATCTATTGGTCTACGCTTGATTTTGGCTTTTAATTTAATCTTGCTCAAGAATTTTTTTAGATTTTACAGCAAAAATAATTTTTGGGTGTTTTTGAGCATTTTTTGCGGAATGGAAAAGTTTGTTGGTGATTATCACCCAATAGTTTTATTTTTTACCCAAAAAGCTGTACGCAGTTTGTTTTTTATTGGTCCAAGCTTAATTTTCGCTTTTGTTTTAATCTTGCACAAGAATTATTTAAAATTTTACAGCAAAAATACTTTTTGGGTGTTTTTGAGCATTTTTTGCGGAATGTAAAAGTTTGTTGGTGATTATCACCCCATAGTTTTATTTTTTACCCAAAAAGCTGTAGGCAGTTTGTTTTCTATTAGTCTAAGCTTTAATTTGGCTTTTGCTTTAATCTTGCGCAAGAACTATTTTAGATTTTACAGCAAAAATACTTTTTGGGTCTTTTCGAGCATTTTTTGCGGAATGGAAAAGTTTGTTGGTGATTATCACCCCATAGTTTTATTTTTAACCAAAAAACTGTACGCCGTTTGTTTTCTATTGGTCTATGCTTGATTTTGGCTTTTGATTTAATCTTGCACAAGAATTATTTTAGATTTTACAGCAAAAATACTTTTTGGGTGTTTTTGAGCATTTTTTGCGGAATGGAAAAGTTTGTTGGTGATTATCAACCTATAGTTTTATTTTTAAACCAAAAAGCTGTACGCAGTTTGTTTTCTATTAGTCTAAGCTCGATTTTGGCTTTTGTTTTAATCTTGCACAAGAATTATTTTAGATTTTACAGCAAAAATACTTTTTGGGTGTTTTTAAGCATTTTTTGCGGAATGTAAAAGTTTGTTGGTGAGTATCACCCCATAGTTTTATTTTTTACCAAAAACACTGTACGCAGTTTGTTATCTATTGGTCTACGCTTGATTTTGGCTTTTAATTTAATCTTGCACAAGAATTTTTTTAGATTTTACAGCAAAAATACTTTTTGGGTGTTTTTGAGCATTTTTTGCGGAATGGAAAAGTTTGTTGGTGATTATCACCCAATAGTTTTATTTTTTACCCAAAAAGCTGTACGCAGTTTGTTTTTTATTGGTTTAAGCTTAATTTTCGCTTTTGTTTTAATCTTACACAAGAATTATTTAAAATTTTACAGCAAAAATACTTTTTGGGTGTTTTTGAGCATTTTTTGCGGAATGTAAAAGTTTGTTGGTGATTATCACCCCATAGTTTTATTTTTTACCCAAAAAGCTGTAGGCAGTTTGTTTTCTATTAGTCTAAGCTTTAATTTGGCTTTTGCTTTAATCTTGCGCAAGAACTATTTTAGATTTTACAGCAAAAATACTTTTTGGGTCTTTTCGAGCATTTTTTGCGGAATGGAAAAGTTTGTTGGTGATTATCACCCCATAGTTTTATTTTTAACCAAAAAACTGTACGCCGTTTGTTTTCTATTGGTCTATGCTTGATTTTGGCTTTTGATTTAATCTTGCACAAGAATTATTTTAGATTTTACAGCAAAAATACTTTTTGGGTGTTTTTGAGCATTTTTTGCGGAATGGAAAAGTTTGTTGGTGATTATCAACCTATAGTTTTATTTTTTAACCAAAAAGCTGTACGCAGTTTGTTTTCTATTAGTCTAAGCTCGATTTTGGCTTTTGTTTAAATCTTGCACAAGAATTATTTTAGATTTTACAGCAAAAATACTTTTTGGGTGTTTTTAAGCATTTTTTGCGGAATGTAAAAGTTTGTTGGTGATTATCACCCCATCGTTTTATTTTTTACCAAAAACACTGTACGCAGTTTGTTATCTATTGGTCTACGCTTGATTTTGGCTTTTAATTTAATCTTGCAAGAATTTTTTTAGATTTTACAGCAAAAATACTTTTTGGGTGTTTTTGAGCATTTTTTGCGGAATGGAAAAGTTTGTTGGTGATTATCACCCAATAGTTTTATTTTTTACCCAAAAAGCTGTACGCAGTTTGTTTTTTATTGGTCCAAGCTAAATTTTCGCTTTTGTTTTAATCTTGCACAAGAATTATTTAAAATTTTACAGCAAAAATACTTTTTGGGTGTTTTTGAGCATTTTTTGCGGAATGTAAAAGTTTGTTGGTGATTATCACCCCATAGTTTTATTTTTTACCCAAAAAGCTGTAGGCAGTTTGTTTTCTATTAGTCTAAGCTTTAGTTTGGCTTTTGCTTTAATCTTGCGCAAGAACTATTTTAGATTTTACAGCAAAAATACTTTTTGGGTCTTTTCGAGCATTTTTTGCGGAATGGAAAAGTTTGTTGGTGATTATCACCCCATAGTTTTATTTTTAACCAAAAAACTGTACGCCGTTTGTTTTCTATTGGTCTATGCTTGATTTTGGCTTTTGATTTAATCTTGCACAAGAATTATTTTAGATTTTACAGCAAAAATACTTTTTGGGTGTTTTTGAGCATTTTTTGCGGAATGGAAAAGTTTGTTGGTGATTATCAACCTATAGTTTTATTTTTTAACCAAAAAGCTGTACGCAGTTTGTTTTCTATTAGTCTAAGCTCGATTTTGGCTTTTGTTTTAATCTTGCACAAGAATTATTTTAGATTTTACAGCAAAAATACTTTTTGGGTCTTTTCGAGCATTTTTTGCGGAATGGAAAAGTTTGTTGGTGATTATCACCCCATAGTTTTATTTTTAACCAAAAAACTGTACGCCGTTTGTTTTCTATTGGTCTATGCTTGATTTTGGCTTTTGATTTAATCTTGCACAAGAATTATTTTAGATTTTACAGCAAAAATACTTTTTGGGTGTTTTTGAGCATTTTTTGCGGAATGGAAAAGTTTGTTGGTGATTATCAACCTATAGTTTTATTTTTAAACCAAAAAGCTGTACGCAGTTTGTTTTCTATTAGTCTAAGCTCGATTTTGGCTTTCGTTTTAATCTTGCACAAGAATTATTTTAGATTTTACAGCAAAAATACTTTTTGGGTGTTTTTAAGCATTTTTTGCGGAATGTAAAAGTTTGTTGGTGAGTATCACCCCATAGTTTTATTTTTTACCAAAAACACTGTACGCAGTTTGTTATCTATTGGTCTACGCTTGATTTTGGCTTTTAATTTAATCTTGCACAAGAATTTTTTTAGATTTTACAGCAAAAATACTTTTTGGGTGTTTTTGAGCATTTTTTGCGGAATGGAAAAGTTTGTTGGTGATTATCACCCAATAGTTTTATTTTTTACCCAAAAAGCTGTACGCAGTTTGTTTTTTATTGGTTTAAGCTTAATTTTCGCTTTTGTTTTAATCTTACACAAGAATTATTTAAAATTTTACAGCAAAAATACTTTTTGGGTGTTTTTGAGCATTTTTTGCGGAATGTAAAAGTTTGTTGGTGATTATCACCCCATAGTTTTATTTTTTACCCAAAAAGCTGTAGGCAGTTTGTTTTCTATTAGTCTAAGCTTTAATTTGGCTTTTGCTTTAATCTTGCGCAAGAACTATTTTAGATTTTACAGCAAAAATACTTTTTGGGTCTTTTCGAGCATTTTTTGCGGAATGGAAAAGTTTGTTGGTGATTATCACCCCATAGTTTTATTTTTAACCAAAAAACTGTACGCCGTTTGTTTTCTATTGGTCTATGCTTGATTTTGGCTTTTGATTTAATCTTGCACAAGAATTATTTTAGATTTTACAGCAAAAATACTTTTTGGGTGTTTTTGAGCATTTTTGCGGAATGGAAAAGTTTGTTGGTGATTATCAACCTATAGTTTTATTTTTTAACCAAAAAGCTGTACGCAGTTTGTTTTCTATTAGTCTAAGCTCGATTTTGGCTTTTGTTTAAATCTTGCACAAGAATTATTTTAGATTTTACAGCAAAAATACTTTTTGGGTGTTTTTAAGCATTTTTTGCGGAATGTAAAAGTTTGTTGGTGATTATCACCCCATCGTTTTATTTTTTACCAAAAACACTGTACGCAGTTTGTTATCTATTGGTCTACGCTTGATTTTGGCTTTTAATTTAATCTTGCAAGAATTTTTTTAGATTTTACAGCAAAAATACTTTTTGGGTGTTTTTGAGCATTTTTTGCGGAATGGAAAAGTTTGTTGGTGATTATCACCCAATAGTTTTATTTTTTACCCAAAAAGCTGTACGCAGTTTGTTTTTTATTGGTCCAAGCTAAATTTTCGCTTTTGTTTTAATCTTGCACAAGAATTATTTAAAATTTTACAGCAAAAATACTTTTTGGGTGTTTTTGAGCATTTTTTGCGGAATGTAAAAGTTTGTTGGTGATTATCACCCCATAGTTTTATTTTTTACCCAAAAAGCTGTAGGCAGTTTGTTTTCTATTAGTCTAAGCTTTAGTTTGGCTTTTGCTTTAATCTTGCGCAAGAACTATTTTAGATTTTACAGCAAAAATACTTTTTGGGTCTTTTCGAGCATTTTTTGCGGAATGGAAAAGTTTGTTGGTGATTATCACCCCATAGTTTTATTTTTAACCAAAAAACTGTACGCCGTTTGTTTTCTATTGGTCTATGCTTGATTTTGGCTTTTGATTTAATCTTGCACAAGAATTATTTTAGATTTTACAGCAAAAATACTTTTTGGGTGTTTTTGAGCATTTTTTGCGGAATGGAAAAGTTTGTTGGTGATTATCAACCTATAGTTTTATTTTTTAACCAAAAAGCTGTACGCAGTTTGTTTTCTATTAGTCTAAGCTCGATTTTGGCTTTTGTTTTAATCTTGCACAAGAATTATTTTAGATTTTACAGCAAAAATACTTTTTGGGTGTTTTTAAGCATTTTTTGCGGAATGTAAAAGTTTGTTGGTGATTATCACCCCATAGTTTTATTTTTTACCAAAAACACTGTACGCAGTTTGTTATCTATTGGTCTACGCTTGATTTTGGCTTTTAATTTAATCTTGCACAAGAATTTTTTTAGATTTTACAGCAAAAATACTTTTTGGGTGTTTTTGAGCATTTTTTGCGGAATGGAAAAGTTTGTTGGTGATTATCACCCAATAGTTTTATTTTTTACCCAAAAAGCTGTACGCAGTTTGTTTTTTATTGGTCCAAGCTAAATTTTCGCTTTTGTTTTAATCTTGCACAAGAATTATTTAAAATTTTACAGCAAAAATACTTTTTGGGTGTTTTTGAGCATTTTTTGCGGAATGTAAAAGTTTGTTGGTGATTATCACCCCATAGTTTTATTTTTTACCCAAAAAGCTGTAGGCAGTTTGTTTTCTATTAGTCTAAGCTTTAGTTTGGCTTTTGCTTTAATCTTGCGCAAGAACTATTTTAGATTTTACAGCAAAAATACTTTTTGGGTCTTTTCGAGCATTTTTTGCGGAATGGAAAAGTTTGTTGGTGATTATCACCCCATAGGTTTACTTTTTACCAAAAAAGCTGTACAGAGTTTGTTTGTTATTAGTCTAAGCTTGATTTAAGTTTTTGTTTTAATCTTGCACCGGAACTATTTTAGATTTTACAGCAAAAATAGTTTTTGGGTGTTTTTGAGCATTTTTTGCGGAATGGAAAAGTTTGTTGGTGATTACCACCCAATAGTTTTATTTTTTACCAAAAAAACTGTACGCAGTTTGTTTTCTATTAGTCTATGCTTGATTTTAGCTTTTGATTTAATCTTGCACAAGAATTATTTTAGATTTTACAGCAAAAATACTTTTTGAGTGTTTTTGAGCATTTTTTGCGGAATGTAAAAGTTTGTTGGTGATTATCACCCCATAGTTTTATTTTTTACCAAAAACACTGTACGCAGTTTGTTATCTATTGGTCTACGCTTGATTTTGGCTTTTAATTTAATCTTGCACAAGAATTTTTTTAGATTTTACAGCAAAAATACTTTTTGGGTGTTTTTGAGCATTTTTTGCGGAATGGAAAAGTTTGTTGGTGATTATCACCCAATAGTTTTATTTTTTACCCAAAAAGCTGTACGCAGTTTGTTTTTTATTGATCCAAGCTAAATTTTCGCTTTTGTTTTAATCTTGCACAAGAATTATTTAAAATTTTACAGCAAAAATACTTTTTGGGTGTTTTTGAGCATTTTTTGCGGAATGTAAAAGTTTGTTGGTGATTATCACCCCATAGTTTTATTTTTTACCCAAAAAGCTGTAAGCAGTTTGTTTTCTATTAGTCTAAGCTTTAGTTTGGCTTTTGCTTTAATCTTGCGCAAGAACTATTTTAGATTTTACAGCAAAAATACTTTTTGGGTCTTTTCGAGCATTTTTTGCGGAATGGAAAAGTTTGTTGGTGATTATCACCCCATAGTTTTACTTTTTACCAAAAAAGCTGTACAGAGTTTGTTTGTTATTAGTCTAAGCTTGATTTAAGTTTTTGTTTTAATCTTGCACCGGAACTATTTTAGATTTTACAGCAAAAATAGTTTTTGGGTGTTTTTGAGCATTTTTTGCGGAATGGAAAAGTTTGTTGGTGATTATCACCCCATAGTTTTATTTTTAACCAAAAAACTGTACGCCGTTTGTTTTCTATTGGTCTATGCTTGATTTTGGCTTTTGATTTAATCTTGCACAAGAATTATTTTAGATTTTACAGCAAAAATACTTTTTGGGTGTTTTTGAGCATTTTTTGCGGAATGGAAAAGTTTGTTGGTGATTATCAACCTATAGTTTTATTTTTTAACCAAAAAGCTGTACGCAGTTTGTTTTCTATTAGTCTAAGCTCGATTTTGGCTTTTGTTTTAATCTTGCACAAGAATTATTTTAGATTTTACAGCAAAAATACTTTTTGGGTGTTTTTAAGCATTTTTTGCGGAATGTAAAAGTTTGTTGGTGATTATCACCCCATAGTTTTATTTTTAACCAAAAAACTGTACGCCGTTTGTTTTCTATTGGTCTATGCTTGATTTTGGCTTTTGATTTAATCTTGCACAAGAATTATTTTAGATTTTACAGCAAAAATACTTTTTGGGTGTTTTTGAGCATTTTTTGCGGAATGGAAAAGTTTGTTGGTGATTATCAACCTATAGTTTTATTTTTTAACCAAAAAGCTGTACGCAGTTTGTTTTCTATTAGTCTAAGCTCGATTTTGGCTTTTGTTTAAATCTTGCACAAGAATTATTTTAGATTTTACAGCAAAAATACTTTTTGGGTGTTTTTAAGCATTTTTTGCGGAATGTAAAAGTTTGTTGGTGATTATCACCCCATAGTTTTATTTTTTACCAAAAACACTGTACGCAGTTTGTTATCTATTGGTCTACGCTTGATTTTGGCTTTTAATTTAATCTTGCAAGAATTTTTTTAGATTTTACAGCAAAAATACTTTTTGGGTGTTTTTGAGCATTTTTTGCGGAATGGAAAAGTTTGTTGGTGATTATCACCCAATAGTTTTATTTTTTACCCAAAAAGCTGTACGCAGTTTGTTTTTTATTGGTCCAAGCTAAATTTTCGCTTTTGTTTTAATCTTGCACAAGAATTATTTAAAATTTTACAGCAAAAATACTTTTTGGGTGTTTTTGAGCATTTTTTGCGGAATGTAAAAGTTTGTTGGTGATTATCACCCCATAGTTTTATTTTTTACCCAAAAAGCTGTAGGCAGTTTGTTTTCTATTAGTCTAAGCTTTAGTTTGGCTTTTGCTTTAATCTTGCGCAAGAACTATTTTAGATTTTACAGCAAAAATACTTTTTGGGTCTTTTCGAGCATTTTTTGCGGAATGGAAAAGTTTGTTGGTGATTATCACCCCATAGTTTTACTTTTTACCAAAAAAGCTGTACAGAGTTTGTTTGTTATTAGTCTAAGCTTGAATTAAGTTTTTGTTTTAATCTTGCACCGGAACTATTTTAGATTTTACAGCAAAAATAGTTTTTGGGTGTTTTTGAGCATTTTTTGCGGAATGGAAAAGTTTGTTGGTGATTACCACCCAATAGTTTTATTTTTTACCAAAAAAACTGTACGCAGTTTGTTTTCTATTAGTCTATGCTTGATTTTAGCTTTTGATTTAATCTTGCACAAGAATTATTTTAGATTTTACAGCAAAAATACTTTTTGAGTGTTTTTGAGCATTTTTTGCGGAATGGAAAAGTTTGTTGGTGATTATCACCCCATAGTTTTACTTTTTACCAAAAAAGCTGTACAGAGTTTGTTTGTTATTAGTCTAAGCTTGATTTAAGTTTTTGTTTTAATCTTGCACCGGAACTATTTTAGATTTTACAGCAAAAATAGTTTTTGGGTGTTTTTGAGCATTTTTTGCGGAATGGAAAAGTTTGTTGGTGATTATCACCCCATAGTTTTATTTTTAACCAAAAAACTGTACGCCGTTTGTTTTCTATTGGTCTATGCTTGATTTTGGCTTTTGATTTAATCTTGCACAAGAATTATTTTAGATTTTACAGCAAAAATACTTTTTGGGTGTTTTTGAGCATTTTTTGCGGAATGGAAAAGTTTGTTGGTGATTATCAACCTATAGTTTTATTTTTTAACCAAAAAGCTGTACGCAGTTTGTTTTCTATTAGTCTAAGCTCGATTTTGGCTTTTGTTTTAATCTTGCACAAGAATTATTTTAGATTTTACAGCAAAAATACTTTTTGGGTGTTTTTAAGCATTTTTTGCGGAATGTAAAAGTTTGTTGGTGATTATCACCCCATAGTTTTATTTTTAACCAAAAAACTGTACGCCGTTTGTTTTCTATTGGTCTATGCTTGATTTTGGCTTTTGATTTAATCTTGCACAAGAATTATTTTAGATTTTACAGCAAAAATACTTTTTGGGTGTTTTTGAGCATTTTTTGCGGAATGGAAAAGTTTGTTGGTGATTATCAACCTATAGTTTTATTTTTTAACCAAAAAGCTGTACGCAGTTTGTTTTCTATTAGTCTAAGCTCGATTTTGGCTTTTGTTTTAATCTTGCACAAGAATTATTTTAGATTTTACAGCAAAAATACTTTTTGGGTGTTTTTAAGCATTTTTTGCGGAATGTAAAAGTTTGTTGGTGATTATCACCCCATAGTTTTATTTTTTACCAAAAACACTGTACGCAGTTTGTTATCTATTGGTCTACGCTTGATTTTGGCTTTTAATTTAATCTTGCACAAGAATTTGTTTAGATTTTACAGCAAAAATACTTTTTGGGTGTTTTTGAGCATTTTTTGCGGAATGGAAAAGTTTGTTGGTGATTACCACCCAATAGTTTTATTTTTTACCCAAAAAGCTGTACGCAGTTTGTTTTTTATTGGTCCAAGCTAAATTTTCGCTTTTGTTTTAATCTTGCACAAGAATTATTTAAAATTTTACAGCAAAAATACTTTTTGGGTGTTTTTGAGCATTTTTTGCGGAATGTAAAAGTTTGTTGGTGATTATCACCCCATAGTTTTATTTTTTACCCAAAAAGCTGTAGGCAGTTTGTTTTCTATTAGTCTAAGCTTTAGTTTGGCTTTTGCTTTAATCTTGCGCAAGAACTATTTTAGATTTTACAGCAAAAATACTTTTTGGGTCTTTTCGAGCATTTTTTGCGGAATGGAAAAGTTTGTTGGTGATTATCACCCCATAGTTTTACTTTTTACCAAAAAAGCTGTACAGAGTTTGTTTGTTATTAGTCTAAGCTTGATTTAAGTTTTTGTTTTAATCTTGCACCGGAACTATTTTAGATTTTACAGCAAAAATAGTTTTTGGGTGTTTTTGAGCATTTTTTGCGGAATGGAAAAGTTTGTTGGTGATTACCACCCAATAGTTTTATTTTTTACCAAAAAAACTGTACGCAGTTTGTTTTCTATTAGTCTATGCTTGATTTTAGCTTTTGATTTAATCTTGCACAAGAATTATTTTAGATTTTACAGCAAAAATACTTTTTGAGTGTTTTTGAGCATTTTTTGCGGAATGGAAAAGTTTGTTGGTGATTATCACCCCATAGTTTTACTTTTTACCAAAAAAGCTGTACAGAGTTTGTTTGTTATTAGTCTAAGCTTGATTTAAGTTTTTGTTTTAATCTTGCACCGGAACTATTTTAGATTTTACAGCAAAAATAGTTTTTGGGTGTTTTTGAGCATTTTTTGCGGAATGGAAAAGTTTGTTGGTGATTACCACCCAATAGTTTTATTTTTTACCAAAAAAACTGTACGCAGTTTGTTTTCTATTAGTCTATGCTTGATTTTAGCTTTTGATTTAATCTTGCACAAGAATTATTTTAGATTTTACAGCAAAAATACTTTTTGAGTGTTTTTGAGCATTTTTTGCGGAATGGAAAAGTTTGTTGGTTGATTATCACCCCATACTTTTATTTTTTACCCAAAAAGCTGTACGCAGTTTGTTTTCTATTGGTCTATGCTTGATTTTGGCTTTTGATTTAATCTTGCACAAGAATTATTTTAGATTTTACAGCAAAAATACTTTTTGGGTGTTTTTGAGCATTTTTTGCGGAATGGAAAAGTTTGTTGGTGATTATCAACCTATAGTTTTATTTTTAACTAAAAAGCTGTACGCATTTTGTTTTTTATTAGTCTAAGCTCGATTTTGGCTTTTGTTTTAATCTTGCACCGGAACTATTTTAGATTTTACAGCAAAAATAGTTTTTGGGTGTTTTTGAGCATTTTTTGCGGAATGTAAAAGTTTGTTGGTGATTATCACCCCATAGTTTTATTTTTTACCAAAAACACTGTACGCAGTTTGTTATCTATTGGTCTACGCTTGATTTTGGCTTTTAATTTAATCTTGCACAAGAATTTTTTTAGATTTTACAGCAAAAATACTTTTTGGGTGTTTTTGAGCATTTTTTGCGGAATGGAAAAGTTTGTTGGTGATTATCACCCCATAGTTTTACTTTTTACCAAAAAAACTGTACAGAGTTTGTTTTTTATTGGCTTAAGCTAAATTTTGGTTTTTGTTTCAATCTTGCACAAGTATTATTTTAGATTTTAAAGCAAAAATACTTTTTGGGTGTTTTTGAGCATTTTTTGCGCCATGTAAAAGTTTGTTGGTGATTATCACCCCATAGTTTTATTTTTTACCCAAAAAACTGTACTCAGTTTGTTTTCTATTAGTCTAAGCTTGATTTTGGCTTTTGTTTCAATCTTGCACAAGAATTATTTTAGATTTTACAGCAAAAATACTTTTTGGGTGTTTTTGAGCATTTTTTGCGGAATGTGAAAGTTTGTTGGTGATTATCACCCTATAGTTTTATTTTTTACCCAAAAACTGTACGCAGTTTGTTTTTTATTGGCTTAAGCTAAATTTTGGTTTTTGTTTCAATCTTGCACAAGTATTATTTTAGATTTTAAAGCAAAAATACTTTTTGGGTGTTTTTGAGCATTTTTTGCGGAATGTAAAAGTTTGTTGGTGATTATCACCCCATAGTTTTATTTTTTACCAAAAACACTGTACGCAATTTGTTTTCTATTAGCCTAAGCTTGATTTTGGCTTTTGTTTTAATCTTGCACAAGAATTATTTTAGATTTTGCAGCAAAAATACTTTTTGGGTGCTTTTTAAACATTTTTTGTGGAATGTAAAAGTTTGTTGGTGATTATCACCCCATAGTTTTATATTTTGCCCAAAAAACTGTACGCAGTTTGTTTTTTATTGGTTTAAGCTTAATTTTGGCTTTTGTTTCAATCTTGCACAAGAATTATTTTAGATTTTACAGCAAAAATACTTTTTGAGTGTTTTTGAGCATTTTTTGCGGAATGGAAAAGTTTGTTGGTGATTATCACCCCATAGTTTTACTTTTTACCAAAAAAGCTGTACAGAGTTTGTTTGTTATTAGTCTAAGCTTGATTTAAGTTTTTGTTTTAATCTTGCACCGGAACTATTTTAGATTTTACAGCAAAAATAGTTTTTGGGTGTTTTTGAGCATTTTTTGCGGAATGGAAAAGTTTGTTGGTGATTATCACCCCATAGTTTTATTTTTAACCAAAAAACTGTACGCCGTTTGTTTTCTATTGGTCTATGCTTGATTTTGGCTTTTGATTTAATCTTGCACAAGAATTATTTTAGATTTTACAGCAAAAATACTTTTTGGGTGTTTTTGAGCATTTTTTGCGGAATGGAAAAGTTTGTTGGTGATTATCAACCTATAGTTTTATTTTTTAACCAAAAAGCTGTACGCAGTTTGTTTTCTATTAGTCTAAGCTCGATTTTGGCTTTTGTTTTAATCTTGCACAAGAATTATTTTAGATTTTACAGCAAAAATACTTTTTGGGTGTTTTTAAGCATTTTTTGCGGAATGTAAAAGTTTGTTGGTGATTATCACTTCATAGTTTTATTTTTTACCCAAAAAACTGTACGCAGTTTGTTTTCTATTAGTCTAAGCTTTAATAAAGCTTTTGTTTTAATCTTGCACAAGCTTGATTTTAGATTTTACAGTAAAAATACTTTTTGGGAGTTCCTGAGCATTTTTTGCGGAATAGAAAAGTTTGTTGGTGATTATCACGCCATAGTTTTACTTTTTACCCAAAAAGCTGTACGCAGTTTGTTTTTTATTAGTCTAAGCTTGATTTAAGTTTTTGTTTTAATCTTGCACCGGAACTATTTTAGATTTTACAGCAAAAATAGTTTTTGGGTGTTTTTGAGCATTTTTTGCGGAATGTAAAAGTTTGTTGGTGATTATCACCCCATAGTTTTATTTTTTACCAAAAACACTGTACGCAGTTTGTTATCTATTGGTCTACGCTTGATTTTGGCTTTTAATTTAATCTTGCACAAGAATTTTTTTAGATTTTACAGCAAAAATACTTTTTGGGTGTTTTTGAGCATTTTTTGCGGAATGGAAAAGTTTGTTGGTGATTATCACCCCATAGTTTTACTTTTTACCAAAAAAACTGTACAGAGTTTGTTTTTTATTAGTCTATGCTTGATTTTAGTTTTTGTTTTAATCTTGCACCAGAACTATTTTAAATTGTACAGCAAAAATACTTTTTGGGTGTTTTTGAGCATTTTTTGCGGAATGGAAAAGTTTGTTGGTGATTATCACCCTATAGTTTTATTTTTTACCCAAAAACTGTACGCAGTTTGTTTTTTATTGGCTTAAGCTAAATTTTGGTTTTTGTTTCAATCTTGCACAAGTATTATTTTAGATTTTAAAGCAAAAATACTTTTTGGGTGTTTTTGAGCATTTTTTGCGCCATGTAAAAGTTTGTTGGTGATTATCACCCCATAGTTTTATTTTTTACCCAAAAAACTGTACTCAGTTTGTTTTCTATTAGTCTAAGCTTGATTTTGGCTTTTGTTTCAATCTTGCACAAGAATTATTTTAGATTTTAAAGCAAAAATACTTTTTGGGTGTTTTTGAGCATTTTTTGCGGAATGTGAAAGTTTGTTGGTGATTATCACCCCATAGTTTTATCTCTTACCCAAAAAACTGTACGCAATTTGTTTTCTATTAGCCTAAGCTTGATTTTGGCTTTTGTTTTAATCTTGCACAAGAATTATTTTAGATTTTGCAGCAAAAATACTTTTTGGGTGCTTTTTAAACATTTTTTGTGGAATGTAAAAGTTTGTTGGTGATTATCACCCCATAGTTTTATATTTTGCCCAAAAAACTGTACGCAGTTTGTTTTTTATTGGTTTAAGCTTAATTTTGGCTTTTGTTTCAATCTTGCACAAGAATTATTTTAGATTTTACAGCAAAAATACTTTTTGAGTGTTTTTGAGCATTTTTTGCGGAATGGAAAAGTTTGTTGGTGATTATCACCCCATAGTTTTACTTTTTACCAAAAAAGCTGTACAGAGTTTGTTTGTTATTAGTCTAAGCTTGATTTAAGTTTTTGTTTTAATCTTGCACCGGAACTATTTTAGATTTTACAGCAAAAATAGTTTTTGGGTGTTTTTGAGCATTTTTTGCGGAATGGAAAAGTTTGTTGGTGATTATCACCCCATAGTTTTATTTTTAACCAAAAAACTGTACGCCGTTTGTTTTCTATTGGTCTATGCTTGATTTTGGCTTTTGATTTAATCTTGCACAAGAATTATTTTAGATTTTACAGCAAAAATACTTTTTGGGTGTTTTTGAGCATTTTTTGCGGAATGGAAAAGTTTGTTGGTGATTATCAACCTATAGTTTTATTTTTTAACCAAAAAGCTGTACGCAGTTTGTTTTCTATTAGTCTAAGCTCGATTTTGGCTTTTGTTTTAATCTTGCACAAGAATTATTTTAGATTTTACAGCAAAAATACTTTTTGGGTGTTTTTAAGCATTTTTTGCGGAATGTAAAAGTTTGTTGGTGATTATCACCCCATAGTTTTATTTTTAACCAAAAAACTGTACGCCGTTTGTTTTCTATTGGTCTATGCTTGATTTTGGCTTTTGATTTAATCTTGCACAAGAATTATTTTAGATTTTACAGCAAAAATACTTTTTGGGTGTTTTTGAGCATTTTTTGCGGAATGGAAAAGTTTGTTGGTGATTATCAACCTATAGTTTTATTTTTTAACCAAAAAGCTGTACGCAGTTTGTTTTCTATTAGTCTAAGCTCGATTTTGGCTTTTGTTTTAATCTTGCACAAGAATTATTTTAGATTTTACAGCAAAAATACTTTTTGGGTGTTTTTAAGCATTTTTTGCGGAATGTAAAAGTTTGTTGGTGATTATCACCCAATAGTTTTATTTTTTACCGAAAAAACTGTACGCAGTTTGTTTTTTATTAGTCTAAGCTTCATTTTGGCTTTTGATTTAATCTTGCATAAGAATTATTTTAGAGTTTACAGCAAAAATACTTTTTGGGTGTTTTTGAGCATTTTTTGCGGAATGGAAAAGTTTGTTGGTGATTATCACCCCATAGTTTTATTTTTTACCCTAAAACTGTACGCAGTTTGTTTTCAATTGGTCTAAGCTTGATTTGAGCTTTTGATTTAATCTTGCACAAGAATTATTTTAGATTTTACAGCAAAAATAGTTTTTGGGTGTTTTTGAGCATTTTGCGGAATGGAAAAGTTTGTTGGTGATTATCACCCCATAGTTTTATTTTTTACCCAAAAAACTGTACGCAGTTTGTTTTCTATTGGTCTAAGCTTGATTTTGGCTTTTGATTTAATCTTGCGCAAGAATTATTTTAGATTTTACAGCAAAAATACTTTTTGGGTGTTTTTGAGCATTTTTTGCGGAATGTAAAAGTTTGTTGGTGATTATCACTTCATAGTTTTATTTTTTACCCAAAAAACTGTACGCAGTTTGTTTTCTATTAGTCTAAGCTTTAATAAAGCTTTTGTTTTAATCTTGCACAAGCTTGATTTTAGATTTTACAGTAAAAATACTTTTTGGGAGTTCCTGAGCATTTTTTGCGGAATAGAAAAGTTTGTTGGTGATTATCACGCCATAGTTTTACTTTTTACCCAAAAAGCTGTACGCAGTTTGTTTTTTATTAGTCTAAGCTTGATTTAAGTTTTTGTTTTAATCTTGCACCGGAACTATTTTAGATTTTACAGCAAAAATAGTTTTTGGGTGTTTTTGAGCATTTTTTGCGGAATGTAAAAGTTTGTTGGTGATTATCACCCCATAGTTTTATTTTTTACCAAAAACACTGTACGCAGTTTGTTATCTATTGGTCTACGCTTGATTTTGGCTTTTAATTTAATCTTGCACAAGAATTTTTTTAGATTTTACAGCAAAAATACTTTTTGGGTGTTTTTGAGCATTTTTGCGGAATGGAAAAGTTTGTTGGTGATTATCACCCCATAGTTTTATTTTTTACCCAAAAAACTGTACGCAGTTTGTTTTCTATTGGTCTAAGCTTGATTTTGGCTTTTGATTTAATCTTGCACAAGAATTATTTTAGATTTTACAGCAAAAATAGTTTTTGGGTGTTTTTGAGCATTTTTGCGGAATGGAAAAGTTTGTTGGTGATTATCACCCCATAGTTTTATTTGTTACCCAAAAAACTGTACGCAGTTTGTTTTTTATTGGCTTAAGCTTAATTTTGGCTTTTGTTTTAATCTTGCACAAGAATTATTTCATATTTTACAGCAAAAATACTTTTTGGGTGTTTTTGAGCATTTTTTGCGGAATGGAAAAGTTTGTTAATGATTATCACCCCATAGTTTTATTTTTTACCCAAAAACCTGTACGCAGTTTGTTTTTTATTAGTCTATGCTTGATTTTAGTTTTTGTTTTAATCTTGCACCAGAACTATTTTAGATTTTACAGCAAAAATACTTTTTGGGTGTTTTTGAGCATTTTTTACGGAATGGAAAAGTTTGTTGGTGATTATCACCCTATAGTTTTATTTTTTTACCCAAAAACTGTACGCAGTTTGTTTTCTATTGGTCTAAGCTTAATTTTGGCTTTTGTTTCAATCTTGCAGAAGAGTTATTTCAGATTTTACAGCAAAAATACTTTTTGGGTGTTTTTGAGCATTTTTTCGGAATGTAAAAGTTTGTTGGTGGTTGTCACCCCATAATTTTATTTTCTACCAAAAAACCTGTACGCAATTTGTTTTCTATTAGTTTAAGCTTTTTTTGCTTTTTTTTCAATCTTGCACAGGAATTATTTTAGATTTTACAGCAAAAATACTTTTTGGGTGTTTTTGAGCATTTTTTGTGGAATGTAAAAGTTTGTTGGTGATTATCACCCATTAGTTTTATATTTTACCTAAAAAACCGTACGCAGTTTGTTTTTTATTGGCTTAAGCTAAATTTTGGTTTTTGTTTCAATCTTGCACAAGAATTATTTTAGATTTTAAAGCAAAAATACTTTTTGGGTGTTTTTGAGCATTATTTCGGAATGTAAAAGTTTGTTGGTGATTATCACCCCATAGTTTTATTTTTTAAAAAACTGTACGCAGTTTCTTTTCTATTAGTCTAAGCTTGATTTTGGCTTTTGTTTCAATCTTGCACAAGAATTATTTTCGATTTTATAGCAAAAATACTTTTTGGGTGTTTTTGAGCATTTTTTCCGGAATGTAAAAGCTTGTTGGTGATTATCACCCCATAGTTTTATTTTTTACCCAAAAAACTGTACGCAGTTTGTTTTTTATTAATCTAAGCTTAATTTTGGCTTTTGTTTTAATGTTGCATAAATATTATTTTTGATTTTACAGCAAAAATACTTTTTGGGTGTTTTTGAGCATTTTTTGCGGTATGGAAAAGTTTGTTGGTGATTATCACCCCATAGTTTTATTTTTTACCCAAAAAGCTGTACGCAGTTTATTTTCTATTGGTCTAAGCTTAGTTTTGGCCTTTGTTTTAATCTTGCACAAGAATTATTTTAGATTTTACAGCAAAAATACTTTTTGGGTGTTTTTGAGCATTTTTTGCGGAATGGAAAAGTTTGTTGGTGGTTGTCACCCCATAATTTTATTTTCTACCAAAAAACCTGTACGCAGTTTGTTTTCTATTAGCTTAAGCTTTTTTTTTGGCTTTTTTTCAATCTTGCACAGGTATTATTTTAGATTTTGCAGCAAAAATACTTTTTGGGTGCTTTTTAAACATTTTTTGTGGAATGTAAAAGTTTGTTGGTGATTATCACCCCATAGTTTTATATTTTGCCCAAAAAACTGTACGCAGTTTGTTTTTTATTGGCTTAAGCTTAATTTTGGGTTTTGTTTCAATCTTGCACAAGAATTATTTTAGATTTTAAAGCAAAAATAATTTTTAGTGTTTTTGAGCATTATTTCGTAATGTAAAAGTTTGTTGGTGATTATCACCCCATAGTTTTATTTTTTAAAAAACTGTACGCAGTTTCTTTTCTATTGGTCTAGGCTTACTTTTGGTTTTTGTGTCAATTTTGCACAAGAACTATTTTAGATTTTACAGCAAAAATACTTTTTGGGTGTTTTTGAGCATTTTTTGCGGCATGTAAAAGTTTGTTAGTGATTATCACCCCATAGTTTTATTTTTTACCCAAGAATTTGTACGCAGTTTGCTTTCTACCAGTCTAAGCTTGATTTTGGCTTTTGTTTGAATCTTGCACAAGAATTATTTTAGATTTTACAGCAAAAATACTTTTTGGGTGTTTTTGAGCATTTTTTGCGGAATGGAAAAGTTTGGTGGTGATTATCACCCTACAGTTTTATTTTTTAGCCAAAAAGCTGTACGCAGTTTGTTTTCTATTAGTCTAAGCTCGATTTTGGCTTTTGCTTTAATCTTGCACAAGTATGATTTTAGATTTTACAGCAAAAATAGTTTTTGGGTGTTTTTGAGCATTTTTTGCGGAATGGAAAAGTTTGTTAGTGATTATCACCCAATAGTTTTATTTTTTATCGAAAAAACTGTACGCAGTTTGTTTTTTATTAGTCTAAGCTTGATTTTGACTTTTGATTTAATCTTGCATAAGAATTATTTTAGAGTTTACAGCAAAAATACTTTTTGGGTGTTTTTGAGCATTTTTTGCGGAATGCAAAAGTTTGTTGGTGATTATCACCCCATAGTTTTATTTTTTACCCAAAAACTGTACGCAGTTTGTTTTCAATTGGTCTAAGCTTGATTTGAGCTTTTGTTTGAATCTTGCACAAGAATGATTTTAGATTTTACAGTAAAAATACTTTTTGGGTGTTTTTGAGCAATTTTTGCGGAATGGAAAAGTTTGTTGGTGATTATCACCCAATAGTTTTATTTTTACCCAAAAAGCTGTACGCAGTTTGTTTTCTATTTGTCTAAGCTTGATTTTGGCTTTTGATTTAATCTTGCACAAGAATTATTTTAGATTTTACAGCAAAAATAGTTTTTGGGTGTTTTTGAGCATTTTTGCGGAATGGAAAAGTTTGTTGGTGATTATCACCCCATAGTTTTATTTGTTACCCAAAAACTGTACGCAGTTTGTTTTTTATTGGCTTAAGCTTAATTTTGGCTTTTGTTTCAATCTTGCACAAGAATTATTTCATATTTTACAGCAAAAATACTTTTTGGGTGTTTTTGAGCATTTTTTGCGGAATGCAAAAGTTTGTTGGTGATTATCACCCCATAGTTTTATTTTTTACCCAAAAACTGTACGCAGTTTGTTTTCAATTGGTCTAAGCTTGATTTGAGCTTTTGTTTGAATCTTGCACAAGAATGATTTTAGATTTTACAGTAAAAATACTTTTTGGGTGTTTTTGAGCAATTTTTGCGGAATGGAAAAGTTTGTTGGTGATTATCACCCAATAGTTTTATTTTTACCCAAAAAACTGTACGCAGTTTGTTTTCTATTTGTCTAAGCTTGATTTTGGCTTTTGATTTAATCTTGCACAAGAATTATTTTAGATTTTACAGCAAAAATAGTTTTTGGGTGTTTTTGAGCATTTTTGCGGAATGGAAAAGTTTGTTGGTGATTATCACCCTATAGTTTTATTTTTTACCCAAAAACTGTACGCAGTTTGTTTTCTATTGGTCTAAGCTTAATTTTGGCTTTTGTTTCAATCTTGCAGAAGAGTTATTTCAGATTTTACAGCAAAAATACTTTTTGGGTGTTTTTGAGCATTTTTTCGGAATGTAAAAGTTTGTTGGTGGTTGTCACCCCATAATTTTATTTTCTACCAAAAAACCTGTACGCAGTTTGTTTTCTATTAGTTTAAGCTTTTTTTTGCTTTTTTTTTCAATCTTGCACAGGAATTATTTTAGATTTTACAGCAAAAATACTTTTTGGGTGTTTTTGAGCATTTTTTGTGGAATGTAAAAGTTTGTTGGTGATTATCACCCATTAGTTTTATATTTTACCCAAAAAACCGTACGCAGTTTGTTTTTTATTGGTTTAAGCTAAATTTTGGTTTTGTTTCAATCTTGCACAAGAATTATTTTAGATTTTAAAGCAAAAATACTTTTTGGGTGTTTTTGAGCATTATTTCGGAATGTAAAAGTTTGTTGGTGATTATCACCCTATAGTTTTATTTTTTAAAAAACTGTACGCAGTTTCTTTTCTATTGGTCTAAGCTTAATTTTGGCTTTTGTTTCAATTTTGCACAAGAATTATTTTAGATTTTACAGCAAAAATACTTTTTGGGTGTTTTTGAGCATTTTTTGCGGAATGTGAAAGTTTGTTGGTGATTATCACCCCATAGTTTTATCTCTGACCCAAAAAACTGTACGCAATTTGTTTTCTATTAGCCTAAGCTTGATTTTGGCTTTTGTTTTAATCTTGCACAAGAATTATTTTAGATTTTACAGCAAAAATACTTTTTGGGTGTTTTTGAGCATTTTTTGCGGAATGGAAAAGTTTGTTGGTGATTATCACCCCATAGTTTAATTTTTTACCCAAAAAGCTGTACGCGGTATGTTTTCTATTAGTTTAAGCTTAATTCTGGCTTTTGTTTCAATCTTGCACAAGAATTATTTTCGATTTTACAGCAAAAATAGTTTTTGGGTGTTTTTGAGCATTTTTTGCGGAATGGAAAAGTTTGTTAGTGATTATCACCCAATAGTTTTATTTTTTACCGAAAAAACTGTACGCAGTTTGTTTTTTATTAGTCTAAGCTTGATTTGGAATTTTGATTTAATCTTGCATAAGAATTATTTTAGAGTTTACAGCAAAAATACTTTTTGGGTGTTTTTGAGCATTTTTTGCGGAATGGAAAAGTTTGTTGGTGATTATCACCCCATAGTTTTATTTTTTACCCAAAAACTGTACGCAGTTTGTTTTCAATTGGTCTAAGCTTGATTTGAGCTTTTGTTTGAATCTTGCACAAGAATGATTTTAGATTTTACAGTAAAAATACTTTTTGGGTGTTTTTGAGCAATTTTTGCGGAATGGAAAAGTTTGTTGGTGATTATCACCCAATAGTTTTATTTTTACCCAAAAAACTGTACGCAGTTTGTTTTCTATTTGTCTAAGCTTGATTTTGGCTTTTGATCTAATCTTGCACAAGAATTATTTTAGATTTTACAGCAAAAATAGTTTTTGGGTGTTTTTGAGCATTTTTGCGGAATGGAAAAGTTTGTTGGTGATTATCACTCCATAGTTTTATTTGTTACCCAAAAAACTGTACGCGGTATGTTTTCTATTAGTTTAAGCTTAATTTTGGCTTTTGTTTCAATCTTGCACAAGAATTATTTTCGATTTTACAGCAAAAATAGTTTTTGGGTGTTTTTGAGCATTTTTTGCGGAATGGAAAAGTTTGTTAATGATTATCACCCCATAGTTTTATTTTTTACCCAAAAACCTGTACGCAGTTTGCTTTTTTTTTAGTCTATGCTTGATTTTAGTTTTTGTTTTAATCTTGCACCAGAACTATTTTAGATTTTACAGCAAAAATACTTTTTGGGTGTTTTTGAGCATTTTTTGCGGAATGGAAAAGTTTGTTGGTGATTATCACCCTATAGTTTTATTTTTTGCTTTAATCTTGCACAAGTATGATTTTAGATTTTACAGCAAAAATAGTTTTTGGGTGTTTTTGAGCATTTTTTGCGGAATGGAAAAGTTTGTTAGTGATTATCACCCAATAGTTTTATTTTTTACCGAAAAAACTGTACGCAGTTTGTTTTTTATTAGTCTAAGCTTGATTTTGACTTTTGATTTAATCTTGCATAAGAATTATTTTAGAGTTTACAGCAAAAATACTTTTTGGCTGTTTTTGAGCATTTTTTGCGGAATGCAAAAGTTTGTTGGTGATTATCACCCCATAGTTTTATTTTTTACCCAAAAACTGTACGCAGTTTGTTTTCAATTGGTCTAAGCTTGATTTGAGCTTTTGTTTGAATCTTGCACAAGAATGATTTTAGATTTTACAGTAAAAATACTTTTTGGGTGTTTTTGAGCAATTTTTGCGGAATGGAAAAGTTTGTTGGTGATTATCACCCAATAGTTTTATTTTTACCCAAAAAACTGTACGCAGTTTGTTTTCTATTTGTCTAAGCTTGATTTTGGCTTTTGATTTAATCTTGCACAAGAATTATTTTAGATTTTACAGCAAAAATAGTTTTTGGGTGTTTTTGAGCATTTTTGCGGAATGGAAAAGTTTGTTGGTGATTATCACCCCATAGTTTTATTTGTTACCCAAAAACTGTACGCAGTTTGTTTTTTATTGGCTTAAGCTTAATTTTGGCTTTTGTTTCAATCTTGCACAAGAATTATTTCATATTTTACAGCAAAAATACTTTTTGGGTGTTTTTGAGCATTTTTTGCGGAAAGGAAAAGTTTGTTAATGAGTATCACCCCATAGTTTTATTTTTTACCCAAAAACCTGTACGCAGTTTGTTTTTTATTAGTCTATGCTTGATTTAAGTTTTTGTTTTAATCTTGCACCAGAACTATTTTAGATTTTACAGCAAAAATACTTTTTGGGTGTTTTTGAGCATTTTTTGCGGAATGGAAAAGTTTGTTGGTGATTATCACCCTATAGTTTTATTTTTTACCCAAAAACTGTACGCAGTTTATTTTCTATTGGTCTAAGCTTAATTTTGGCTTTTGTTTCAATCTAGCAGAAGAGTTATTTCAGATTTTACAGCAAAAATACTTTTTGGGTGTTTTTGAGCATTTTTTCGGAATGTAAAAGTTTGTTGGTGGTTGTCACCCCATAATTTTATTTTCTACCAAAAAACCTGTACGCAGTTTGTTTTCTATTAGTTTAAGCTTTTTTTGCTTTTTTTTTCAATCTTGCACAGGAATTATTTTAGATTTTACAGCAAAAATACTTTTTGGGTGTTTTTGAGCATTTTTTGTGGAATGTAAAAGTTTGTTGGTGATTATCACCCATTAGTTTTATATTTTACCCAAAAAACCGTACGCAGTTTGTTTTTTATTGGTTTAAGCTAAATTTTGGTTTTGTTTCAATCTTGCACAAGAATTATTTTAGATTTTAAAGCAAAAATACTTTTTGGGTGTTTTTGAGCATTATTTCGGAATGTAAAAGTTTGTTGGTGATTATCACCCTATAGTTTTATTTTTTAAAAAACTGTACGCAGTTTCTTTTCTATTGGTCTAAGCTTAATTTTGGCTTTTGTTTCAATTTTGCACAAGAATTATTTTAGATTTTACAGCAAAAATACTTTTTGGGTGTTTTTGAGCATTTTTTGCGGAATGTGAAAGTTTGTTGGTGATTATCACCCCATAGTTTTATCTCTGACCCAAAAAACTGTACGCAATTTGTTTTCTATTAGCCTAAGCTTGATTTTGGCTTTTGTTTTAATCTTGCACAAGAATTATTTTAGATTTTACAGCAAAAATACTTTTTGGGTGTTTTTGAGCATTTTTTGCGGAATGGAAAAGTTTGTTGGTGATTATCACCCCATAGTTTAATTTTTTACCCAAAAAGCTGTACGCGGTATGTTTTCTATTAGTTTAAGCTTAATTCTGGCTTTTGTTTCAATCTTGCACAAGAATTATTTTCGATTTTACAGCAAAAATAGTTTTTGGGTGTTTTTGAGCATTTTTTGCGGAATGGAAAAGTTTGTTAGTGATTATCACCCAATAGTTTTATTTTTTACCGAAAAAACTGTACGCAGTTTGTTTTTTATTAGTCTAAGCTTGATTTGGAATTTTGATTTAATCTTGCATAAGAATTATTTTAGAGTTTACAGCAAAAATACTTTTTGGGTGTTTTTGAGCATTTTTTGCGGAATGGAAAAGTTTGTTGGTGATTATCACCCCATAGTTTTATTTTTTACCCAAAAACTGTACGCAGTTTGTTTTCAATTGGTCTAAGCTTGATTTGAGCTTTTGTTTGAATCTTGCACAAGAATGATTTTAGATTTTACAGTAAAAATACTTTTTGGGTGTTTTTGAGCAATTTTTGCGGAATGGAAAAGTTTGTTGGTGATTATCACCCAATAGTTTTATTTTTACCCAAAAAACTGTACGCAGTTTGTTTTCTATTTGTCTAAGCTTGATTTTGGCTTTTGATCTAATCTTGCACAAGAATTATTTTAGATTTTACAGCAAAAATAGTTTTTGGGTGTTTTTGAGCATTTTTGCGGAATGGAAAAGTTTGTTGGTGATTATCACTCCATAGTTTTATTTGTTACCCAAAAAACTGTACGCGGTATGTTTTCTATTAGTTTAAGCTTAATTCTGGCTTTTGTTTCAATCTTGCACAAGAATTATTTTCGATTTTACAGCAAAAATAGTTTTTGGGTGTTTTTGAGCATTTTTTGCGGAATGGAAAAGTTTGTTAATGATTATCACCCCATAGTTTTATTTTTTACCCAAAAACCTGTACGCAGTTTGCTTTTTTTTAGTCTATGCTTGATTTTAGTTTTTGTTTTAATCTTGCACCAGAACTATTTTAGATTTTACAGCAAAAATACTTTTTGGGTGTTTTTGAGCATTTTTTGCGGAATGGAAAAGTTTGTTGGTGATTATCACCCTATAGTTTTATTTTTTGCTTTAATCTTGCACAAGTATGATTTTAGATTTTACAGCAAAAATAGTTTTTGGGTGTTTTTGAGCATTTTTTGCGGAATGGAAAAGTTTGTTAGTGATTATCACCCAATAGTTTTATTTTTTACCGAAAAAACTGTACGCAGTTTGTTTTTTATTAGTCTAAGCTTGATTTTGACTTTTGATTTAATCTTGCATAAGAATTATTTTAGAGTTTACAGCAAAAATACTTTTTGGGTGTTTTTGAGCATTTTTTGCGGAATGCAAAAGTTTGTTGGTGATTATCACCCCATAGTTTTATTTTTTACCCAAAAACTGTACGCAGTTTGTTTTCAATTGGTCTAAGCTTGATTTGAGCTTTTGTTTGAATCTTGCACAAGAATGATTTTAGATTTTACAGTAAAAATACTTTTTGGGTGTTTTTGAGCAATTTTTGCGGAATGGAAAAGTTTGTTGGTGATTATCACCCAATAGTTTTATTTTTACCCAAAAAACTGTACGCAGTTTGTTTTCTATTTGTCTAAGCTTGATTTTGGCTTTTGATTTAATCTTGCACAAGAATTATTTTAGATTTTACAGCAAAAATAGTTTTTGGGTGTTTTTGAGCATTTTTGCGGAATGGAAAAGTTTGTTGGTGATTATCACCCCATAGTTTTATTTGTTACCCAAAAACTGTACGCAGTTTGTTTTTATTGGCTTAAGCTTAATTTTGGCTTTTGTTTCAATCTTGCACAAGAATTATTTCATATTTTACAGCAAAAATACTTTTTGGGTGTTTTTGAGCATTTTTTGCGGAATGGAAAAGTTTGTTAATGATTATCACCCCATAGTTTTATTTTTTACCCAAAAACCTGTACGCAGTTTGTTTTTTATTAGTCTATGCTTGATTTAAGTTTTTGTTTTAATCTTGCACCAGAACTATTTTAGATTTTACAGCAAAAATACTTTTTGGGTGTTTTTGAGCATTTTTTGCGGAATGGAAAAGTTTGTTGGTGATTATCACCCTATAGTTTTATTTTTTACCCAAAAACTGTACGCAGTTTGTTTTCTATTGGTCTAAGCTTAATTTTGGCTTTTGTTTCAATCTAGCAGAAGAGTTATTTCAGATTTTACAGCAAAAATACTTTTTGGGTGTTTTTGAGCATTTTTTCGGAATGTAAAAGTTTGTTGGTGGTTGTCACCCCATAATTTTATTTTCTACCAAAAAACCTGTACGCAGTTTGTTTTCTATTAGTTTAAGCTTTTTTTTGCTTTTTTTTTCAATCTTGCACAGGAATTATTTTAGATTTTACAGCAAAAATACTTTTTGGGTGTTTTTGAGCATTTTTTGTGGAATGTAAAAGTTTGTTGGTGATTATCACCCATTAGTTTTATATTTTACCCAAAAAACCGTACGCAGTTTGTTTTTTATTGGTTTAAGCTAAATTTTGGTTTTGTTTCAATCTTGCACAAGAATTATTTTAGATTTTAAAGCAAAAATACTTTTTGGGTGTTTTTGAGCATTATTTCGGAATGTAAAAGTTTGTTGGTGATTATCACCCTATAGTTTTATTTTTTAAAAAACTGTACGCAGTTTCTTTTCTATTGGTCTAAGCTTAATTTTGGCTTTTGTTTCAATTTTGCACAAGAATTATTTTAGATTTTACAGCAAAAATACTTTTTGGGTGTTTTTGAGCATTTTTTGCGGAATGTGAAAGTTTGTTGGTGATTATCACCCCATAGTTTTATCTCTGACCCAAAAAACTGTACGCAATTTGTTTTCTATTAGCCTAAGCTTGATTTTGGCTTTTGTTTTAATCTTGCACAAGAATTATTTTAGATTTTACAGCAAAAATACTTTTTGGGTGTTTTTGAGCATTTTTTGCGGAATGGAAAAGTTTGTTGGTGATTATCACCCCATAGTTTAATTTTTTACCCAAAAAGCTGTACGCGGTATGTTTTCTATTAGTTTAAGCTTAATTCTGGCTTTTGTTTCAATCTTGCACAAGAATTATTTTCGATTTTACAGCAAAAATAGTTTTTGGGTGTTTTTGAGCATTTTTTGCGGAATGGAAAAGTTTGTTAGTGATTATCACCCAATAGTTTTATTTTTTACCGAAACAACTGTACGCAGTTTGTTTTTTATTAGTCTAAGCTTGATTTGGAATTTTGATTTAATCTTGCATAAGAATTATTTTAGAGTTTACAGCAAAAATACTTTTTGGGTGTTTTTGAGCATTTTTTGCGGAATGGAAAAGTTTGTTGGTGATTATCACCCCATAGTTTTATTTTTTACCCAAAAACTGTACGCAGTTTGTTTTCAATTGGTCTAAGCTTGATTTGAGCTTTTGTTTGAATCTTGCACAAGAATGATTTTAGATTTTACAGTAAAAATACTTTTTGGGTGTTTTTGAGCAATTTTTGCGGAATGGAAAAGTTTGTTGGTGATTATCACCCAATAGTTTTATTTTTACCCAAAAAACTGTACGCAGTTTGTTTTCTATTTGTCTAAGCTTGATTTTGGCTTTTGATCTAATCTTGCACAAGAATTATTTTAGATTTTACAGCAAAAATAGTTTTTGGGTGTTTTTGAGCATTTTTGCGGAATGGAAAAGTTTGTTGGTGATTATCACTCCATAGTTTTATTTGTTACCCAAAAAACTGTACGCGGTATGTTTTCTATTAGTTTAAGCTTAATTCTGGCTTTTGTTTCAATCTTGCACAAGAATTATTTTCGATTTTACAGCAAAAATAGTTTTTGGGTGTTTTTGAGCATTTTTTGCGGAATGGAAAAGTTTGTTAATGATTATCACCCCATAGTTTTATTTTTTACCCAAAAACCTGTACGCAGTTTGCTTTTTTTTTAGTCTATGCTTGATTTTAGTTTTTGTTTTAATCTTGCACCAGAACTATTTTAGATTTTACAGCAAAAATACTTTTTGGGTGTTTTTGAGCATTTTTTGCGGAATGGAAAAGTTTGTTGGTGATTATCACCCTATAGTTTTATTTTTTACCCAAAAACTGTACGCAGTTTGTTTTCTATTGGTCTAAGCTTAATTTTGGCTTTTGTTTCAATCTTGCAGAAGAGTTATTTCAGATTTTACAGCAAAAATACTTTTTGGGTGTTTTTGAGCATTTTTTCGGAATGTAAAAGTTTGTTGGTGGTTGTCACCCCATAATTTTATTTTCTACCAAAAAACCTGTACGCAGTTTGTTTTCTATTAGTTTAAGCTTTTTTTTGCTTTTTTTTCAATCTTGCACAGGAATTATTTTAGATTTTACAGCAAAAATACTTTTTGGGTGTTTTTGAGCATTTTTTGTGGAATGTAAAAGTTTGTTGGTGATTATCACCCATTAGTTTTATATTTTACCCAAAAAACCGTACGCAGTTTGTTTTTTATTGGCTTAAGCTAAATTTTGGTTTTTGTTTCAATCTTGCACAAGAATTATTTTAGATTTTAAAGCAAAAATACTTTTTGGGTGTTTTTGAGCATTATTTCGGAATGTAAAAGTTTGTTGGTGATTATCACCCTATAGTTTTATTTTTTAAAAAACTGTACGCAGTTTCTTTTCTATTGGTCTAAGCTTAATTTTGGCTTTTGTTTCAATTTTGCACAAGAATTATTTTAGATTTTACAGCAAAAATACTTTTTGGGTGTTTTTGAGCATTTTTTGCGGAATGTGAAAGTTTGTTGGTGATTATCACCCCATAGTTTTATCTCTGACCCAAAAAACTGTACGCAATTTGTTTTCTATTAGCCTAAGCTTGATTTTGGCTTTTGTTTTAATCTTGCACAAGAATTATTTTAGATTTTACAGCAAAAATACTTTTTGGGTGTTTTTGAGCATTTTTTGCGGAATGAAAAAGTTTGTTGGTGATTATCACCCCATAGTTTAATTTGTTACCCAAAAAGCTGTACGCGGTATGTTTTCTATTAGTTTAAGCTTAATTCTGGCTTTTGTTTCAATCTTGCACACGAATTATTTTCGATTTTACAGCAAAAATAGTTTTTGGGTGTTTTTGAGCATTTTTTGCGGAATGGAAAAGTTTGTTAGTGATTATCACCCAATAGTTTTATTTTTTACCGAAAAAACTGTACGCAGTTTGTTTTTTATTAGTCTAAGCTTGATTTTGAATTTTGATTTAATCTTGCATAAGAATTATTTTAGAGTTTACAGCAAAAATACTTTTTGGGTGTTTTTGAGCATTTTTTGCGGAATGGAAAAGTTTGTTGGTGATTATCACCCCATAGTTTTATTTTTTACCCAAAAACTGTACGCAGTTTGTTTTCAATTGGTCTAAGCTTGATTTGAGCTTTTGTTTGAATCTTGCACAAGAATGATTTTAGATTTTACAGTAAAAATACTTTTTGGGTGTTTTTGAGCAATTTTTGCGGAATGGAAAAGTTTGTTGGTGATTATCACCCAACAGTTTTATTTTTACCCAAAAAACTGTACGCAGTTTGTTTTCTATTTGTCTAAGCTTGATTTTGGCTTTTGATTTAATCTTGCACAAGAATTATTTTAGATTTTACAGCAAAAATAGTTTTTGGGTGTTTTTGAGCATTTTTGCGGAATGGAAAAGTTTGTTGGTGATTATCACCCCATAGTTTTATTTGTTACCCAAAAAACTGTACGCAGTTTGTTTTTTATTGGCTTAAGCTTAATTTTGGCTTTTGTTTCAATCTTGCACAAGAATTATTTCATATTTTACAGCAAAAATACTTTTTGGGTGTTTTTGAGCATTTTTTGCGGAATGGAAAAGTTTGTTAATGATTATCACCCCATAGTTTTATTTTTTACCCAAAAACCTGTACGCAGTTTGTTTTTTCTTAGTCTATGCTTGATTTTAGTTTAGAAAAGTTTGTTGGTGATTATCACCCCATAGTTTTATTTTTTACCCAAAAACTGTACGCAGTTTGTTTTCAATTGGTCTAAGCTTGATTTGAGCTTTTGTTTGAATCTTGCACAAGAATGATTTTAGATTTTACAGTAAAAATACTTTTTGGGTGTTTTTGAGCAATTTTTGCGGAATGGAAAAGTTTGTTGGTGATTATCACCCAATAGTTTTATTTTTACCCAAAAAACTGTACGCAGTTTGTTTTCTATTAGCCTAAGCTTGATTTTGGCTTTTGTTTTAATCTTGCACAAGAATTATTTTAGATTTTACAGCAAAAATACTTTTTGGGTGTTTTTGAGCATTTTTTGCGGAATGGAAAAGTTTGTTGGTGATTATCACCCCATAGTTTAATTTTTTACCCAAAAAGCTGTACGCGGTATGTTTTCTATTAGTTTAAGCTTAATTCTGGCTTTTGTTTCAATCTTACACAAGAATTATTTTCGATTTTACAGCAAAAATACTTTTTGGGTGTTTTTGAGCATTTTTTCCGGAATGTAAAAGCTTGTTGGTGATTATCACCCCATAGTTTTATTTTTTACCCAAAAAACTGTACGCAGTTTGTTTTTTATTAACCTAAGCTTAATTTTGGCTTTTGCTTTAATCTTGCACAAGAATTATTTTAGATTTTACAGCAAAAATACTTTTTGGGTGTTTTTGAGCATTTTTTGCGGAATGGAAAAGTTTGTTGGTGGTTGTCACCCCATAATTTAATTTTCTACCAAAAAACCTGTACGCAGTTTGTTTTCTATTAGCTTAAGCTTTTTTTTTGGCTTTTTTTCAATCTTGCACAGGAATTATTTTAGATTTTGCAGCAAAAATACTTTTTGGGTGCTTTTTAAACATTTTTTGTGGAATGTAAAAGTTTGTTGGTGATTATCACCCCATAGTTTTATATTTTACCCAAAAAACTGTACGCAGTTTGTTTTTTATTGGTTTAAGCTTAATTTGGGTTTTGTTTCAATCTTGCACAAGAATTATTTTAGATTTTAAAGCAAAAATAATTTTTAGTGTTTTTGAGCATTATTTCGTAATGTAAAAGTTTGTTGGTGATTATCACCCCATAGTTTTATTTTTTAAAAAACTGTACGCAGTTTCTTTTCTATTGGTCTAGGCTTAATTTTGGTTTTTGTCTCAATTTTGCACAAGAATTATTTTAGATTTTACAGCAAAAATACTTTTTGGGTGTTTTTGAGCATTTTTTGCGGCATGTAAAAGTTTGTTAGTGATTATCACCCCATAGTTTTATTTTTTACCCAAGAATTTGTACGCAGTTTGCTTTCTACCAGTCTAAGCTTGATTTTGGCTTTTGTTTGAATCTTGCACAAGAATTATTTTAGATTTTACAGCAAAAATACTTTTTGGGTGTTTTTGAGCATTTTTTGCGGAATGTAAAAGTTTGTTGGTGATTATCACCCCATAGTTTTATTTTTTACCCAAAAAACTGTACGCAATTTGTTTTTTATTAGTCTAAGATTGATTTTGGCTCTTGATTTAATCTTTCACAAGAATTATTTTAGATTTTACAGCACAAATACTTTTTGGGTGTTTTTGAGCATTTTTTGCGGAATGGAAAAGTTTGTTGGTGATTATCACCCCATAGTTTAATTTTTTACCCAAAAAGCTGTACGCAGTTTGTTTTCTATTGGTTTAAGCTTAATTTTGGCTTTTGTTTCAATCTTGCACAAGAATTATTTTCGATTTTACAGCAAAAATACTTTTTGGGTGTTTTTGAGCATTTTTTCCGGAATGTAAAAGCTTGTTGGTGATTATCACCCCATAGTTTTATTTTTTACCCAAAAACTGTACGCAGTTTGTTTTTTATTAACCTAAGCTTAATTTTGGCTTTTGTTTTAATGTTGCATAAGTATTATTTTTGATTTTACAGCAAAAATACTTTTTGGGTGTTTTTGAGAATTTTTTGCGGAATGGAAAAGTTTGTTGGTGATTATCACCCCATAGTTTTATTTTTTACCCAAAAAGCTGTACGCAGTTTATTTTCTATTGGTCTAAGCTTAGTTTTGGGCTTTGCTTTAATCTTGCACAAGAATTATTTTAGATTTTACAGCAAAAATACTTTTTGGGTGTTTTTGAGCATTTTTGGCGGAATGGAAAAGTTGTTGGTGGTTGTCACCCCATAATTTTATTTTCTACCAAAAAACCTGTACGCAGTTTGTTTTCTATTAGCTTAAGCTTTTATTTGGCTTTTTTTCAATCTTGCACAGGAATTATTTTAGATTTTACAGCAAAAATACTTTTTGGGTGCTTTTTAAACATTTTTTGTGGAATGTAAAAGTTTGTTGGTGATTATCACCCCATAGTTTTATATTTTACCCAAAAAAACTGTACGCAGTTTGTTTTTTATTGGTTTAAGCTTAATTTTGGTTTTTGTTTCAATCTTGCACAAGAATTATTTTAGATTTTAAAGCAAAAATACTTTTTGAGTGTTTTTGAGCATTATTTCGGAATGTAAAAGTTTGTTGGTGATTATCACCCCATAGTTTTATTTTTTACCAAAAAAACTGTAGGCAGTTTGCTTTTTATCAGTCTAAGCTTGATTTTGGCTTTTGCTTGAATCTTGCACAAGAATTATTTTAGATTTTACAGCAAAAATACTTTTTGGGTGTTTTTGAGCATTTTTTGCGGAATGTAAAAGTTTGTTGGTGATTATCACCCCATAGTTTTATTTTTTATTAGTCTAAGCTTGATTTTGGCTCTTGTTTTAATCTTGCACAAGAATTATTTTAGATTTTACAGCAAAAATACTTTTTGGGTGTTTTTGAGCATTTTTTGCGGAATGTAAAAGTTTGTTGGTGATTATCACCCCATAGTTTTATTTTTTACCCAAAAAACTGTACGCAATTTTTGTTTATTAGTCTAAGATTGATTTTGGCTCTTGATTTAATCTTGCACAAGAATTATTTTAGATTTTACAGCACAAATACTTTTTGGGTGTTTTTGAGCATTTTTTGCGGAACGGAAAAGTTTGTTGGTGATTATCACCCCATAGTTTAATTTTTTACCCAAAAAGCTGTACGCAGTTTGTTTTCTATTGGCTTAAGCTTAATTTGGCTTTTGTTTTAATCTTGTACAAGAATTATTTTCGATTTTACAGCAAAAATACTTTTTGGGTGTTTTTGAGCATTTTTTCCGGAATGTAAAAGCTTGTTGGTGATTATCACCCCATAGTTTTATTTTTTACCCAAAAACTGTACGCAGTTTGTTTTTTATTAACCTAAGCTTAATTTTGGCTTTTGTTTTAATGTTGCATAAGTATTATTTTCGATTTTACAGCAAAAATACTTTTTGGGTGTTTTTGAGCATTTTTTCCGGAATGTAAAAGCTTGTTGGTGATTATCACCCCATAGTTTTATTTTTTACCCAAAAACTGTACGCAGTTTGTTTTTTATTAATCTAAGCTTAATTTTGGCTTTTGTTTTAATGTTGCATAAGTATTATTTTTGATTTTACAGCAAAAATACTTTTTGGGTGTTGTTGAGAATTTTTGCGGAATGGAAAAGTTTGTTGGTGATTATCACCCCATAGTTTTATTTTTTACCCAAAAAGCTGTACGCAGTTTATTTTCTATTGGTCTAAGCTTAGTTTTGGGCTTTGCTTTAATCTTGCACAAGAATTATTTTAGATTTTACAGCAAAAATACTTTTTGGGTGTTTTTGAGCATTTTTTGCGGAATGGAAAAGTTTGTTGGTGGTTGTCACCCCATAATTTTATTTTCTACCAAAAAACCTGTACGCAGTTTGTTTTCTATTAGCTTAAGCTTTTATTTGGCTTTTTTTTCAATCTTGCACAGGAATTATTTTAGATTTTACAGCAAAAATACTTTTTGGGTGCTTTTTAAACATTTTTTGTGGAATGTAAAAGTTTGTTGGTGATTATCACCCCATAGTTTTATATTTTACCCAAAAAACTGTACGCAGTTTGTTTTTTATTGGCTTAAGCTTAATTTTGGTTTTTGTTTCAATCTTGCACAAGAATTATTTTAGATTTTAAAGCAAAAATACTTTTTGAGTGTTTTTGAGCATTATTTCGGAATGTAAAAGTTTGTTGGTGATTATCACCCCATAGTTTTATTTTTTACCCAAAAAACTGTACGCAGTTTGCTTTTAATCAGTCTAAGCTTGATTTTGGCTTTTGCTTGAATCTTGCACAAGAATTATTTTAGATTTTACAGCAAAAATACTTTTTGGGTGTTTTTGAGCATTTTTTGCGGAATGTAAAAGTTTGTTGGTGATTATCACCCCATAGTTTTATTTTTTATTAGTCTAAGCTTGATTTTGGCTCTTGTTTTAATCTTGCATAAGAATTATTTTAGATTTTACAGCACAAATACTTTTTGGGTGTTTTTGAGCATTTTTTGCGGAATGGAAAAGTTTGTTGGTGGTTGTCACCCCATAATTTTATTTTCTACCAAAAAACGTGTACGCAGTTTGTTTTCTATTAGCTTAAGCTTTTATTTGGCTTTTTTTCAATCTTGCACAGGAATTATTTTAGATTTTACAGCAAAAATACTTTTTGGGTGCTTTTTAAACATTTTTTGTGGAATGTAAAAGTTTGTTGGTGATTATCACCCTACAGTTTTATTTTTTAGCCAAAAAGCTGTACGCAGTTTGTTTTCTATTGGTCTAAGCTTAATTTTGGCTTTTGTTTTAATGTTGCATAAGTATTATTTTTGATTTTACAGCAAAAATACTTTTTGGGTGTTTTTGAGAATTTTTTGCGGAATGGAAAAGTTTGTTGGTGATTATCACCCCATAGTTTTATTTTTTACCCAAAAACTGTACGCAGTTTGTTTTTTATTAACCTAAGCTTAATTTTGGCTTTTGTTTTAATGTTGCATAAGTATTATTTTCGATTTTACAGCAAAAATACTTTTTGGGTGTTTTTGAGCATTTTTTCCGGAATGTAAAAGCTTGTTGGTGATTATCACCCCATAGTTTTATTTTTTACCCAAAAACTGTACGCAGTTTGTTTTTTATTAATCTAAGCTTAATTTTGGCTTTTGTTTTAATGTTGCATAAGTATTATTTTTGATTTTACAGCAAAAATACTTTTTGGGTGTTGTTGAGAATTTTTTGCGGAATGGAAAAGTTTGTTGGTGATTATCACCCCATAGTTTTATTTTTTACCCAAAAAGCTGTACGCAGTTTATTTTCTATTGGTCTAAGCTTAGTTTTGGGCTTTGCTTTAATCTTGCACAAGAATTATTTTAGATTTTACAGCAAAAATACTTTTTGGGTGTTTTTGAGCATTTTTTGCGGAATGGAAAAGTTTGTTGGTGGTTGTCACCCCATAATTTTATTTTCTACCAAAAAACCTGTACGCAGTTTGTTTTCTATTAGCTTAAGCTTTTATTTGGCTTTTTTTTCAATCTTGCACAGGAATTATTTTAGATTTTACAGCAAAAATACTTTTTGGGTGCTTTTTAAACATTTTTTGTGGAATGTAAAAGTTTGTTGGTGATTATCACCCCATAGTTTTATATTTTACCCAAAAAACTGTACGCAGTTTGTTTTTTATTGGCTTAAGCTTAATTTTGGTTTTTGTTTCAATCTTGCACAAGAATTATTTTAGATTTTAAAGCAAAAATACTTTTTGAGTGTTTTTGAGCATTATTTCGGAATGTAAAAGTTTGTTGGTGATTATCACCCCATAGTTTTATTTTTTACCCAAAAAACTGTACGCAGTTTGCTTTTAATCAGTCTAAGCTTGATTTTGGCTTTTGCTTGAATCTTGCACAAGAATTATTTTAGATTTTACAGCAAAAATACTTTTTGGGTGTTTTTGAGCATTTTTTGCGGAATGTAAAAGTTTGTTGGTGATTATCACCCCATAGTTTTATTTTTTATTAGTCTAAGCTTGATTTTGGCTCTTGTTTTAATCTTGCATAAGAATTATTTTAGATTTTACAGCACAAATACTTTTTGGGTGTTTTTGAGCATTTTTTGCGGAATGGAAAAGTTTGTTGGTGATTATCACCCCATATTTTAATTTTTTACCCAAAAAGCTGTACGCAGTTTGTTTTCTATTGGTTTAAGCTTAATCTTGGCTTTTGTTTCAATCTTGCACAAGAATTATTTCATTTTTTGCCCAAAACCTGTACGCAGTTTGTTTTTTATTGGTCTAAGCTTATTTTTTTCGCTTTTGTTTTAATCTTGCACAAGAATTATTTTAGATTTTACAGCAAAAATACTTTTTGGGTGTTTTTGAGCATTTTTTGCGGAATGGAAAAGTTTGTTGGTGATTATCACCCTACAGTTTTATTTTTTAGCCAAAAAGCTGTACGCAGTTTGTTTTCTATTACTCTAAGCTCGATTTTGGCTTTTGTTTTAATCTTGCACAAGAATTATTTTCGATTTTACAGCAAAAATACTTTTTGGGTGTTTTTGAGCATTTTTTCCGGAATGTAAAAGCTTGTTGGTGATTATCACCCCATAGTTTTATTTTTTACCCAAAAACTGTACGCAGTTTGTTTTTTATTAACCTAAGCTTAATTTTGGCTTTTGTTTTAATGTTGCATAAGTATTATTTTTGATTTTACAGCAAAAATACTTTTTGGGTGTTTTTGAGAATTTTTTGCGGAATGGAAAAGTTTGTTGGTGATTATCACCCCATAGTTTTATTTTTTACCCAAAAAGCTGTACGCAGTTTATTTTCTATTGGTCTAAGCTTAGTTTTGGGCTTTGCTTTTATCTTGCACAAGAATTATTTTAGATTTTACAGCAAAAATACTTTTTGGGTGTTTTTGAGCATTTTTTGCGGAATGGAAAAGTTTGTTGGTGGTTGTCACCCCATAGTTTTATTTTTTACCCAAAACCTGTACGCAGTTTGTTTTCTATTGGTCTAAGCTTATTTTTTTCGCTTTTGTTTTAATCTTGCACAAGAATTATTTTAGATTTTACAGCAAAAATACTTTTTGGGTGTTTTTGAGCAATTTTTGCGGAATGGAAAAGTTTGTTGGTGACTATCACCCTACAGTTTTATTTTTTAGCCAAAAAGCTGTACGCAGTTTGTTTTCTATTACTCTAAGCTCGATTTTGGCTTTTGTTTTAATCTTGCACAAGAATTATTTTCGATTTTACAGCAAAAATACTTTTTGGGTGTTTTTGAGAATTTTTTCCGGAATGTAAAAGCTTGTTGGTGATTATCACCCCATAGTTTTATTTTTTACCCAAAAACTGTACGCAGTTTGTTTTTTATTAACCTAAGCTTAATTTTGGCTTTTGTTTTAATGTTGCATAGGTATTATTTTTGATTTTACAGCAAAAATACTTTTTGGGTGTTTTTGAGAATTTTTTGCGGAATGGAAAAGTTTGTTGGTGATTATCACCCCATAGTTTTATTTTTTACCCAAAAAGCTGTACGCAGTTTATTTTCTATTGGTCTAAGCTTAGTTTTGGGCTTTGCTTTAATCTTGCACAAGAATTATTTTAGATTTTACAGCAAAAATACTTTTTGGGTGTTTTTGAGCATTTTTTGCGGAATGGAAAAGTTTGTTGGTGGTTGTCACCCCATAATTTTATTTTCTACCAAAAAACCTGTACGCAGTTTGTTTTCTATTAGCTTAAGCTTTTATTTGGCTTTTTTTTCAATCTTGCACAGGAATTATTTTAGATTTTACAGCAAAAATACTTTTTGGGTGCTTTTTAAACATTTTTTGTGGAATGTAAAAGTTTGTTGGTGATTATCACCCCATAGTTTTATATTTTACCCAAAGAACTGTACGCAGTTTGTTTTTTATTGGCTTAAGCTTAATTTTGGTTTTTGTTTCAATCTTGCACAAGAATTATTTTAGATTTTAAAGCAAAAATACTTTTTGAGTGTTTTTGAGCATTATTTCGGAATGTAAAAGTTTGTTGGTGATTATCACCCCATAGTTTTATTTTTTACCCAAAAAACTGTACGCAGTTTGCTTTTAATCAGTCTAAGCTTGATTTTGGCCATTGCTTGAATCTTGCACAAGAATTATTTTAGATTTTACAGCAAAAATACTTTTTGGGTGTTTTTGAGCATTTTTTGCGGAATGGAAAAGTTTGTTGGTGATTATCACCCCATATTTTAATTTTTTACCCAAAAAGCTGTACGCAGTTTGTTTTCTATTGGCTTAAGCTTAATTTTGGCTTTTGCTTCAATCTTGCACAAGAATTATTTTCGATTTTACAGCAAAAATACTTTTTGGGTGTTTTTGAGCATTTTTTCCGGAATGTAAGAGCTTGTTGGTGATTATCACCCCATAGTTTTATTTTTTACCCAAAACCTGTACGCAGTTTGTTTTCTATTGGTCTAAGCTCGATTTTGGCTTTTGTTTTAATCTTGCACAAGAATGATTTTAGATTTTACAGCAAAAATAGTTTTTGGGTGTTTTTGAGCATTTTTTGCGGAATGGAAAAGTTTGTTAGTGATTATCACCCAATAGTTTTATTTTTTACCGAAAAAACTGTACGCAGTTTGTTTTTTATTAGTCAAAGCTTGATTTTGACTTTTGACTTAATCTTGCATAATAATTATTTTAGAGTTTACAGCAAAAATAGTTTTTGGGTGTTTTTGAGCATTTTTTGCGGAATGGAAAAGTTTGTTGGTGATTATCACCCCATAGTTTTATTTTTTACCAAAAAACCTGTACGCAGTTTGTTTTTTATTAACCTAAGCTTAATTTTGGCTTTTGTTTTAATGTTGCATAGGTATTATTTTTGATTTTACAGCAAAAATACTTTTTGGGTGTTTTTGAGAATTTTTTGCGGAATGGAAAAGTTTGTTGGTGATTATCACCCCATAGTTTTATTTTTTACCCAAAAAGCTGTACGCAGTTTATTTTCTATTGGTCTAAGCTTAGTTTTGGGCTTTGCTTTAATCTTGCACAAGAATTATTTTAGATTTTACAGCAAAAATACTTTTTGGGTGTTTTTGAGCATTTTTTGCGGAATGGAAAAGTTTGTTGGTGGTTGTCACCCCATAATTTTATTTTCTACCAAAAAACCTGTACGCAGTTTGTTTTCTATTAGCTTAAGCTTTTATTTGGCTTTTTTTTCAATCTTGCACAGGAATTATTTTAGATTTTACAGCAAAAATACTTTTTGGGTGCTTTTTAAACATTTTTTGTGGAATGTAAAAGTTTGTTGGTGATTATCACCCCATAGTTTTATATTTTACCCAAAGAACTGTACGCAGTTTGTTTTTTATTGGCTTAAGCTTAATTTTGGTTTTTGTTTCAATCTTGCACAAGAATTATTTTAGATTTTAAAGCAAAAATACTTTTTGAGTGTTTTTGAGCATTATTTCGGAATGTAAAAGTTTGTTGGTGATTATCACCCCATAGTTTTATTTTTTACCCAAAAAACTGTACGCAGTTTGCTTTTAATCAGTCTAAGCTTGATTTTGGCCATTGCTTGAATCTTGCACAAGAATTATTTTAGATTTTACAGCAAAAATACTTTTTGGGTGTTTTTGAGCATTTTTTGCGGAATGGAAAAGTTTGTTGGTGATTATCACCCCATATTTTAATTTTTTACCCAAAAAGCTGTACGCAGTTTGTTTTCTATTGGCTTAAGCTTAATTTTGGCTTTTGTTTCAATCTTGCACAAGAATTATTTTCGATTTTACAGCAAAAATACTTTTTGGGTGTTTTTGAGCATTTTTTCCGGAATGTAAGAGCTTGTTGGTGATTATCACCCCATAGTTTTATTTTTTACCCAAAACCTGTACGCAGTTTGTTTTCTATTGGTCTAAGCTCGATTTTGGCTTTTGTTTTAATCTTGCACAAGAATGATTTTAGATTTTACAGCAAAAATAGTTTTTGGGTGTTTTTGAGCATTTTTTGCGGAATGGAAAAGTTTGTTAGTGATTATCACCCAATAGTTTTATTTTTTACCGAAAAAACTGTACGCAGTTTGTTTTTTATTAGTCAAAGCTTGATTTTGACTTTTGACTTAATCTTGCATAATAATTATTTTAGAGTTTACAGCAAAAATAGTTTTTGGGTGTTTTTGAGCATTTTTTGCGGAATGGAAAAGTTTGTTGGTGATTATCACCCCATAGTTTTATTTTTTACCCAAAAACTGTACGCAGTTTGTTTTCAATTGATCTAAGCTTGATTTGAGCTTTTGTTTGAATCTTGCACAAGAATGATTTTAGATTTTACAGTAAAAATACTTTTTGGGTGTTTTTGAGCAATTTTTGCGGAATGGAAAAGTTTGTTGGTGATTATCACCCAATAGTTTTATTTTTACCAAAAAACTGTACGCAGTTTGTTTTCTATTTGTCTAAGCTTGATTTTGGCTTTTGATTTAATCTTGCACAAGAATTATTTTAGATTTTACAGCAAAAATAGTTTTTGGGTGTTTTTGAGCATTTTTGCGGAATGGAAAAGTTTGTTGGTGATTATCACCCCATAGTTTTATTTGTTACCCAAAAAACTGTACGCAGTTTGTTTTTTATTGGCTTAAGCTTAATTTTGGCTTTTGTTTCAATCTTGCACAAGAATTATTTCATATTTTACAGCAAAAATACTTTTTGGGTGTTTTTGAGCATTTTTTGCGGAATGGAAAAGTTTGTTAATGATTATCACCCCATAGTTTTATTTTTTACCCAAAAACCTGTACGCAGTTTGTTTTTTATTAGTCTATGCTTCATTTAAGTTTTTGTTTTAATCTTGCACCAGAACTATTTTAGATTTTACAGCAAAAATACTTTTTGGGTGTTTTTGATCATTTTTTGCGGAATGGAAAAGTTTGTTGGTGATTATCACCCTATAGTTTTATTTTTTACCCAAAAACTGTACGCAGTTTGTTTTCTATTAGCTTAAGCTTTTTTTTGCTTTTTTTTCAATCTTGCACAAGAATTATTTCATATTTTACAGCAAAAATACTTTTTGGGTGTTTTTGAGCATTTTTTGCGGCATGTAAAAGTTTGTTGGTGATTATCACCCCATAGTTTTATTTTTTACCCAAAAAACTGTACTCAGTTTGTTTTCTATTAGTCTAAGCTTGATTTTAGCTTTTGTTTCAATCTTGCACAAGAATTATTTTAGACTTTACAGCAAAAATACTTTTTGGGTGTTTTTGAGCATTTTTTGCGGAATGTGAAAGTTTGTTGGTGATTAAAACCCCATAGTTTTATCTCTGACCCAAAAAACTGTAAGCAATTTGTTTTCTATTAGCCTAAGCTTGATTTTAGCTTTTGTTTTAATCTTGCACAAGAATTATTTTAGATTTTACAGCAAAAATACTTTTTGGGTGTTTTTGAGCATTTTTTGCGGAATGGAAAAGTTTGTTGGTGATTATCACCCCATAGTTTAATTTTTTACCCAAAAAGCTGTACGCAGTTTGTTTTCTATTAGTTTAAGCTTAATTCTGGCTTTTGTTTCAATCTTGCACAAGAATTATTTTCGATTTTACAGCAAAAATACTTTTTGGGTGTTTTTGAGCATTTTTTCCGGAATGTAAAAGCTTGTTGGTGATTATCACCCCATAGTTTTATTTTTTACCCAAAAAACTGTACGCAGTTTGTTTTTTATTAACCTAAGCTTAATTTTGGCTTTTCCTTTAATCTTGCACAATAATTATTTTAGATTTTACAGCAAAAATACTTTTTGGGTGTTTTTGAGCATTTTTTGCGGAATGGAAAAGTTTGTTGGTGGTTGTCACCCCATAATTTAATTTTCTACCAAAAAACCTGTACGCAGTTTGTTTTCTATTAGCTTAAGCTTTTTTTTTGGCTTTTTTTCAATCTTGCACAGGAATTATTTTAGATTTTGCAGCAAAAATACTTTTTGGGTGCTTTTTAAACATTTTTTGTGGAATGTAAAAGTTTGTTGGTGATTATCACCCCATAGTTTTATATTTTACCCAAAAAACTGTACGCAGTTTGTTTTTTATTGGTTTAAGCTTAATTTTGGGTTTTGTTTCAATCTTGCACAAGAATTATTTTAGATTTTAAAGCAAAAATAATTTTTAGTGTTTTTGAGCATTATTTCGTAATGTAAAAGTTTGTTGGTGATTATCACCCCATAGTTTTATTTTTTAAAAAACTGTACGCAGTTTCTTTTCTATTGGTCTAGGCTTAATTTTGGTTTTTGTCTCAATTTTGCACAAGAATTATTTTAGATTTTACAGCAAAAATACTTTTTGGGTGTTTTTGAGCATTTTTTGCGGCATGTAAAAGTTTGTTGGTGATTATCACCCCATAGTTTTATTTTTTACCCAAGAATTTGTACGCAGTTCCCTTTCTACCAGTCTAAGCTTGATTTTGGCTTTTGTTTGAATCTTGCACAAGAATTATTTTAGATTTTACAGCAAAAATACTTTTTGGGTGTTTTTGAGCATTTTTTGCGGAATGTAAAAGTTTGTTGGTGATTATCACCCCATAGTTTTATTTTTTACCCAAAAAACTGTACGCAATTTGTTTTTTATTAGTCTAAGATTGATTTTGGCTCTTGATTTAATCTTGCACAAGAATTATTTTAGATTTTACAGCACAAATACTTTTTGGGTGTTTTTGAGCATTTTTTGCGGAATGGAAAAGTTTGTTGGTGATTATCACCCCATAGTTTAATTTTTTACCAGAAAAGCTGTACGCAGTTTGTTTTCTATTGGCTTAAGCTTAATTTTGGCTTTTGTTTCAATCTTGCGCAAGAATTATTTTCGATTTTACAGCAAAAATACTTTTTGGGTGTTTTTGAGCATTTTTTCCGGAATGTAAAAGCTTGTTGGTGATTATCACCCCATAGTTTTATTTTTTACCCAAAAACTGTACGCAGTTTGTTTTTTATTAACCCAAGCTTAATTTTGGCTTTTGTTTTAATGTTGCATAAGTATTATTTTTGATTTTACAGCAAAAATACTTTTTGGGTGTTTTTGAGAATTTTTTGCGGAATGGAAAAGTTTGTTGGTGATTATCACCCCATAGTTTTATTTTTTACCCAAAAAGCTGTACGCAGTTTATTTTCTATTGGTCTAAGCTTAGTTTTGGGCTTTGCTTTAATCTTGCACAAGAATTATTTTAGATTTTACAGCAAAAATACTTTTTGGGTGTTTTTGAGCATTTTTGGCGGAATGGAAGTTTGTTGGTGGTTGTCACCCCATAATTTTATTTTCTACCAAAAAACCTGTACGCAGTTTGTTTTCTATTAGCTTAAGCTTTTATTTGGCTTTTTTTCAATCTTGCACAGGAATTATTTTAGATTTTACAGCAAAAATACTTTTTGGGTGCTTTTTAAACATTTTTTGTGGAATGTAAAAGTTTGTTGGTGATTATCACCCCATAGTTTTATATTTTACCCAAAAAACTGTACGCAGTTTGTTTTTTATTGGTTTAAGCTTAATTTTGGTTTTTATTTCAATCTTGCACAAGAATTATTTTAGATTTTAAAGCAAAAATACTTTTTGAGTGTTTTTGAGCATTATTTCGGAATGTAAAAGTTTGTTGGTGATTATCACCCCATAGTTTTATTTTTTACCAAAAAAACTGTACGCAGTTTGCTTTTTATCAGTCTAAGCTTGATTTTGGCTTTTGCTTGAATCTTGCACAAGAATTATTTTAGATTTTACAGCAAAAATACTTTTTGGGTGTTTTTGAGCATTTTTTGCGGAATGTAAAAGTTTGTTGGTGATTATCACCCCATAGTTTAATTTTTTACCCAAAAAGCTGTACGCAGTTTATTTTCTATTGGCTTAAGCTTAATTTTGGCTTTTGTTTCAATCTTGCACAAGAATTATTTTCGATTTTACAGCAAAAATACTTTTTGGGTGTTTTTGAGCATTTTTTCCGGAATGTAAAAGCTTGTTGGTGATTATCACCCCATAGTTTTATTTTTTACCCAAAAACTGTACGCAGTTTGTTTTTTATTAACCTAAGCTTAATTTTGGCTTTTGTGTTAATGTTGCATAAGTATTATTTTTGATTTTACAGCAAAAATACTTTTTGGGTGTTTTTGAGAATTTTTTGCGGAATGGAAAAGTTTGTTGGTGATTATCACCCCAAAGTTTTATTTTTTACCCAAAAAGCTGTACGCAGTTTATTTTCTATTGGTCTAAGCTTAGTTTTGGGCTTTGCTTTAATCTTGCACAAGAATTATTTTAGATTTTACAGCAAAAATACTTTTTGGGTGTTTTTGAGCATTTTTTGCGGAATGGAAAAGTTTGTTGGTGGTTGTCACCCCATAATTTTATTTTCTACCAAAAAACCTGTACGCAGTTTGTTTTCTATTAGCTTAAGCTTTTATTTGGCTTTTGTTCAATCTTGCACAGGAGTTATTTTAGATTTTACAGCAAAAATACTTTTTGGGTGCTTTTTAAACATTTTTTGTGGAATGTAAAAGTTTGTTGGTGATTATCACCCCATAGTTTTATATTTTACCCAAAAAACTGTACGCAGTTTGTTTTTTATTGGTTTAAGCTTAATTTTGGTTTTTGTTTCAATCTTGCACAAGAATTATTTTAGATTTTAAAGCAAAAATACTTTTTGAGTGTTTTTGAGCATTATTTCGGAATGTAAAAGTTTGTTGGTGATTATCACCCCATAGTTTTATTTTTTACCCAAAAAACTGTACGCAGTTTGCTTTTTATCAGTCTAAGCTTGATTTTGGCTTTTGCTTGAATCTTGCACAAGAATTATTTTAGATTTTACAGCAAAAATACTTTTTGGGTGTTTTTGAGCATTTTTTGCGGAATGTAAAAGTTTGTTGGTGATTATCACCCCATAGTTTTATTTTTTATTAGTCTAAGCTTGATTTTGGCTCTTGTTTTAATCTTGCATAAGAATTATTTTAGATTTTACAGCACAAATACTTTTTGGGTGTTTTTGAGCATTTTTTGCGGAATGAAAAAATTTGTTGGTGATTATCACCCCATATTTTAATTTTTTACCCAAAAAGCTGTACGCAGTTTGTTTTCTATTGGTTTAAGCTTAATTTTGGCTTTTGTTTCAATCTTGCACAAGAATTATTTTCGATTTTACAGCAAAAATACTTTTTGGGTGTTTTTGAGCATTTTTTCCGGAATGTAAGAGCTTGTTGGTGATTATCACCCCATAGTTTTATTTTTTACCCAAAAAACTGTACGCAGTTTGCTTTTTATCAGTCTAAGCTTGATTTTGGCTTTTGCTTGAATCTTGCACAAGAATTATTTTAGATTTTACAGCAAAAATACTTTTTGGGTGTTTTTGAGCATTTTTTGCGGAATGTAAAAGTTTGTTGGTGATTATCACCCCATAGTTTTATTTTTTATTAGTCTAAGCTTGATTTTGGCTCTTGTTTTAATCTTGCACAAGAATTATTTTAGATTTTACAGCAAAAATACTTTTTGGGTGTTTTTGAGCATTTTTTGCGGAATGTAAAAGTTTGTTGGTGATTATCACCCCATCGTTTTATTTTTTACCCAAAAAACTGTACGCAATTTGTTTTTTATTAGTCTAAGATTGATTTTGGCTCTTGATTTAATCTTGCACAAGAATTATTTTAGATTTTACAGCACAAATACTTTTTGTGTGTTTTTGAGCATTTTTTGCGGAATGGAAAAGTTTGTTGGTGATTATCACCCCATAGTTTAATTTTTTACCCAAAAAGCTGTACGCAGTTTGTTTTCTATTGGCTTAAGCTTAATTTTGGCTTTTGTTTCAATCTTGCACAAGAATTATTTTCGATTTTACAGCAAAAATACTTTTTGGGTGTTTTTGAGCATTTTTTCCGGAATGTAAAAGCTTGTTGGTGATTATCACCCCATAGTTTTATTTTTTACCCAAAAACTGTACGCAGTTTGTTTTTTATTAACCTAAGCTTAATTTTGGCTTTTGTTTTAATGTTGCATAAGTATTATTTTTGATTTTACAGCAAAAATACTTTTTGGGTGTTTTTGAGAATTTTTTGCGGAATGGAAAAGTTTGTTGGTGATTATCACCCCAAAGTTTTATTTTTTACCCAAAAAGCTGTACGCAGTTTATTTTCTATTGGTCTAAGCTTAGTTTTGGGCTTTGCTTTAATCTTGCACAAGAATTATTTTAGATTTTACAGCAAAAATACTTTTTGGGTGTTTTTGAGCATTTTTTGCGGAATGGAAAAGTTTGTTGGTGGTTGTCACCCCATAATTTTATTTTCTACCAAAAAACCTGTACGCAGTTTGTTTTCTATTAGCTTAAGCTTTTATTTGGCTTTTTTTCAATCTTGCACAGGAATTATTTTAGATTTTACAGCAAAAATACTTTTTGGGTGCTTTTTAAACATTTTTTGTGGAATGTAAAAGTTTGTTGGTGATTATCACCCCATAGTTTTATATTTTACCCAAAAAACTGTACGCAGTTTGTTTTTTATTGGTTTAAGCTTAATTTTGGTTTTTATTTCAATCTTGCACAAGAATTATTTTAGATTTTAAAGCAAAAATACTTTTTGAGTGTTTTTGAGCATTATTTCGGAATGTAAAAGTTTGTTGGTGATTATCACCCCATAGTTTTATTTTTTACCAAAAAAACTGTACGCAGTTTGCTTTTTATCAGTCTAAGCTTGATTTTGGCTTTTGCTTGAATCTTGCACAAGAATTATTTTAGATTTTACAGCAAAAATACTTTTTGGGTGTTTTTGAGCATTTTTTGCGGAATGTAAAAGTTTGTTGGTGATTATCACCCCATAGTTTAATTTTTTACCCAAAAAGCTGTACGCAGTTTATTTTCTATTGGCTTAAGCTTAATTTTGGCTTTTGTTTCAATCTTGCACAAGAATTATTTTCGATTTTACAGCAAAAATACTTTTTGGGTGTTTTTGAGCATTTTTTCCGGAATGTAAAAGCTTGTTGGTGATTATCACCCCATAGTTTTATTTTTTACCCAAAAACTGTACGCAGTTTGTTTTTTATTAACCTAAGCTTAATTTTGGCTTTTGTGTTAATGTTGCATAAGTATTATTTTTGATTTTACAGCAAAAATACTTTTTGGGTGTTTTTGAGAATTTTTTGCGGAATGGAAAAGTTTGTTGGTGATTATCACCCCAAAGTTTTATTTTTTACCCAAAAAGCTGTACGCAGTTTATTTTCTATTGGTCTAAGCTTAGTTTTGGGCTTTGCTTTAATCTTGCACAAGAATTATTTTAGATTTTACAGCAAAAATACTTTTTGGGTGTTTTTGAGCATTTTTTGCGGAATGGAAAAGTTTGTTGGTGGTTGTCACCCCATAATTTTATTTTCTACCAAAAAACCTGTACGCAGTTTGTTTTCTATTAGCTTAAGCTTTTATTTGGCTTTTGTTCAATCTTGCACAGGAGTTATTTTAGATTTTACAGCAAAAATACTTTTTGGGTGCTTTTTAAACATTTTTTGTGGAATGTAAAAGTTTGTTGGTGATTATCACCCCATAGTTTTATATTTTACCCAAAAAACTGTACGCAGTTTGTTTTTTATTGGTTTAAGCTTAATTTTGGTTTTTGTTTCAATCTTGCACAAGAATTATTTTAGATTTTAAAGCAAAAATACTTTTTGAGTGTTTTTGAGCATTATTTCGGAATGTAAAAGTTTGTTGGTGATTATCACCCCATAGTTTTATTTTTTACCCAAAAAACTGTACGCAGTTTGCTTTTTATCAGTCTAAGCTTGATTTTGGCTTTTGCTTGAATCTTGCACAAGAATTATTTTAGATTTTACAGCAAAAATACTTTTTGGGTGTTTTTGAGCATTTTTTGCGGAATGTAAAAGTTTGTTGGTGATTATCACCCCATAGTTTTATTTTTTATTAGTCTAAGCTTGATTTTGGCTCTTGTTTTAATCTTGCATAAGAATTATTTTAGATTTTACAGCACAAATACTTTTTGGGTGTTTTTGAGCATTTTTTGCGGAATGAAAAAATTTGTTGGTGATTATCACCCCATATTTTAATTTTTTACCCAAAAAGCTGTACGCAGTTTGTTTTCTATTGGTTTAAGCTTAATTTTGGCTTTTGTTTCAATCTTGCACAAGAATTATTTTCGATTTTACAGCAAAAATACTTTTTGGGTGTTTTTGAGCATTTTTTCCGGAATGTAAGAGCTTGTTGGTGATTATCACCCCATAGTTTTATTTTTTACCCAAAAAACTGTACGCAGTTTGCTTTTTATCAGTCTAAGCTTGATTTTGGCTTTTGCTTGAATCTTGCACAAGAATTATTTTAGATTTTACAGCAAAAATACTTTTTGGGTGTTTTTGAGCATTTTTTGCGGAATGTAAAAGTTTGTTGGTGATTATCACCCCATAGTTTTATTTTTTATTAGTCTAAGCTTGATTTTGGCTCTTGTTTTAATCTTGCACAAGAATTATTTTAGATTTTACAGCAAAAATACTTTTTGGGTGTTTTTGAGCATTTTTTGCGGAATGTAAAAGTTTGTTGGTGATTATCACCCCATCGTTTTATTTTTTACCCAAAAAACTGTACGCAATTTGTTTTTTATTAGTCTAAGATTGATTTTGGCTCTTGATTTAATCTTGCACAAGAATTATTTTAGATTTTACAGCACAAATACTTTTTGTGTGTTTTTGAGCATTTTTTGCGGAATGGAAAAGTTTGTTGGTGATTATCACCCCATAGTTTAATTTTTTACCCAAAAAGCTGTACGCAGTTTGTTTTCTATTGGCTTAAGCTTAATTTTGGCTTTTGTTTCAATCTTGCACAAGAATTATTTTCGATTTTACAGCAAAAATACTTTTTGGGTGTTTTTGAGCATTTTTTCCGGAATGTAAAAGCTTGTTGGTGATTATCACCCCATAGTTTTATTTTTTACCCAAAAACTGTACGCAGTTTGTTTTTTATTAACCTAAGCTTAATTTTGGCTTTTGTTTTAATGTTGCATAAGTATTATTTTTGATTTTACAGCAAAAATACTTTTTGGGTGTTTTTGAGAATTTTTTGCGGAATGGAAAAGTTTGTTGGTGATTATCACCCCAAAGTTTTATTTTTTACCCAAAAAGCTGTACGCAGTTTATTTTCTATTGGTCTAAGCTTAGTTTTGGGCTTTGCTTTAATCTTGCACAAGAATTATTTTAGATTTTACAGCAAAAATACTTTTTGGGTGTTTTTGAGCATTTTTTGCGGAATGGAAAAGTTTGTTGGTGGTTGTCACCCCATAATTTTATTTTCTACCAAAAAACCTGTACGCAGTTTGTTTTCTATTAGCTTAAGCTTTTATTTGGCTTTTTTTCAATCTTGCACAGGAATTATTTTAGATTTTACAGCAAAAATACTTTTTGGGTGCTTTTTAAACATTTTTTGTGGAATGTAAAAGTTTGTTGGTGATTATCACCCCATAGTTTTATATTTTACCCAAAAAACTGTACGCAGTTTGTTTTTTATTGGTTTAAGCTTAATTTTGGTTTTTGTTTCAATCTTGCACAAGAATTATTTTAGATTTTAAAGCAAAAATACTTTTTGAGTGTTTTTGAGCATTATTTCGGAATGTAAAAGTTTGTTGGTGATTATCACCCCATAGTTTTATTTTTTACCCAAAAAACTGTACGCAGTTTGCTTTTTATCAGTCTAAGCTTGATTTTGGCTTTTGCTTGAATCTTGCACAAGAATTATTTTAGATTTTACAGCAAAAATACTTTTTGGGTGTTTTTGAGCATTTTTTGCGGAATGTAAAAGTTTGTTGGTGATTATCACCCCATAGTTTTATTTTTTATTAGTCTAAGCTTGATTTTGGCTCTTGTTTTAATCTTGCATAAGAATTATTTTAGATTTTACAGCACAAATACTTTTTGGGTGTTTTTGAGCATTTTTTGCGGAATGAAAAAATTTGTTGGTGATTATCACCCCATATTTTAATTTTTTACCCAAAAAGCTGTACGCAGTTTGTTTTCTATTGGTTTAAGCTTAATTTTGGCTTTTGTTTCAATCTTGCACAAGAATTATTTTCGATTTTACAGCAAAAATACTTTTTGGGTGTTTTTGAGCATTTTTTCCGGAATGTAAGAGCTTGTTGGTGATTATCACCCCATAGTTTTATTTTTTACCCAAAAAACTGTACGCAGTTTGCTTTTTATCAGTCTAAGCTTGATTTTGGCTTTTGCTTGAATCTTGCACAAGAATTATTTTAGATTTTACAGCAAAAATACTTTTTGGGTGTTTTTGAGCATTTTTTGCGGAATGTAAAAGTTTGTTGGTGATTATCACCCCATAGTTTTATTTTTTATTAGTCTAAGCTTGATTTTGGCTCTTGTTTTAATCTTGCACAAGAATTATTTTAGATTTTACAGCAAAAATACTTTTTGGGTGTTTTTGAGCATTTTTTGCGGAATGTAAAAGTTTGTTGGTGATTATCACCCCATCGTTTTATTTTTTACCCAAAAAACTGTACGCAATTTGTTTTTTATTAGTCTAAGATTGATTTTGGCTCTTGATTTAATCTTGCACAAGAATTATTTTAGATTTTACAGCACAAATACTTTTTGGGTGTTTTTGAGCATTTTTTGCGGAATGGAAAAGTTTGTTGGTGATTATCACCCCATAGTTTAATTTTTTACCCAAAAAGCTGTACGCAGTTTGTTTTCTATTGGCTTAAGCTTAATTTTGGCTTTTGTTTCAATCTTGCACAAGAATTATTTTCGATTTTACAGCAAAAATACTTTTTGGGTGTTTTTGAGCATTTTTTCCGGAATGTAAAAGCTTGTTGGTGATTATCACCCCATAGTTTTATTTTTTACCCAAAAACTGTACGCAGTTTGTTTTTTATTAACCTAAGCTTAATTTTGGCTTTTGTTTTAATGTTGCATAAGTATTATTTTTGATTTTACAGCAAAAATACTTTTTGGGTGTTTTTGAGAATTTTTTGCGGAATGGAAAAGTTTGTTGGTGATTATCACCCCAAAGTTTTATTTTTTACCCAAAAACCTGTACGCAGTTTATTTTCTATTGGTCTAAGCTTAGTTTTGGGCTTTGCTTTAATCTTGCACAAGAATTATTTTAGATTTTACAGCAAAAATACTTTTTGGGTGTTTTTGAGCATTTTTTGCGGAATGGAAAAGTTTGTTGGTGGTTGTCACCCCATAATTTTATTTTCTACCAAAAAACATGTACGCAGTTTGTTTTCTATTAGCTTAAGCTTTTATTTGGCTTTTTTTCAATCTTGCACAGGAATTATTTTAGATTTTACAGCAAAAATACTTTTTGGGTGCTTTTTAAACATTTTTTGTGGAATGTAAAAGTTTGTTGGTGATTATCACCCCATAGTTTTATATTTTACCCAAAAAACTGTACGCAGTTTGTTTTTTATTGGTTTAGGCTTAATTTTGCTTTTTGTTTCAATCTTGCACAAGAATTATTTTAGATTTTAAAGCAAAAATACTTTTTGAGTGTTTTTGAGCATTATTTCGGAATGTAAAAGTTTGTTGGTGATTATCACCCCATAGTTTTATTTTTTACCCAAAAAACTGTACGCAGTTTGCTTTTTATCAGTCTAAGCTTGATTTTGGCTTTTGCTTGAATCTTGCACAAGAATTATTTTAGATTTTACAGCAAAAATACTTTTTGGGTGTTTTTGAGCATTTTTTGCGGAATGTAAAAGTTTGTTGGTGATTATCACCCCATAGTTTTATTTTTTTTTTAGTCTAAGCTTGATTTTGGCTCTTGTTTTAATCTTGCATAAGAATTATTTTAGATTTTACAGCACAAATACTTTTTGGGTGTTTTTGAGCATTTTTTGCGGAATGGAAAAATTTGTTGGTGATTATCACCCCATATTTTAATTTTTTTACCCAAAAAGCTGTACGCAGTTTGTTTTCTATTGGTTTAAGCTTAATTTTGGCTTTTGTTTCAATCTTGCACAAGAATTATTTTCGATTTTACAGCAAAAATACTTTTTGGGTGTTTTTGAGCATTTTTTCCGGAATGTAAGAGCTTGTTGGTGATTATCACCCCATAGTTTTATTTTTTACCCAAAACCTGTACGCAGTTTGTTTTCTATTGGTCTAAGCTTATTTTTTTCGTTTAATCTTGCACAAGAATTATTTTAGATTTTACAGCACAAATACTTTTTGGGTGTTTTTGAGCATTTTTTGCGGAATGGAAAAGTTTGTTGGTGATTATCACCCCATAGTTTTATTTTTTACCCAAAAACTGTACGCAGTTTGTTTTTTATTAACCTAAGCTTAATTTTGGCTTTTGTTTTAATGTTGCATAAGTATTATTTTTGATTTTACAGCAAAAATACTTTTTGGGTGCTTTTGAGCATTTTTTGCGGAATGGAAAAGTTTGTTGGTGATTATCACCCCATAGTTTTATTTTTTACCCAAAAAGCTGTACGCAGTTTATTTTCTATTGGTCTAAGCTTAGTTTTGGGCTTTGCTTTAATCTTGCACAAGAATTATTTTAGATTTTACAGCAAAAATACTTTTTGGGTGTTTTTGAGCATTTTTTGCGGAATGGAAAAGTTTGTTGGTGGCTGTCACCCCATAATTTTATTTTCTACCAAAAAACCTGTACGCAGTTTGTTTTCTATTAGCTTAAGCTTAATTTTGGCTTTTGTTTCAATTTTGCACAAGAATTAGTTTAGATTTTACAGCAAAAATACTTTTTGGGTGTTTTTGAGCATTTTTTGCGGCATGTAAAAGTTTGTTGGTGATTATCACCCCATAGTTTTATTTTTTACCCAAAAAACTGTGCGCAATTTGTTTTTTATTAGTCTAAGCTTGATTTTGGCTCTTGCTTTAATCTTGCACAAGAATTATTTTAGATTTTACAGCACAAATACTTTTTGAGTGTTTTTGAGCATTTTTTGCGGAATGGAAAAGTTTGTTGGTGATTATCACCCCATAGTTTAATTTTTTACCCAAAAAGCTGTACGCAGTTTGTTTTTTATTGGTTTAAGCTTAATTTTGGCTTTTGTTTCAATCTTGCACAAGAATTATGTTTGATTTTACAGCAAAAATACTTTTTGGGTGTTTTTGAGCATTTTTTCCGGAATGTAAGAGCTTGTTGGTGATTATCACCCCATAGTTTTATTTTTTACCCAAAACCTGTACGCAGTTTGTTTTCTATTGGTCTAAGCTTATTTTTTTCGCTTTTGTTTTAATCCTGCACAAGAATTATTTTAAATTTTACAGCAAAAATACTTTTTGGGTGTTTTTGAGCATTTTTTGCGGAATGTAAAAGTTTGTTGGTGATTATCACCCCATAGTTTTATTTCTTGACCAAAAAACTGTACGCAGTTTGTTTTCTATTAGACTAAGCTTTAATTTGGCTTTTGTTTTAATCTTGCACAAGAATTATTTTAGATTTTACAGCAAAAATACTTTTTGGGTGTTTTTGAGAATTTTTTGCGGAATGGAAAAGTTTGTTGGTGATTATCACCCCATAGTTTTATTTTTTGCCCAAAAAGCTGTACGCAGTTTGTTTTCTATTGGTTTAAGCTTAATTTTGGCTCTTGTTTCAATCTTGCACAAGAATTATTTTAGATTTTACAGCAAAAATACTTTTTTAGTGTTTTTGAGCATTTTTTGCGGAATGGAAAAGCTTGTTGGTGAGTATCACCCCATAGTTTTATTTTTTACCCAAAACACTGTACGCAGTTTGTTTTCTATTGTTCTAAGCTTTATTTTGGCTTTAGTTTCAATGTTGCACAAGAATTATTTTTGATTTTACAGCAAAAATACTTTTTGGGTGTTTTTGAGCATTTTTCGGAATGTAAAAGTTTGTTGGTGATTATCACCCCATAGTTTTATTTTTTACCAAAAAAGCTGTACGCAGTTTGTTGCGCAGGAATTATTTTAGATTTTACAGCAAAAATACTCTTTGGGTCTTTGTGAGCCTTTTTGTTCAAATGAAATTTAAAAGACTTTTACATTCCCCAAAAAAGTATTTTTGTTGTTAAATCTAAACTAATTCTTGGGTACGAAATAAAGAAATGTTTTAATATATCTAAGAGCCTTTTAAAGTATTTATTTTATTATATTCATTGCTTACTGTATCTTTTCTCAGTTAAAATAATTCACCACTTATCATATAATACAATAGCAACAACAGAACGAACAACGGACAGCTGTCACGGTTTGTTGTGGTGAGTTTGATTTGTTCACGCCGATCCATATTTCTCTATGTCAACACTCGTTTCTCTACCGACAATTGTACTAGTTAAAATGTCGACAACTTTCCTTTTATGCGCGAGTAGGGATACGTTAGAGACAACAGTTCTAGTATATTTCTGGTGACATTGTCAACGAAAGCGCCAATAGTTTGCTTTCTTTTTTTTATTATGCTGTGCAGTCAATGGCAGAGTTGCAAGCCGAGCGGATTTTTGAGTTTGAATTGATATATATTAATTTCAATTAATATTTTTTTAAACTGAATTGATATGTTTTTTAACTGAATTGATATTTTTTTAGTTTCGAATGAAAATTTTTTAATTTAAATTGATATGTTTTAAGATTTAATCGGAAAAGGTATATATCGTCACAGAAAACGCAAAAAGCACTATCTAACATTTTAAAAGTTTTACAGGAGAGGCAAAAAACTTGTTTAAATGAAAACTATATTGACAATTATTGCAAAATCTTACAAAAAAGTAAACAAGGACCCACAAATTTATATATTTATTGTAAAATTTTGCACTAACTGTCAACATAATTTGTCATGTAAACAAGTTTTATGCTTCTCTTGTTAAACTTTTAAAATGTTAGATAGGGCTTGTTGCATTTTCTGTGATGATATGTACCCGCCTGTTCTGTAAATCGAGTCAATTTAAAACGATAGATTTAGAGAAATTAAATCCACTAATACCAACATTTTTGCAGTTTCGTACTTTTTAGAGCTTCAATTATCATATCTGAAGTTAATTTACGGGCCTTTTCACAATGTATGGTTAAAAGCTAACGTCGACTTTAACGATAAGTTTTGTATGCTGAACTTCCCGTTAAAGTACACGTCAACTCTTAATCGTACATTGTGAAAAGGGCCGTTAATATATAATTTAAAGTACAATAAAGGGGGCATTTTGAAAAACGAGAAATTTACTCGGATTCGAATTGCAGAATAGGGTCGATAATTTTCAAATATATTTCGGTATAAATAATTTATTTAATTTGTAATAAAAAAAATAGAATGAATATGTGTTTAAGTGTATTGTTCTAACCCTTAAAAAATTGTAGGCAAGGGTAACTAAATTGTACTAGTGAATCTTTGGTTCAAATATCTCCATATGGTCGTAAAAGAACTACCTCGTCAATAGTGCTAAAGTCTATTGGTAGATTTTCAATGAGAAGCCTATGTTATATGTCATTATACGATTACATTGGCTGGGGTACACCTGTTCATTAGTAGGCTTATTTAAGTACGAAAAGTTAACAGTTTTTAAAAAGTGTTTAAAAAATGCTTCACGTCACAATACTTTTTACAATAATACTTGCTATACACTTATTTTATATAACAATCTAACAAACATGATTGGAAATGCCTTATGCTCGCTATAGTTTTGTAAGTGTTCTTGAGAATAATGGTCTGTTACTTTTTAAAGCTTTCAGTTTTAGCGATCTCTTCGAAGAGTGCAGTGTTTTAAAGGTGAACAGAGTAATATTAAAAAAAGGAATTCTTAAAAGTAATTTTACCAAAAATTGTTGGCGCAAATTACTGACAGATGAGCTGGCAGAGCATTTATGCTGCGCGGAGCCTGAGTGCAGCCAGAGCCATAAGAAGTAAAGTATTTCGTGCATTGTATTCATTAAAATATTAATTTACTTTTTAATTTTTGCAGATGCTGCAGATGCTGCAAAAATAGACAAGAGTGCCAAATAATATATGCACAGTGAACAACCTAGTTCAAAAATATTACGAATGCAAGCTTATTATAACAGAAAAATACAAAGTGATTGGATTTAAAAAAAAAAACAAATTATTTTTTTTATCACTTTATTTAATTGAATCAAAGCTTATGACTGACTTATTTAGTAATTTTCTTCTATTTAAATACAAAATAAATGCTTATTCGATAATAACAAAAATATAAGAATCAATTTTTAATAATTATTGTCAAGTAAAAATAAAATGCTTAAAAATAAATTCTTAAGAATTATTGCTAAATAACCGAAACGTTTTTATTTATTTTATTACAACTTAAAATTAATTTCCGAGAATCTTTTTAATTGCAAATCATTCTGTTATTGTTTTAATGGTTTATTGATCTAAAGTTTTTACTTAAAATTGATTTCCCAGAATTGTTTGTTTTAATTGCAAAATTGTTTTAATGGTTCATTGGTCTAAAGTTTTTACTTAAAATTTATTTCCCAGAATTGTTTGTTTTAATTGCAAAATTTGGGTGTCAATGGTTTTATGTAAGAAATGTGACTGCAGAAAAGTGAAAGTATTAAATGTTTAAGTATGTTATGTATGTTTGTATGTGTGTTCATAGAACGGAATTATTTATATAATGGTTTTGTTAGGGGTTACTATATCTCCCCCACCGTTAGAGCTAGGCTCCGACGAGGAAATTATATAAGTTCTGTTTTTTGTTTTAATATAAGTTATAGTCAGAATATTGTAAAACTTGGTTACTACTTGTACTTATTAAATTATTTTTTGAAAGTTTATGATTCACAATATTTAATGTTTCGTTTAGGTCTATGTTTTTAATACTTAAATTAGGGTATCATACATTGTTTTCATTTATTTTTAAAACAAATTTTTCCAAAACATACATTTCGTTTATGTTTATTCTGTAATTTTCGTATGTTTTTCTTTTGGTTTTCACAACACAATTTTCAAATTTTAGCAAATATGTTCTTATATTTTCAAACTTGTATAAATGTTTACAGTTGGTAGTAATTTTGTCTTTGTAGTTCTTAAAAATAAGCAGTCCGGGGTGAATTTCCTTTTCTTTGTAGCAGCTGCTTTTGTTGAAATTGCGTTTGGGAACTGAAGGTGTTGCCAAATGATCGACGGCGCTGGCATGCTGGCGTAAGCTCCGGCTAGGGCTCGCCGTATTGGGGTGGTTCTTGTCGACCATCAGGTGAATTAGACAGCTACAAAAATCATGCCAGCTGTACTAAATAAATTTAGTAAAAAGGTAGTTGTTATAAAAAACTTAATAAATATGTTCAGAGAACCCGAAAGCAATTGCATCTAGTTATCTCCCTGCTGCACACATTCTATCAAAATCCTCCGGCTGGTGTATTTGCCAGGAAAAACTGCCCTACCCTACTGAGATCATGCGACCTCACCGTGGCATCATACATAGAGTCTGTGTATTTTGTAGATGCCCCTAAGATTTTTTTATTTTTGCAACTTCACACTTTCCCTTTTACTTACCGCATCCTAAACTTCCTATTCCTTCATATTAAAATGATAAAACAAAAAAAAATATTTCATTTCAAAATATACATGGCCGTTTTATTTAATACAAGAAGATTTTAGCAATTCATTCTATGTTTTACAAATGTAAGTTCTTGTGGTCTTGGGAAAACAGGAAGAATTATTAAAATTTTAACAAAACATTAAATTACTTATATTTAACAAAGATGATGCAGGCGGATAATAATGAAATGTAATTTAAAAATTTCTTTACGTTTTAAAATTATTCTCAATATTAGTAATAAAATGCGATTTAAAATTTCTTTACATTAAAAAATTATTTCAAATCGAAAATTTTTCTTTTGCTTTAAAAGAAATTTTAAGGTTATAAAAATTCCTTTTTTTTCTAATTATAAATTAACTTTTCCCGATCAACAGGCCTTTAATTTAATTGCATTTTTTTATTTATGATGAATCTTTAATAAAACTTTTCTTTTTTTTTCTCTCCTACTTCATCTTGGATGCTTGGCTACTTCGGCTATTTTGGGCTTCCGAGCGACGCCGGTACTGCCGTCCGTCCGTCAACGTGTCCTTACGTCCGATTTGTCTTACACGGTAAGTTGCGAAAAAATCACTGTTTCTATATATATATTTTTCACCTTTCAAACTTCTTATATTAAGGATAACACATCGATAATTGTGGGCAACTGACCCCTAACGCGAGACGTAACTAATCAGGCCTGAGCTCAACCCCTACTTAGCTGGACGCGCACTCCGGAATAATCTCTCAGAGGACTGAGTTTTCTTTTTCGGTACTACTAAAATGTTTTCCTATATATCGCGTTTTAATTTTATGATAAATATATATATTTTTATATTAGGTAGTCCGTGAGTCGTTCGTGTTATTACGTCCGAATGTCTATGGCGGTTACCTGGCACCCCAGGAGTGGCGGTGCCTGATGAAAATGGCTGAAGTAATCCCTCGTTGGTAGCGTAAGAGGCGGTAGCAGTTGGCGGGAAAATTAGATGCGGTTATTATTTTATTACTTATATATATTTTTATATATTTAATTTTCACAGTTTACTTGTGTATGTGTTCGTTATGGCTTTTTTTTATTTTACTTTTGTTTTTTTATAAATAAAAATTCGGTATTCAACCACACAAACTTGTCGTTGAACAAATTGTCACTATATCTTTTTTTTTCTAAGTAGGTTTTCTTTTTTTGGTTTTTTTGTTTATTTTTCCCGTTGTCCTCTACATATATACCCTACTCTTTCTGGCGAGCCATTCACAATAGGTGTCAGCTGACAAACATAAATTGTTGCCACCTAACTTACAACCACAGGGTGCACATGACAAACCCAACCACTCCTGTAGACCATTTATGGACACAGGAGGGGAGGGCGTGCATCCGAAACTGGCTAAACTAATATGATGCACATGGTATTTTGGCGATTGATTCATCAAAAAAAATCGCGACGGCAACACTGCTTTTGATTTCACCACCCTAACTTTTAGTAAAAACTGTCCTGCCCTGGCAACGCTGTCACTTACACATGAATGGATAGCCAAGAATGAAATTTTACGCCGAATTCGCCGTCTGTAATCTATACGTTGGTACCACAGAATATTGACCAGAATCCTCACTTCTGAGTTAAGCGAATTCGTCGTATCAGCTGATGGATAAATTTCAGAAGGGAGAAAAAAGATATGCTTTTTACATGTACAAAAAGCAATGGCTATACATAGCATTTGTGAACATCACAGAATATTGACCAGAATCCTCACTTCTGAGTTAAGCGAATTCGTCGTATCAGCTGATGGATAAATTTCAGAAGGGAGAAAAAAGATATGCTTTTTACATGTACAAAAAGCAATGGCTATACATAGCATTTGTGAACATATGGTTGAAAAATTATAAAATAAAATTTTGCCAAAGTGAATTATTTTACAAGTATTTTTAATAAAATTTAAATAATTGTGCAATATGTTTGTAATTTGAGTGAATTCAATATTAACGTTGGAAAAACGTGAAAATGCAAAGGAAATCTATCATAGAAATGTGGAAATTACAGAGGTTGTTAGTGTCAACGTTAATAGTGCACCGCAAGACCACTTTCTAAAGCCGGCTCAGTTGATTCGTCGTCTAATGATGAGGCTGCCTCAAGGCATGAGACCATGTCTAATGCAAGCAGTAGATATAGTCGTCAAGATTCCGAGTCTCGTGCTTTCACAAGTGCTCCCGATATAGAATCCATGTCACCTGCAACACCGCCTATGATGCCTATGGATGGGTAATAAATATATACAAAGTGGGTATTAAATATATACAAAGTGGGTATTAAATATATACAATGAATAGACTTTTTATGAAAGTTTTGGACCAAAACAATTTTGAATCTTAATGTATTAAAAATGAGTTTGAATTGAATTACCAAGTACTAAAAATCAGTTTGAAATTAATTATTAAGAAATATTACTATTATAGGAACAAAACGCTGTTATAAGAGCTCAAGATGGTCTGCAAAAAATTTAAATTTTATGGCCTATTTATGTTTGATACACAAAATTTTTTCCTTGAAGTTTGGCTCCTTCATTTGTGCGTTGAAAAGCTTCAAAACAAAATATATCCTTATTCGAATGAAAAGGTTCAGAATTTGTTCATGAGTTATCTTATCACAGCAAAGGTAAGGCTTTTCATTAAATAAGGCTTCATAAATAATTTTTAGAATTCCATTCCGGTGACAGTTTTCATTAAAGAGGGGATGGAATTGGGTCTCTAAGGCTTTAAAATAATCCACAAAGCCTGGGAGGGGGGGGGGGGTTTAACTAAATGGCACTTCTCAAATTGTTTCGCCAAGGTAAAGATGTAGTCATCTGAAACCATTTCGTCATCATCAAAAGTCGGGAGGGGTGAGTTGCATGCATGCGTTTGCTGTAGTTTGCGGTAGAAATATATATTATATATTTATATTTATATATTATATTATATTTGTTATGAATAAAACTTACAAAAATTCAAAATTCAAAAAAGTGCGAAAAGTCAGAAATATTTACCCAAATACCAAATCATAATATGTAATATAGTAACCAATACAGAAATCCGCTATTTATTTCTAATCTTTTAATTAAAGCAAAATGTAGCTATGTATAATTAATTCAAAAGTATAAAAAATGCATTAAAGATTGCTAATTTACAAAAACTAAAAAATAATAACTAAAATTTAATTTTCATTATAAAAACTTATTTAATTTTTTTAGTTGGAGTTTTTCATGAAAAATAACAAAAAACGTTTCAAAAAGTATTTTTTGTTCGGTTTTGAACCAAGTTCTTGTAAAAGATTAAGTAAAAAGAACACATTTGAGTCCTAATTGACCCGAACACTTGTTTTTCCCGCGAGTTATTCGTCCGTGTTATTGTACATTGGACAAGAACAGCATTGTTCTTTCCAATGTACAAAATTTCGCATAAGCAATTTTTTCTTTAACAAGAACATGACCCAAAAAACTAATTTTTTATTAAGGACCTTAAAAAAACTAGGTCAAAGTGCACACATTTGGATTCCAATTGAACTGAATGCTTTATATTACACAAACTTGTTAACCAACATACTTGTGCATTTGTTGTTTTATCTAATCTACAAATTTATCACATCAAATTCACTTTATGTTGGTACGTACAAATTACTTAAGAATTTGTAAACAACGCAAAAAAACATATCACTTGGAATCCACTTGGTGGCACTTGAGCACTTAATTATTCCTCTGCTTATTAGCATGTGTCATTGTACATTGATGAGGAGCACCGGTGTCCATTCCAATGTACAAGATTCTACACTTAAAGTAAATGCACTTCATTTATATACATTACATTACATTACATTACAAGCATAAGCTTTTTTTATGAAAAATTTTCGAAAATATAAAACAAAGTGAACATATTTGGATTCCAATTGATCTGACTACTTCATTTTACCGCGACATGTTGAACAACGTATGTATGTACATATTTGTACATTGGACAAGAACATCATTGTTATGTCCAACGTACAAAAGTTTACACATACTGTACTAACACAATCATGCACATTACGTACGAAGTAATCACACAAAGATCAATTGGAATGTTGTTCCCGCGACATATAACCTACGTTTGTGTTTGTACATTGGACAAGAACATAATTTTCCCATCCAATGTACAAAATTTCTAAAAATCACTACACACAATGTATTCACACAAATTACAAATGTAATTTCTCCCCTTCAGGACATCCCAAAATGCATCTGTTGCTCCTGGAAAAAGAAGAATATATTAGTAAAAATCCTATAAATAACTAAAAATTAAAAATACTTACATTTTCACTTTACCTGTTTGTCTGCTGCTCCAAGAAAATTGCTTATTTTTAACGTTAGCAATTTTCTTTTTGTTATTTTCTCATTGTTGGCAATTAGTGGACAAAATAAACTATCAATTTTTGTCCACAAATTACCAACTTTGGGCAGGATTTTGGCGCAATAACACTTTTTCTCCACTTTGCGCCAAATCCTGCCAAGAAATTTTATTTTTTGTAAACACTAAATTTTATAAACGTCAAAACCGTAAACTTGGTGCGATAGAGAGAAATATAGAAAAATTCTCCAATGTTGCCATCTCTATCGCAACATTTATACGGGCGAATTCTCTTCAATTCGCCCGTGTCGCGTCTAGTTGTTAGTCTATGGTTGGTACTACATGTTTGTACGTTTTACGCAATGGCGATGGATGAGTGAATGGTAAGTAGAAATTAATTTAATAATTTTGTTAATATACAATGAAATTATTAAATTAATAAAGAATTGTTGCTAATAAATTTATATAATTTCTGTTAATTGAATTTGAAAATGAATGAAAAGTATCCTTGCAAGCAGAGTCACTTGAAGGAGTTTGGTTAATAAAGGTCTTTCTGTCAAGCACTTTAACCTGCAGAAATCGTGGATCAAGGGTAAAAATAAAGAACACAAACAGAACCGTTGTAGTTTCAAAAGTACACACCGCTTGTACGTTTTTATTTACTTTCTTTTATATTAAAAACAATTAAAGTAAAAGTGCTTATTTACTAGGAAATAAAATTGTATTAAACTGCTAATTTAACAATGACCTATTTTCATGTATGTTGGGGAAGTGAATTGCTAACTTGACTGTTTATGCGGTTATTGACATAGAACAAGCAAAACATATTAAATGCAAATGAACAACAAAGAATAAAATTATTACTTAAACAAAGTATTATGTTACAATAAATAAATTCTATGAATGACCTAAATTTATACATTGCAAGCGATTGAGCAACAAAATATAAAAATTACAAAATTAACAAAGTCATTGGCTTTTAATAATTACAAAACAAAAAGTGAATAAAATGTATGTGTGTGTATTAACATGCTCCCCCCGTTGAGCACAGCTCAAATACAAAATAAAGATAAGCAAATAAAAGATGTATGTTTATTATTATTATTATTATTATTTTTTTTTTTTGAATGAAGTGATGAACGAGATGTAATAAGTGCTGGGCTGGCATTTTTTCATCTGATTGAGGCTGAGTTGATTCTGTTTAAATACTTGACGTTAGTCAAATATGGACAGTGAACTCTGAAGTTGGTTGTTGTTTGCGAGGCGCTGGAATTGGAGTCTCAGTTTGTTTCGACCTGCGTCTTATGACCAGATAAATTAGGATGGCAATTGCGATTAATAATGATGTATAACCCACTGTGATATGATGGTAGTTGTGGTTGTTAATTTTGTTCGGCAGCTGAAGTATTTGTTGTTCGTGTAAAGTGGTTTGTAATGTTGTTAGATTTTGTACTTGTGAAATATATTCATTTGTGTGTATTTCATTAAATAATGTTTTTAAACGTTCTTCGTGATTTCGTTCCGTGATTTCCCACAGGCTAGTGTATGACGTTTTACTGCTGCTAGATATTACTTTTTGTCCTTGTAATGTCATAAATTTATATTTAAGGATGCAGTTTGGTTCCAATGCGAGCAAACCGGATTGTTCGAGGGTTATTTGTGTAATTTCGGATTTACATACTGCTGTTGCTTGAGCTCGAGATGGAATTGCATATATCCATTTATTTTTATGGTAGAGAGGAGTCCACGAGGCAGAATCTCTCATTCCCTGTATTGGGCAGTCTAATTGAGATCTGTTCTGGAATAAATTTATTTCACAGCTACATGCTGTTGAACCTTGTTCATATCTTACCGACGCCTTGGAGCAGAGATAGAGTTCTTCTTTGAGCAGAGTGCATGAATCTAGTTCGGTCTTACTAAGCGCAAAATAATGGATGCGAGCTATGTTGATGATGAGAAAGGATGCACATGGATTTATTGATACTAACGTATTGTTAACCCAATTTGGTATTGGGATCAGATTAAATATATCGAACCTGTCGTGTTCGATTAATGGTAAGGTCAAGCTAAATATTACTGTATTTTCCGTAATTCCTACTTTAACCTTCATCAGCTTGTAACGAGTGATTTTTTTGCTATTATCTTTTTGGCAACACTAGTTTTGACAGCTCACGCACGTTTTGTATCTTGTGTCACTGTCAAACATCTTCAGTTTGGTCTATAATTTAATCATGAATCGTCTTACAAACGAACAACGCTTGCAAATTATTGAATTTTATTACCATGAAAAGTTAGATGAAGATCCACTTTTTTATCGAAGAATTGTGTTCAGCGACGAGGCTCATTTCTGGTTGAATGGATACGTGAACAAGCAAAACTGCCGTATTTGGAGTGAAGAGCAGCCAGAAGCATTGCAAGAGCTACCAATGCATCCACAAAAAACAACCGTTTGGTGCGGATTATGGGCTGGCGGCATCATTGGGCCGTATTTCTTCAAAGATGATGCGAATCACAACGTTACTGTGAATGGTGAGCGCTACCGTGCGATGATAACAAACTTTTTTCTGCCCAAAATGGAAGAGCTTGACTTGCATGACATGTGGTTTCAACAAGACGGTGCCACATGCCACACAGCACGCGAAACAATGGACCAATTGAGAGGCGAGTTCGGTGAACAGTTTATTTCACGCTTGGGACCAGTCAATTGGCCGCCCAGATCGTGCGATTTAACGCCTCTAGACTATTTTTTGTGGGGCTATGTTAAGGCTAATGTCTATAGCGACAAGCCCGCTTCGATTGACGCACTGGAAGCCAACATTGCCAACATTATTCGTGAGATACCGGCCGAAATGTTGGAAAGAGTATGCCAAAATTGGACTAAGCGGATGGACCATTTGAGGCGCAGCCGCGGCCAACATTTGCATGAAATAATCTTCAAACATTAAATTATATCGACCCAACTATCGATCCAAATAAATATTTCATGCATTTTTCTGAATTTTATGTGTTTTTTTTTTTACTTTCCGATAGTTCTTATAAAATCACCCGTATAAGTGTAAAGTGTCTTCTTGCCTTACAGGGAGATCTAACGATTCCGGCAGATGGAATTTTATTTTTGCGACTTCAATTTGCAATTGGCGGGGGCTTAAGAGTAATGGACTAATGATCCCGTGGTGAGTACTTGTAAGGATATCAATTATTGACAGTTGTGTATGCTGCAAATTTGCTGCTGTAATTGTTAATTGTATACAAAGTGATGAAAACAAACGATAAAGCCTATCTTGATGGTGTTCTTCTTTAGCCGTACTGATCATGTTGTGGACTTCTGTGACTTGCAAGTCGATTTGATCAAATTTTTTCTTAATAGCTTCTTGGTCTGACTTCATGATATTTATAGTAGAATCAATAATTGACGTCTGATTTTTTAATAGGTTAAGCAGATGTGCTTCATTTTCCTTGACTTGTGAGATTGTTTGTGCCATGTCTTTTGCATATTCCGAATCCAACACTCCAAACAGCGAATGTGCAATGTTTCCAACTAAATCGATTGCAGATCTCTTCTGTCTTTTTCCGGAGAGTAAGCTGCTGTCCATAGTAAGTTCAGCTTCAGTGTGTTCGAAATATTTTACCAGATTTGTACATGTTGATTTTTCTTGTATTTCATTGCATAAATGATTAAGAGCTTTTGTGCCGTCTGAAAATATTGTTAACTCAGACCAAAATCCTTTTAAATCATAATAGACTAATAGTTGCCATTCCGTAGGCGATATTAGTGCTGATCCAATTCCTTCAAAATGGATGCCTAATTGCCTTCCAAATTTTTTGTTATGTACTTGTGCCCCTAACACCAGGGGGATGAACATGATTGCTATTATAATTGTAAAAATGTTGTGATTGATAGTGGTACACCTTCTCTTTTTGGGAATTTCCTTGTCATTATTTTGACAACAAAACGACGTTGGCATAGTTTCATCTTTAAGAGATTCATTGTGATTGTCTTGGCCAGGAGGGGTATTTTGTTCTGCAACATCATTTTGGATAGAATCTTCACACGATGCTGTATCGTTGATTGGTAGTGGTGCTAATCGAGCAATTGCTCTTCTGACGATGCCTTTTAGTGTTTTGACATCCGCTACTCGCACAAAGCCGTCATCACCTTGATGTACTTTGATAATTCTTCCTAACGGCCATTGTAACGGTATTGTGTTGTCTTCCTTTATGATGACCATGTCGCCAGGTTTTAAGTTGTTCTTTTGTGTTTGCCACTTATGTCGATATTGAAGTTCTGATAAATATTCTTGTGACCATCTTCTCCAAAATTCCCGTTTTACATGCGTAACTAACTTCCATCTAGTAAGCAAGCCAATTTTTTGTTGTCTCCTATGTCGGCTTGAGCATTCAACGGTCCTCCGATTAAAAAGTGACCTGGAGTTAATGCAGCTAAATCATTCGGATTATCTGACATCGGACTGATTGGTCGGGAATTGAGAATACCTTCAATCTCTATTACCACAGTGTCAAGTTCTTCGTATGTTAGTTCTGCTGTTGATACACTTCTCACTAGTAGATGTTTTGCTGATTTGACTGCGGCTTCCCATAAGCCGCCAAAGTGAGGTGCTCTTGGTGGGATGAAATGAAACATTATCCCTCTGGATGTGCACTCCTTATTGATTCTTTCATGAGCTGAATATTCATACAGTGATTGTGATAGTTTCTTCAACAAAATTTGTTGCGTTGTCGCAATACAAATTTTTACAGTGGCCTCTTCGACTTATGAATCGCTTCAATGCTCCTATAAAGGCCTCTGTAGTTAAATCGCTAACCAATTCTAAGTGGACAGCCTTAGTAGCAAAACAGCAGAATACAGCTATGTAAGCCTTGTGTGGCCTTTTTCCCCTTATTTTGTAATGAATCCAAAATGGTCCACAAAAATCCACACCAGCATTGCTAAATGGTCGAGCTGGGGTAACTCGCGTCGATGGCAGGTTTCCCATAATTTGGTTATGTAAGTTTGGCTTAGCTCGAGTGCATTTGATACAATTGTGTACAATTGCTGCAGTGACTGGCCAATACCTTTCCCGTAAGTGAGCTAAAAGTGCTTGAGGTCCGCAGTGTCGGTTATTTTCATGTACCATTTGCATTAGAAATTTTGCGATTGGATCATTGTAAGGGATTAACATTGGGTGTTTAGCGTCATATGGCAATGTTGATGACTCTAAGCGTCCTCCTACTCTGATAATGTCATTAGAGTCTAAAAATGGAGTGAGATTGCTGAATTGGCTACCTTTTCTTACTTCATGATATTTCTTTAAATGCTTTAAATCCTCATCAAAGTCTGACTGTTGCGTTGTTCGGATAATGATCATTAGAGCTTGTTCCAGTTCTCGTACTGATAACTGTATTTCACGATTTCGCTGGCGTTTTCTGGTATTATTGATGAATCGAAGGATATAACCTGTCACTCGTTGCAGTGTCCTGAAGGATCCGTTGTGGTGTATAGTGTAGATTATACTTGTTGAAGTGTTACTTGTTGTTGTGACTGCTGTTATTTTCTTACGTTCCATGGTAATATCATCACTAATATCTTCAGTCTTTGAGAAATTTTGTGGCCAACTTTCATTTCTTCCACAAAGAAATATCGGCCCGTAGAACCATAATGGGTGTTCGAGTAACTTCCTTGGAGATACACCACGTGACAACACGTCTGCAGGATTGTCCTTTGATCTCACATGTCGCCATTGCTCGGCAATAGATAATTCTTGAATTGCTGCTATTCGGTTGGCCACGAACGTTTGGTATAATGATGATTGTGACCGGATCCAGGCCAACACGATCTCTGAATCTGTCCACAAGTATGTGGGGGTGTCATCAAAGCTTAAGTCCCTTTTGACCCTTGCTGTTAACTGGGCGGCTAGTAATGCTGCGCACAGTTCGAGGCGAGGTAGGGTTTGGTGTTTTAAGGGTGCTACCCGTGATTTTGCACATAATAGTCTTACAATTACTTGACTGTTCTTGATGACTGATCTGATGTAAACTGCTGCACCATATGCCTTTTCGGAAGCATCTGCAAAAGCATGAATTTGTATGTTTGATGATATTTGTCCTTCAAACATATGTCGAGGTATTTTTAGATTGTCAATGTGTTTCAATTCATTGCGGAATGTCATCCACCGGGCGCGAAGGTTTTCTGGTAGCTCATCATCCCAGCCTAACTTTAGTTGCCAAAGCTCTTGGATAAATATTTTGGCAGTGACAACAATTGGTGAAAGCAAACCCAAAGGATCAAATAGCCTGGCTAAATCTGAGCTTACTATGCGTTTGGTGAGGTAGTTCATTTCCCTTTAGCAGACTTTGACACAGAATTTGTCAGCTTTTGGCATCCATGTTAATCCTAGTGTTTTGACAGTGTGGTTCTCGTTGTTAAAGTCAACATTAACTTCTTGTTGTTCTTTTGCAGTGTTTTGTAGTAGCTGCTGGTGATTTGCAGCCCATTTTTGTAGTTTGAGACCATTATGGCTTAGCATGTGTTTTAATTCCGTTTGAATTGTTAAGGCTGCGTGTAAGTCGTCTGCTCCCCCGATTCCATCGTCCACATAAAAGTTTTTAAGCAGGAACTGTCCTCCATGTGGGTATCTCGCTGTATTTGATTTACCAATCATTTGTAGACATTTTGTTGCTAAATATGGCGCCGTACGCGTTCCATATGTAATCGTGTTTAGTTGATAATATTTAATGGGCATTGTTGGGTTTTCTCTCCAGATGATTATTTGGAATTTTCTATCTTCCGGGTGAATGATAAATTGCCGATACATCTTTTCTATGTCGGTCGTGAAGACAAACCGTGGTAAACGGAAGCGAAGCAATATGGAAAAGAGCTCTCTTTGCACTGTTGGTCCTGTGTGTCCAGTTGAAGTTTTTGTAGATGCATCAAAGACCACTCGAAGCTTTGTTGTGGTGCTTTCCGGTCTTAGGATGCAGTGGTGAGGAATGATGTAATTTGGAGATGCAATGGAAGTCATGTCTATTTGTGTCATATGACCCAGCGCTTCATACTCTTTCATAAAATTTATGTATTGTGTTTTCATTTCGGGTGCCTTGGATAAACGCCTTTCTAGCGAAAGAAATCTGTTGAATGCAATGTTGTGTGACTCTCCCAATGTATCAGGGTTGTCACAGAATGAAATTTTTACCATGAATCTTCCATTCTTGTCGATTGTGTTTGTTTGAGCAAAATGATCTTCGCAGTATTTGTCTGCGGTTGATAGGGTTTTTTCAACCTGACTTAGATTTTCCATCTCCCAAAGTTGGGCAATGGCCTCTTCGAGACTGGTGTCGTCTTCTGTGCACATTCCACACACTGCGGTTGATGGTTCATTTCTTCCTACCTTGCCGGCAATAACCCAACCCAATAATGTGTTTTGAAGAGTTGGCAAATCATGTCCTAGTTTTATCTGTCCTACTGACATTAATTGGTGATAAAATTCTGCGCCTAGTAAAATGTCTATTTTAGCAGGACGATTGAATTCTGGATCGGCAAGCACTATATTCTTCGGAATTGGCCAATGCTTAATATTGAGTGACTGTGACGGTTGAGGAGCAACTATGTGTGTTAGGACTGCTTCCTCAAGTCGCGTATTAAAATTGTTGATTCGCGATTGTAAGGCTATATTTACTCTATGTTGCACTCTGGTATTAGTTGATCCGATACCGCTGAGGCGTATTGAAGCTGGTTTTGGCGAAATTCCAAGACGTTTAACTAGTCGTTCGCTGATGAGATTTAGCTGTGATCCTGAGTCAAGGATTGCTCTGCATTGGATTTCCCTACCGTTTGATTGGACTTTAATCATTGCAGTGCCAAGAAGAACGTAGCTACTTGTTTGAGAGTGGTTGGATGCGGCAAGTGATGCTGCGTTTTGGTTACTGGGTGCGGTACTGATGCCTGAGGCTGCTGACTGAATATTATATGCATTCTGATTCTGTTGAGCTTTTGCAGCTGGTGCTGCTTGATTGTGATTAGTGCCTTCGAGATGCAGCAGACTGTTGTGTTTTTTGTTGCACTTACTGCAACTTCTGAGATTACACACCTTTGCATTATGACCAGGTTTTAGACAGTTCACACAATAGTTTTGTTTCTGAACAAATTGAAGCCTTAATGAAGGTGTTTGTTGAAGAAATATTTTGCACGCGAACAATGGATGATTTCCATTTTTGCACATCATGCAGTTGTAGCTAACATTGCGATTTGATGTTATGGATGTGCACACTCTTGATTTGGATTGTGCACTCTTTTCCCTTTCAGCCATCGATTCCATAGACTGAAAATGCCTTTCCAGAAATTTTAAAAACTCCTTAATTGTTGGTACCTCTCTTGGTTGTGCTAATGATTGTTCGTATTGTAGACGTGTAGTTTGGTCTAATCGTTTGAGTAATACATGAAGCAATAGTGGGTCCCATGATGAAGTATCAATGTCAAGGTTTTTGAGGGATAGGAGACACTCTTGGATTTTATCATGGAACGATTTGTAATTATCACTTGTTGTCTTTGTTGGAGCATCAGCCAGCTCATGGATCAGTTTCCTTACAAGAAGTCTTTTATTGTCATAACGTGTTGTCAAGACCGACCATGCCGCTGCAAAGTTCTCTCCAGTGGAACTAAAATGTTTGATTAGGTTTGATGCTTCCCCTTCTACATGCGTTTTTAAATACCACATTTTTTGGATGTCCGGAATTGACTGTTTGATGACTAATGATGAAAATAAGTCGTGAAACTCCTTCCACTTCATGTAATTTCCATCAAATTTTGGGATAGTAATTTTTGGCATTGAAATACTTTCTGTCTGATGATGAACAAACTCTGATGGCAGTGGTGCTGTGGGCCTGCTGGTAACTTTTTTCACCATTTTTCTTACATTGGTTTCCAGTGATATGAATCGTTCCATATTATATGCTTGGTCTGTTGGATCGTCGCATAATTCGCAAATCTGTAAATGCATGTCTTCAATATTTTGCCACAATGTGGTGGCATTGGAGACATCTCTTTCTGTAAAATCATCTGTCAATAAACGCTCTAGCGCTGCCATCATCGCACTCTGTCTACGGATCAGTTTTGTGATTCCGCTAACAACTTCGACCTGGATCCCACTAGCTCCTGTTGATGCTGCTTCTGCACCTGTTGCACAAGATTGTTGCCCTAGTGGTTGTTTTGAGGTTGGTGTAACCTTTAACATCATTTGCTGTAGAACTCCTGTGTACTGTTCCACGATATCTCTTATGGCTTCGTAGTACCCCTTGACGAAATACTCATGATCCAATGGCAGACATTTTAACAGACGGATTTCGTCGTCGTTGGCCTCAAATGCTGACCACTCTTCCTCCAACCTTTTCAACCGTTCTTGAAAATAACTTGTAGTTGTTTTCCTTGATACGGGTCCTTCTTGTAGTTCCTAATGATCGTCTCAATCCTCTCGCCGATGGCCTTCTGTTTTGTCACTAGCTCCTCAAGTGTTGCCATTATTTTATCCTTGAAACTCTGGGATTAACCAATCAAAAAATAAACTAACGAATGATAATCCTGTGCCTGATACAGGATCACGTCGGGGTCACCAAAAATGTTAATTGAATTTGAAAATGAGTGAAAAGTATCCTTGCAAGCAGAGTCACTTGAAGGAGTTTGGTTAATAAAGGTCTTTCTGTCAAGCACTTTAACCTGCAGAAATCGTGGATCAAGGGTAAAAATAAAGAACACAAACAGAACCGTTGTAGTTTCAAAAGTACACACCGCTTGTACGTTTTTATTTACTTTCTTTTATATTAAAAACAATTAAAGTAAAAGTGCTTATTTACTAGGAAATAAAATTGTATTAAACTGCTAATTTAACAATGACCTATATTCATGTATGTTGGGGAAGTGAATTGCTAACTTGACTGTTTATGCGGTTATTGACATAGAACAAGCAAAACATATTAAATGCAAATGAACAACAAAGAATAAAATTATTACTTAAACAAAGTATTATGTTACAATAAATAAATTAATGACCTAAATTTATACATTGCAAGCGATCGAGCAACAAAATATAAAAATTACAAAATTAACAAAGTCATTGGCTTTTAATAATTACAAAACAAAAGGTGAATAAAATGTATGTGTGTGTATTAACAATTTCCTTTTCAGCGGTTGTAGCTGTTTGCGTGCGGTGGCAGACTACACGCAGTTGGTAAGTAAATAAAAGAATTTTACATGGCTAATAATACTAATGACCCCTTTCTATCCTTTTTCCTACAGCAAAGACCGGACGACATGGCCCACACGCTAGGATACAGGTAAGTACATGAAATTAAGTATAAAAGTGTTCCATGGGCAGAATTAAATTCATTCATTCATCCCCATGCGGTAATTTTTCCTTCAGACGACCCGGCTGACCATTCTGCCGCCGGCGTTTGGCCGTCGCCGAAAAAATTTTATGTATTACTGAAAAAGTAATATTATTATACAAGAAATAATTCCTGCCCTAGAAACTAATAAAATATTAATTGTTATTGTTTCTATTTTATTTTCAGAAGCAAATAAATTATTTGCAAAATTATTTTGCCAAAAAAATCACCAAACAGAGTTCTTCAGATGACCAAACCGTGATTCAGCAGTTGAGCGCTCAAAACAAAACTCGGAAATGGTTCCCCTAAACGCTACGCAAGCAACTTGTGCGCCATCATAAATTGATCATGCGTATGCTCGAAAGGTGTCTGTTTCGTGTATTGTTACTCGAGATTATGCTCGCTTTGTGTTGCCGCTCTTGTAGGCAATCCCTCAGCTGAGTGAACGGGGCCTAAGATTTCAGCACACGGAAACCTGGTTTGATTTCCAGTTGGAATTAACTTTGTCGGGTCAGGAAAGACCTCTCCCGACAAAAATAAAATTTATGATCAAAGACGACCGCAAAACTCGAACATGATCAATAATTTCATAAAATGCTAGCAGGGAGTCTACGCTTATGGCGCCTGGCTTCACCATTACGAGGGTAAGTAAACAACCACAATTTTAACTAGACGACCATAACGAACCTAATTTTAATGCCATTCTTTTCTGTTTCCCGTATTCAGAGGATATCTTGCCCCATGTACTGTATTATGAGTGGCATCGCAACTCCGGACAAAAAGGTAAGTTCAAAAATTCTTCTGTTGCGCTAGGATTTAGCCTTGCGTTTACATGTAAAAGAGAACTAACTAAACTACGCGGCAAAATTTTTTTTTTACATTTCGTTTCGCCCGAACACAGACGGGAAATAATCGCTCAAACAGTCGCGATTACATTTCTGTTAAAAATTTAACACAGATTTCCGTCAACCTTGTAGAATTAATCACTCAAGTAGTTTATCGGAAGATTGTTATAAATTTTCCGCAAAACCTTGAGCTTTAGCAAATTTGAAATTTGCAAGTTTAAATACATTTCTCTTTGTCGCTTGAATTTTAACAAGAGAATTAATTTCGTAATTGGAATCATCCTTTACTTTTCCCTTCTGTGTAGGCTCAAAACTAAATTGAAAAAATCTTACTTGCACGAAACAGAAAAAAAATAAAAATCTTGATACTAGGTTAGCTAGTCAAGGTACTAAACCTTTCAACGCTGGGAACGCAGGGACTAAAACCCCCAAAGATTTTAAGGCTAACTTAAATCTTTGGCGTGAAGTACCCCCTGCGATTCCTTCAAAAAAAAACTTTTGAACTCGCAGAACTTTTTCCGGTCAAAAAAAACACAAAATACGATTAACTTTAGCATCCCCAAAATGTTCAGCAAGGAAGTAAACTAAAAAATTTTCTACTTCATATCTTTCCTTTCTGAGCATTACGGGGCCGCTAACTATTCCTAAGCAAAAACTTATACATGTAATCCACAATATTTTTTTATTTATTTTTTATTTTTTTATTTTTTTTTATTATTTTTTTTTAACTATTCTTGTAATTTATACTTTAAATTTATCCTATTTCACTACTTCATTTCCACGCTTCATAGGTAAGAAAAATTCAATTGGACCTCGAAATGGAAGACATAGCCTACCTGTGGACATCAGGCTTGCGTTCATTTACATGAATGCCCAACAGGCAATAAAAAGAAATAAAAATAAAATAAAAACCCAAATATATTCGAATAAAAAGCATATGTACTAAAGTCCCTATTTTATATTACAGGGTATCTTCTTACGCAGTACGCAGCACCTATAGACGGACGTCCCTGGAAGTAGTAACTCTAATTCATCCCCTTACTTCCAGGCTTATCTACTAACATTATAAATAAATCTGCGGTGAGTACTAAACCTTATAATTATGTATAACTTTAGTATATAAAAAACCCATGTTCGGAACTATGCAGTTTAAATCTCTGGCCCTACCAGCAGTGTGAATTTGGCAGTACCAATGAAGCGAAAAAAATCTGTGAAAACACCCTTTTTCCCAAATTCATTGAGCACCGCGGCTATTTCATTTAAAAGTATGGTCACGTGATTATTTGCATAACTACGGTACAGAACGGTATAAAAATATAGTAAAGTATACTCCATATACCTATTTAAAACAAAAACGAAATTTTAGCAAAACTAACAATAGGCAGATAGATAGGCTTACTTACTAATCAAGGACATATCCGGGATAAACTTTCCCACTACTTGTATGCTTGACTTTCATGACTTTCCAACTCACTGTTAGTCTGATGTAGGCGACGTTTCTTTTACTTTGACGCCAAATCACCCAATATCCAAATCCATCCATATATAGAAAGCTAGTCAGACTATTTTACCTTAACTTGCTGTAAGAACGGGCTCAGAAAAAGTTATCATACTAGGTGACAAACAATTCGCAGTCCTTAATGGCAAAGTTCCCCAGGGCGTTATTACAGAATTGCACTAATAGTATGGTGACAGTTACAAAAGGTAACTAGCTTAGAAACGTAAGCGCCATAGTTAAGTAAAATCTGCACTTTCTCTATAACTAACTGCGATTTGTGATATGGTGAAACACCTTCAAGCAAAACCGTCTCCCACTTCACCCTGACGTGAGCTAACAAAATCACTAGTGAAAAAATAAACAAATTGAAATACAAGTAGTTGAAACAAACATCAGAGTAATCAGGAAGTATATAGAGTATTTGGCAAAACGTTTCAATAACCATTTCGCATTGTGTAGGTGTTGGGTGAGGAAACGCTGGGACTAGAACCACCAAGGACGTTAAAGTTATTGCTTTAAATCCTTGGCATGAAATACCCCCAGCGATTCCCCTTGAAGATCCTCAATCTCATAGAGGCTATTCCCGACCGGTTTCACGATGCGACACTTTACGAACTTTCGTGCGAGCTTTGCATTAAAACCGCGCTTAAAATCGCTTTGTTGGAAATTCCTGCGATATACTTCTTGTCCCGGGACAAACTTTATCGCCCGGCATCTAGTATTATAGGTTTTTTCGTTTCTTAAATACGCTTTATGCAACGATTCCCGAATTTGCTGTCGGACAAGAGACGTTTTATCATGAGTCGCGACTTCTAACTCTGGGTCGGACAAACTTTTCAGTTTTCTCGCTAGTTTATAAATACTACCATGACCGATCATGTTCATACCGAAAAGTGCAAAGTATGGTGTTACTCCAATCGCATTTTGAACTGAAGATCGCAACGAGAATTCAATCTCGGATAAATGCTTGTCCCACTCGGACTGATCACTCTGCAAGTATGAACGTACTGCAGCTAAAATGGATTGGTTAACCCGTTCCGACGCGTTCGCTTGCGGTGAATGAGTTGCCGTTCGTAAATGTTTCACTCCGAAGTTTCTTATCAAATCCGCGAATTCCTGACTTACAAATTGTTTACCGTTGTCCGATACCAACACTTCAGGCGTGCCAAATTTATGAAACACCTCACTGATTAAAAACTTACTAACGTTTTTAGTACTAGCTTTTGGCATAGCCTTAAGAAGTACAAATTTCGTCAGGTGATCCAACACGATAAAAATATAGCAATTTCCGGCTTTCGAACGCGGATACGGACCGAGGAAATCTACAAAAATGCGCTGAAAAGGCCGTTCACTAACCGCCTCTGCTCCCATAGGTGGTCGCCAAGTACTATTAGCAGGCTTTGATTCCTTGCAGATTTGGCAATTATTAACAAAATGGCGAACTTGAACGGTTAAATTTGGCCAATAGAAGTACTCTTTGATTCTACGAAGAGTCTTCCCCACGCCTCCGTGAGATGCTTGCGGTGAGTTGTGTGACTTGTCGATGATGGCCTTGGTCAATTCTTGAGGCACCCACAGTTTCCAGGAGAAATCCTCGTTCAAGACCACATCATCATAAGGTCGCACTCTTTTGTAAACAAAACCCTCAACTACCTTTAAGTCAGGCAACCTTTCAGAATTTGCTTCTATGGTAGACGCAAGCTCTAAATAGTCCTCGGAATTAAATGCATTTGAGTCGAGGTCGACCAGCCCTGCTACATCTACACAGACTTCATCCATTTCGTAACGTGATAGGGTATCGGGTACTACATATTGTTTCCCCTGCCTATGCTCTATGGTGAAATCATAAGCTTGCAAATGCAGGCTCCACCGAGCTAACCGGCCCACAAGGTCTTTTTGTGACATAAGCCATTTAAGACTACTGTGGTCGGTTATCACAGAGAAGGGCATAAGTTCTATGTAGGGCCTAAACTTTTTAATCGCCAAGACAACAGCCAAACACTCACGTTCAGTAACAGAATAATTCTTCTGCGCCGGTGTTAATTTATGCGAAAAATATGCTATTGGGTGTTCACCATCAGAATCATCTTTCTGAAAGAGCACAGGACCAATGCCTACATCCGACGCGTCACACTGAACGTAGAAATGTTTGTTGAAGTCTGGGTGATTAAGAAGTGGTCTTGTTGTAAGAGCGTTCTTGAGGCGATCAAACGCGATTTTTGCTTCCTCCGTGAACTTGAATTGTTTACCCTTCTTCAGCGTTTGAAAGATTGGAACCGCAATGGTAGCAAAGTCTGGTATAAATTTCCTATACCAGCCTGTTGCTCCCATGAAGCTCCTCACTTGCCTCGCGGTCTTAGGGTAATCAAAACGGGTCACGGTTTCCACTTTACCGGGATCAGGCTTCACTTTACCTCCACCTACTACGTACCCTAGGTATCTTAATTCTTTGAAACAGAATTTAGATTTAGCCACATTGATGGTTAGCCCTGCCTCTACCAAACTAATAGATACTTGTCTCAGCAACTCCAGATGTGTCTCGAATTCTGGAGATACTATCAAAAGGTCATATAGATAGACGAAAACTCTATCACGTAATGCCGCCTGGATCACTTTATCCATTAACCGACATAACCTTTGGGCTGCATTACACAACCCGAAAGGCATGACAGTAAATTGATAAAGCGGTCGCCCAGGTACCGTGAATGCAGTTTTCTCCCTACTAGACGGCTCTAGTGGAATCTGCCAGAATGCGTCTTTTAAGTCGACACTTGAGATAAAAATCGTATCTCCTAGCCGACTGAGCAAACCCTCAATGTGCGGCAGAGGAGAGGCATCCTTGACCGTCAATGCATTGAGCTTTCGAGCGTCCAGGCACAACCGGTTCTTCTCGCCCTTACGGACTAAAGTCACCGGAAGATTCCATGGACTCTCACTAAGCTCAATGACACCGAGATCAAGCATCCTATCAAGCTCCGCGAACATAAGTTTTAGCACAGCCGGAGAGACAGGATAATGCCTATATTTAACTGGGGTTGCATCGCCAGTATCTATTGAATGGGTTTCCAAATGTGTCTTACCTAGTCCTTTTTTCGTATAATAGGGAAACCTCGATATGGCCAAATCTAATTTCTGACGCTGTTCAGCTGTCAAAACGTGCATCAAGACATCTAGGGGACTATCTGCCTCCTCACAGAGACTTACTCGTAGTTAAACTTTCTATATGGGCAAAGAATTTAAAAACCTTCATAAAGTCGATCCCCAAGAACAACTCTCGACTCAAGGTAGGTACTAAATAGAAAGTTATGACCTGCGTTGTTTGGCCAAACGTAACTTCTGCGCGTACACGCCCCACGATTTGATGCTCGGTACCATCAGCTGTTTTGATTTTTGTTGAAAATCCATAGACTTTCAGTCCAGCCTTCTCAACAAACTCCAAACAGTTGCGGCCTAAGCATGTCACCGTCGCGCCGCTGTCGACTAAACCCTCGATTTCATGGCCATTTATACTAATTCGGGAGTATAATCTGGTGTCTTTCCCCTCATAGAGAGACGCCGATGAAATCTCGAGTCTGGTACGCTTGCGAATTTTGTACCGCTCACGCGCCTTTCTAATCCGACTAGAAACTGTTCCGAAAATTCTAACTTTTGCGTTATTATATTCTTTGATTCTGATATGCAAGGGTTTGAGTTCTCTACTTTTAGGTTTATTGGAATCTAATTCCATCTTTCTACTATTGTTTTGCAAAATTTTTATATTTTCTGCTCTAGGCTGAATTTGCTTAGAACCTACTGGGTTTAAACGGGTGTCGATCTCGTCTCCCCAGTTCGAGGCGAGTTTCCCTGACAATTAGGGCATTTAGGAGCGACCACATTATCCCTACCACACCTAAAACAAAAAATTCTAGACACTGGCTCCGGACAATCAACAAACGTGTGACCTACGACTTTGCAATTCCAGCAGGTGTACTTAGTTGTTGTACGTAGTCCATCTACCTCCAAATCGATCACAGACTCATCATCATTCGGGTACGAAATTTCATTTACCCTCTGTGGGTAACTCGAGCGCTGCTGGTAGAGTTGTCGCTGATTAATCAGCAAATTTTCTGCCCGCCTTACTTCCCGACAAAATTCAGATAAGGTCCTCAATTGCACAGAGAACATCATTTGGGCTAAAGAAGGTTTCAGATTACCCCTCATGATCTCTACCAATTGTCCTTCCTCATAGGGATTTTCTTGTTGGTTTCGCAACTTGACTACCGCATTGTAGAAATCCTCAAAGGACTCTTGTGGTAACTGCCGTCGATTCAGGATTTGCATCTGAACTTGGTACTCCTTTTCGTATCGGCGATATTGGGCCAACAGTGCCTTCTCCAGCTCTTCCGATGTATTAATGTGCACTATTTTACGATAATCCCAATACCAATCTAGCGCGGGACCATCGAGCAGTAGGTGAAAACTCCTAAGAATTTCATCATCAGTGCAATTATAATCCTTCCGTAAGGCACCCACACGAAAAATAAACTCTTGCACATTGATTGATTTATTTGTGCCATCAAACTTGATCCCCCATTTAGCTAGTCTAAATCTGTCTAACGACTCATAGGGATTCGATGCGGGCCTAGGGAGAGAATAATTACCTTGCTGCGGCGGAAAAGTGTACGCGGGCCAGCTCTCCGGCGGATAACCACGCTGATTATTACCAGACGGTAGATAATAGTTATCCACGGGCGGTGCTTGTTGTTGAGACAATTGATCCTGCAAAAACGGACTTGGGTGTGGCTGATTTTGTGTTGCTTGCCGATTATATTGCGATGGATTGTGTGCTTGTGGCAGGTGCTGTTGATATTGGGACCGTTGTGATTGTCGATTATCAGGCATAATATTTTGCTGCTGTATGACCTGTGAACGTTGTTGACCTGCTGTCTGTACTTGACGCGAAACTGGTGGTGGTGCGCCGCTTGCTGGTGCTATATCTTGACCATCATCTCTATACCGAGGTGCTGGTATCAATGGCGGCAGTTGTCCATAATAATATGCGTCACGCGCATATATATCTGGCAGTTGCTGATGAAATTGTTGTGCGCCCGCAGTCACTGCAGAAGGCCGGAAACCAACTGGAGGCTGGGATTGATGCTGCTGTAATTGTTGTGATGGTTGTAGTTGTTGCTGTTGTAAATGTTGTGCGCCCGCAGTCACTGCAGAAGGCCGGAAACCAACTGGTGGCTGGGATGCTGCAAACTGCATTTGAGCAGGGCTAGGCGGCACTCTAGCGGCATCTTGCGCTGAGTTCAAATTTCCTCCAGCTGCTGCTGCGGCCATAGCCTCTTTTACCTCCAATATAGCCCTTTTAATTTTCTTATCGACTTCTTGTAACCATCTGGCCTGGCTTATGCCAACCGAAGCGTCGATAACTTGCTGCACTCCACTTATGTCCAAAGCGGCTTCAGCTATTGGACTAAACATGCCTTCACCTCGCCTTTCTCGGTGACTACTTAGCACTGGTCTACCCATGAACGGTGGTGATTCCCCACCCTCTGCCACATTTTCTGAGCTGACCGAGGAAACGTCCGCTGTCGATGTTGCAATTAATGGTTCAGCCAATGTAACAAACGTCGTGACAGTCGTGGTACTACATGACGGATTTGCTAGTGTTGAGTCTGTTGTCGTGGTGGTAGTAGAGGTACTACAAATAGCACTTGCTTGCGTCGCAGGCATATTGTTGGTGTCGGACAGCATCTGGCTGGCACTCCGTGTTAACACCATGAATATTAAAACAAAAGATTCAAAAAGCGAACACCAGTAATCAACCTCTTTCAACCGCGAATCAAAAACTTATCTTCGCCAATTCTGCAAAAAGGAGCTTACCTTTACAAATTCTAAAACGAATTGGGCAAAAGCTAAAAAAATAATATCTAACGCAACTAATTATGAAAAAAAGGAATCCACAGTAAATGCTGCAACCAAAGCGAAACTATCAAAATGTATTTTGATGACTTGAATGTTACTCTGAAATAATAGACACTATTTTAAAAATTTTTGGGCCTAACTCGGGAGTTAAAAATTTAATATGCTATGTATATTTGTATACGCGGAAGTATTTTGGGTAAAAGTAGAAGTTGCAAAAAGTAAAAAGTAAGTATATTCTGATATAATGTGTGTGTATGACAGTTAAACTTTTATTTAAATCATTCTTAATTTGTTTCAGGCGATAACAAAAATCAAAAGGAATTATTTTGGGGTGAGAGTAAAAATAGTTATCCGCCCCCACCGTAATGCTTATCCTGCATCTGTAAGAGAGGATTCATCACTCAGCCATTACAGGACTCGTAACAAACTCCACCGGTGGTTAGGGAATCGCAAGCACTAGTGATAAAGTGTAAGTAATTCACTTGTACTTTCGACCGAATTTGCTATTCCGGGCTATTGTTTTTATTACTATTATTTATAATAAGTAAGTCTGATTGCGTCTACTCCTTTCCTATCACTTGAGCAATTAAAAACTATTTCGTTTCTTACGAAACTATACTATTTAAATATTTAAGCCTCAAGTTGTCGGAAAGAATGCGACACCTGAATCTATAAATCCTCATGTCCACCTCACTCCCATTATACGTCGCAACGCGATCCAAGATACTTTGTCCTGATAATCGCGACTTACATATATGTGAGTGTTGTGCTACATGAGGCTTTAAAAGATTCAATTACTAAACCTACCGATGCAAAACTACATTTCTCGCTTGACGTAGTCGCGTCTAGTTAGGGACTCTTTTATTTTTACCTAACTGGTCATACGCGCCAAGTGAAAAGAACTGACTAACAAAACTATTTATTTGTATTGCAAAAGGGTATCCTTACGATGTACATTTGCTTTCGGGCCCCACGTCGTTGGGCGCCATTTTGTAGCAGCTGCTTTTGTTGAAATTGCGTTTGGGAACTGAAGGTGTTGCCAAATGATCGACGGCGCTGGCATGCTGGCGTAAGCTCCGGCTAGGGCTCGCCGTATTGGGATGGTTCTTGTCGACCATCAGGTGAATTAGACAGCTACAAAAATCATGCCAGCTGTACTAAATAAATTTAGTAAAAAGGTAGTTGTTATAAAAAACTTAATAAATATGTTCAGAGAACCCGAAAGCAATTGCATCTAGTTATCTCCCTGCTGCACACATTCTATCAAAATCCTCCGGCTGGTGTATTTGCCAGGAAAAACTGCCCTACCCTACTGAGATCATGCGACCTCACCGTGGCATCATACATAGAGTCTGTGTATTTTGTAGATGCCCCTAAGATTTTTTTATTTTTGCAACTTCACACTTTCCCTTTTACTTACCGCATCCTAAACTTCCTATTCCTTCATATTAAAATGATAAAACAAAAAAAAATTTCATTTCAAAATATACATGGCCGTTTTATTTAATACAAGAAGATTTTAGCAATTCATTCTATGTTTTACAAATGTAAGTTCTTGTGGTCTTGGGAAAACAGGAAGAATTATTAAAATTTTAACAAAACATTAAATTACTTATATTTAACAAAGATGATGCAGGCGGATAATAATGAAATGTAATTTAAAAATTTCTTTACGTTTTAAAATTATTCTCAATATTAGTAATAAAATGCGATTTAAAATTTCTTTACATTAAAAAATTATTTCAAATCGAAAATTTTTCTTTTGCTTTAAAAGAAATTTTAAGGTTATAAAAATTCCTTTTTTTCTAATTATAAATTAACTTTTCCCGATCAACAGTCCTTTAATTTAATTGCATTTTTTTATTTATGATGAATCTTTAATAAAACTTTTCTTTTTTTTTCTCTCCTACTTCATCTTGGATGCTTGGCTACTTCGGCTATTTTGGGCTTCCGAGCGACGCCGGTACTGCCGTCCGTCCGTCAACGTGTCCTTACGTCCGATTTGTCTTACACGGTAAGTTGCAAAAAAATCACTGTTTCTATATATATATTTTTCACCTTTCAAACTTCTTATATTTATTAAGGATAACACATCGATAATTGTGGGCAACTGACCCCTAACGCGAGACGTAACTAATCAGGCCTGAGCTCAACCCCTACTTAGCTGGACGCGCACTCCGGAATAATCTCTCAGAGGACTGAGTTTTCTTTTTCGGTACTACTAAAATGTTTTCCTATATATCGCGTTTTAATTTTATGATAAATATATATATTTTTATATTAGGTAGTCCGTGAGTCGTTCGTGTTATTACTTTCGAATGTCTATGGCGGTTACCTGGCACCCCAGGAGTGGCGGTGCCTGATGAAAATGGCTGAAGTAATCCCTCGTTGGAAGCGTAAGAGGTGGTAGCAGTTGGCGGGAAAATTAGATGCGGTTATTATTTTATTACTTACATATATTTTTATATATTTAATTTTCACAGTTTACTTGTGTATGTGTTCGTTATGTCTTTTTTTTATTTTACTTTTGTTTTTTTATAAATAAAAATTCGGTATTCAACCACACAAACTTGTCGTTGAACAAATTGTCACTATATCTTTTTTTTTCTAAGTAGATTTTCTTTTTTTGGTTTGCTCTTTACCACTTTACGCTTCGGCGGATCCAATCAGAAAGGCTGATTTTTTCTTAGTTTCCTCTGACGACGCGTCATAACCGATCGTACCATTTTCCACCATCTTTTCTCAAAAAAACTTTTCAGCTATTTAAAACCAACACATTTCCAGTACATTTTGTTTTGTTGTTTTCATTTCTTTAATCTTTTTTTTTTGTTTTTTTTTGTTTATTTTTCCCGCTGTCCTCTACATATATACCCTACTCTTTCTGGCGAGCCATTCACAATAGGTGTCAGCTGACAAACATAAATTGTTGCCACCTAACTTACAACCACAGGGGTGCACATGACATCTTCTTGTTTTGTTCTTATGTCCATTTCACATTTTGGTTCTAAGTTTTTCGCTATATTCGTAAGGCATTCGTCATTTATTTTTATAAGTTCATTGTATTCTATAGTGTTTGACTTGTTCACCTCGTTTTCGTGGATAAGGACTGTATTTTCCTTTAGGATAAGCGATTTATTTTGCTTGTCAGGAAGTGACTCAAATATGATCTCCGCGAATGTTTCATTTAAAAATTTTGGAATTTTCAGTGTTAGAATTACTAAATCTTCTCTGTATGATAACGATACTTTAGCATGAAGGTATGATTCTATTTTATTTATGTAGTTGAATTCTTCTGTAGTCAGTATATCGGATGGTACTACCCCTAGTTTGGTATTAAAAATTACATGTCCGATTTCGTTTATGTGGTCTATTAGTAAGTTTATATCATTATTGATTTGAAAAATGTTTTCTAAAAATATAGTTTCGTCTTCTAAGTTAAGAATTCTATTTGCGATTTCCGTCTTGAATTTGTTTATATACTTTTGAACAGTTTTTTGTTGTATGTTTATGTGATCTGTAATGTTAGATATTTTTGTTGATATAGTAGTGCTTAGAAAAGTCAGTTCGTCTATTGCTATCATGGTTTCATTATTGCCTTTTTCTAGTGTTTGGATTTTATGAAGTATTTTTGCATCATCCTCACTGTCCATAGTTCCGGCTACATATTTTAGTCCTTTGCCTATTGCATTTATTAGTCCTCGTTTTTGTCTAAATTTTGGTATTAAGTTTCGGATTTTTGTTTTGCATAGTTCCATGCTTTTCTTTATACTATTAAGTAGTGGTGTAACGTTCGTATAAGTATTTGTTAACCTATGTATGTTTTCTTCTAATAAATTTGTGGTTTCAATGTACTGGGTTGTATTAATAATATGTATAATTGTTGCGTAGCTGTCAATAATAATTTGTACGTCCTTAAGTTTGATAGGGATGTATCCATGATTATCTGATAAGTCTTTAATTTCTAACGTTTGTGCAGTTATGGTAGTAAGTATGGATGTTAACAGTAACAAAAGGGAAGGCATCTGAAAACAATAAGAAAAATGTAAAGCTTAAGTTTGTTCATTGGCGTTTATTGTTTGGAATTTTTTCTTTCTTTTGATGTGGGATTTATAATATTTATGACCTTTGCTAGTCATGACATGGTCATTGTCTACTTGGGAAACTATTACCTTTCGGAATTTAGAGTGGTTCTTTCCGCCTCTTTCATCTTTTAGATATATTGGTCCTGTTTGAATATCTACATCTTCTGGGCTTTTATTCATTTTCTCTATTGTTCTTTCCTTTATTTTAATCATTCTATCCCTAATACTGGGGTATTCTTCTCTATTTATCTTTCCATTTATGAAATCTATCGGTTTTTTATTAGTAGTGGAATGGATTGTATCATTGTAATATTTAACGCATCTAAATATCTTTTCTTCTACGGTTTCTATATCTTTTTGAGAATCGTGTCTAAGGATTCTGACATGTTCATTTAAAGTGTTATGGAATCTCTCTACATCTGCGTTGGATGTATGGTTATTATTTGATGTAAAGTGGATATCGATTTGTTGTTCTCGTAGATACTCGAAAAGGGGTAAGGCTTTAAAACCTAATTCATTATCAATTGCAAGTTTTTTGATGCTTCCAACAGACGATAAGTATTGGGCTAATGCAGTTTTAAATTCTACCCCTGATCTATTTTTGATACTTATTGCTTGTGCGTACTTAGAGAACTTATCGATAAACGTTAGAAATAGTTTCGTTTCCAAACTGTAGTATACATCCGCGTGTACTATTTCACCAGGGTTTTGTGGGGTTTCTGTTATCTTAAAATTTTGTTTTATAGGTCGTCGCTCATACTTTTCTTTATTACATGTGTCACAATTATTTATAAATTGTGTGATGCGTTTTTTCAATTTAGGATGATAAATCTTTGATTTAAGTTCCGCAAAGTTTTCGTTTATACCTCTATGGTTATTATTTTTATGTTCTTTTTCTATTTTTGCAGTGAGTTCGTTTTCATCAACAATGTCCTGTAGGATTATCTTACTTCTATAAATTTTAAATTTATTATTATTGAAGAACTAGGCTACAGTTTGTTTAAATTTCTCATATAACGTTTCGTTTTCTATTACTACCGTATTAATTTTTTCAGGATCGAAGTGGTTTTTTAAAAGAGTTATTAGTGTTGATTCATCAAAATTCTTAGCAGAAATAATTTTTCTCTTGTTCTGAAATATAAATTCGGTTCTTATTTTTAACGAACCAGAGGGTATTTGCTTAATAATGTATTGTCGTTTAAAGAAGTTTAGTGGAGTATTTACTTCTTTTATGATTTCGTTTTCTTCCATTAAATTTACCTTATTGTTCTCTATTTCAATTCGGGATAATGTATCTGCATTGCCGTTTAAAACTCCTTTCTTATACTTAATTTCGTAATCGTACTCTTGTAAACGCAATCGCCACCGCACCAGCTTAGAATTGGATTCCTTGATTGAAAATAGCCACGTTAATGGTCTATGGTCGGTTTCGATCAGAAACTTCCTTCCAAACAAGTATGGTCGGAAGTGTTTTGTTGCCCACACTATTGCGAGGAGTTCCTTCTCTATTGTACTATAATTTTGTTCTGATCCGTTTAATGTCCGGCTTGCGTAGCTTACAGGGTGACTGTCTTGCGAAAGAACAGCTCCTAAAGCAAAGTTACTTGCGTCTGTTTGCAAGATGAATTTTTTATTAAAATCAGGATATATTAAAATAGGAGGACTGATTAGAAGTCTTTTAAGGGTTTCGAAACTCTCTATATATTCTGTATCATTTATATTCATGGCCACGTCCTTTTTTAAGTATTTTGTCATTGGTCTAGCTATTTTCGAGTAGTCCTTAACAAACTTCCTATAATATCCCGCTAAGCCCAGGAATTGCTTAATTTCTTTTTGGGTTTTCGGTAGTGGAAATTTTTGCACACAAGCGATCTTTTCTGGGTTAGGTTTAATACCTTCATTGGTAACAACATGTCCCAAAAAATTCGTTGACCTTTTCATAAATTCACTCTTGTCGAGTTGTATCTTTAAATTCACTTCCTTTAACCGTTGAACTACCTTTACTAAAGATTCTGTATGTTCTTGTAAAGAGGTTGAAAATATTATTATATCGTCTAAATAGACGAGACATATTTTATTAATAAGGTCGCCTAAAACATTGTTCATTAACCTTTGGAAGGTTGCTGGCGCTGTTTTCAGGCCAAAGGGCATACGTAGAAATTCGTAGTGCCCGCCTTCCACGCTGAAAGCTGTTTTGGGGATGTCTTCACTACGTATTTTAATCTGATGGAAACCTTTAGCTAAATCCAATGTAGTGAAGTATTGAAATCTTCCTAGTTTTTCTAGAATTTCATCAATATTTGGGATAGGGTATCTATCGCATTCTTCATTCAGTTTTCTATAATCTACAACCAGCCTCCATTTCTTTTTGTCACTGGCGTCCATTTTTTTTGGAACTATCCAGACAGGTGCAGAGTACGGAGAATGGCTGTGTCTTATGATTTTTTTGTCTAGCATTTCCTTAATTTGTTTGTTTACCTCCTCTTTGTGGATATAGGGGTATCTATATGTTTTTGCCGCGATAGGAATATTATCCTTTGTACGTATTTCGTGCTTAGTTGCGTTAGTAAATGAGAGGTCGCTATCATCTGTATAGAATATTTTCCTACATCTTTTTATAATGGAAAGAAGTTTTCCTCGTTCTTCTGTATTGAGGTGTTCTATGCGGATTTGGTCTTCTATCGATTTGGTTCCATTTTCTTTTTTTTTTCTTGGATACTATTAATATACAAATTTTCTGTATTTACTTCAATGGTATCTTTTGATTTCAAAAATACTCTTTTTGGTATGTTTCCTGACACATTAACAAGGGCTTGTATCTTTCAATTATCAACTTCATATATCCCTTCCACAATTTCTATATTCTCATTTTCTAAAATAGTTTGAGGATTATATATTAGACCTTCTTTTTATTCGACGGGTAAGGTAACTTCATGCAACCCACGTTTTTCAAAATAAAATTCAATAAAATCATTGTCATATTTTATTGGAATATGTTTTCCATCAATATCCAACAAATTATCTCTTAAATTTATTATTATTTTAAACTCTTTCAGTATATCATTTCCTATCAAACCATTGTACTGGTCATGGAAAGGACAAACTAGAAATTTAATTTTCCTTTCAGAATTTTCACTAAATTCCTTAAAGACTGGAATAGAAACTTGTTCGTTAATTTTTATATGGTGCTGTAGACTTTTTAAGTTAATTTCGTCACAAGGTATTTTTCATTTTAGATTACAAATCCCAAGGTTTATTATCGAATGTGTAGCGCCTGTATCGATAATGAATTAAAAATTTTTTAATTTAGTTTTAATTTCTATATAGGGTAATTTGCCGTGGAGGCTATTGACTGAAAATTTTCGTGTATTTGAGTGTTTTGGATCACATTAATATCCATTGGTTCTGGGTTTTGTTGTTCAGGTTGTTGATAGTTAGCACCAGAGTTATATTGAAGGTTAGTCCTATTTTGATTATTTTGGTAATAGTTAGGGTTAGTGTATGTTCTTTGTCGATTGTTTTGGGGATAGTTGGAGTGGAAATTGGATCTATGTTGGACATTTTTATATCTCTTTTGTTGATTATTTTGGGAATAGTTGTCGGGTCTATATTGAGAATTGGTTTGTGTCGTTTGTTTATTATTTTGGTAATGGTTAGAGTTTCTTGGCTTATTGTTTTTGTCATGACTTTGTGTCTTTTCGAGTTTGTTACCAAAATAGGCGTATCCTGATTTAAAAAGGATTTCAAAGGCGTCTTCGAGGGTACCAAGGTTCCTACAAGCTAAAATTGTTCTCATAGGCTCTGGGATTTTTTCTTTAAAAATATTGAGGGCAGATTTCATATTATTTTCAGCGACTTGCTGAACTCCAGCATTCGAGCCCAATATCATATTAGTTTTATATTTCAAGCTCCTCAAGCGGTTTTTAATTTCGTTATAAAAATCTATGGTAGTTGTCTTGAACACTACTGATCTTAACCTATCGTACAGTTGCTCTATACTAAGTTTTTCACCAAAATTGTTAACTAATACATTTTTTATGTCTGTCCATGACTGTACGTGGAAGTTTATTTCGATTATTTCCCTTGCTTTGCCTAGTGAACGGCTTTTAATCAAATCAGAAAATACTAATTGTGACATTGTGTCGTATTGTGTTAGAACAGGATAGATTCGGTCAACTAAATTTAGAAAATTGTAAAGGTCCTTTTTGTCTCCGTAAAATTCTGGTAGAGATTTTAGATATTTGAAGGGATCTATGGTTATTGAAGGTGCTACTGGTTGCGACATTTTTATATGTATTTAAACGAAAGATTACTTATGTGTTCTTTTCCTCAGTCTTCTAACTATTCCAGGTCTAGGGTTATCAATCTGTCTGATGGGTACGTATTCGTCAGTAATGTAACCGTCGTTCGAGTCGAATCCTGAATCGGAAAAATAACCTGACTCGGAGTCGGTCATATAATATAACTTAATGTAAGCTTACTCTTTTCTTTGTGTTCCAACGATGTGATACAAAGTGATTGGATTTAAAAAAAAAAAACAAATTATTTTTTTTATCACTTTATTTAATTGAATCAAAGTTTATGATTTTAGTAATTTTCTTCTATTTAAATAAAATGCTTATTCGATAATAACAAAAATATAAGAATCAATTTTTAATAATTATTGTCAAGTAAAAATAAAATGCTTAAAAATAAATTCTTAAGAATTATTGCTAAATAACCGAAACGTTTTTATTTATTTTATTACAACTTAAAATTAATTTCCGAGAATCTTTTTAATTGCAAATCATTCTGTTATTGTTTTAATGGTTTATTGATCTAAAGTTTTTACTTAAAATTGATTTCCCAGAATTGTTTGTTTTAATTGCAAAATTGTTTTAATGGTTCATTGGTCTAAAGTTTTTACTTAAAATTGATTTCCCAGAATTGTTTCTTTTAATTGCAAAATTGTTTCAATGGTTCATTGGTCTAAATAAAATTACTATATTTTTGATGACAAGCATTCTTGGATGTTATTTGGGTGTCAATGGATTTATGTAAGAAATGTGACTGCAGAAAAGTGAAAGTATTAAATGTTTAAGTACGTTATGTATGTTTGTATGAGTGTTCATAGAACGGAATTATTTATATAATGGTTTTGTTAGGAGTTACTATAACTTATAAGCATGATTAGAAAAAAAATTTTCTGTAAGCTTATTCTATAATTATACTTCTTAGCTTGCTGTACATTACAGACAAATAATATTATCACAAGGGTTCAGTTTTCATTATTAAATAATTCTTAATAAGCCTTTTACAATAGTATTCACAACACTTTTCTAAGTTTAAGGCTTATGTTAGTAAGCTTGTTACAAGTTATTTCTAAATCGTTTTGGTTTGTTGGGTACTTTTTAAAGCAGAAACAACACCAATGAGGATTGTACGCCAGCTACAATAGCACGAACAATTTATAGTATGTATGTATGTATTGTGTCCGTATTAAAACAAGCTAGCGCTGGTCATAATAGTTTTACAAGATTGATGCGAATTACATGTTCGTTTCAATACGGTGCGGTTACAATCATAAAAAAGAAACTAATCACAAACATTCATGTTCATTACGAATACAAGTGATTAAAACTGATTGTTTGAAATGAGCTATTGCGTTTACAATCATTACTTGTTGATGAACAAAAATTATCGCATCACAAAAAATCAGAGTACTTGCGAGTATACCCAATACTCGCAAGTTTGAAACTTGTTGCAGCTCACTGGTTGTATGTATGCATATTGTTTGTGATTAAAAAATTTATTATCATGAGTAACAGTGTTGTCAGATTAGCGGATTTATCCCCAAATCGGGGATTTTCTTTTCGAAATGGGGTAAGAACTTTGGTTTGGGGATTGGGGAATTTTTATGCTTTGGCGATTTTAGAATATTTTTAGGGGATTTTTATTGCGGTTTATAAATTTTTAATTATTTCTTGGATTATTTTAATTTCAATACATTGCGCTTCAAGAAATACAAAAACTAAAAACAAAATGCAGTACGAATTGTTCGAATCTCTGTTGAGACTTCGAGCCAGATTTTGTAAATACAAAAGTTCTTTTTCAATTTGAAATTTCTATGGAAACATTTAAATAGTTTTTCATACAAATTTAAAACGTTTAGAACCGAATTTTTACAAAATCTGCCAATTAAAAATAATGGAATTGTTGTGCCATTTTTGATCCATCTCCAGAAATAGCGAACTTTCGATTTTATTAACCAACTTAAGTAATATGTTAGAAATACACACACACAAATATATACTTAAATATACACCACATCGATGGTCATATGTTGACAACATGTAACTGATTTTTACAATTTTTCAGTAGAAGAATTTCCATTAGAAATAGACTGAAAGGGAATAAATAAGCTGGAAACGAAATAAAATAACTGCAAAAATATTTATATTTTATATTTTGTAGAAAGGAACGTTTTTAGCAACTTATATAACGTTTTCTGCGTTTTGGGAAAAAGAATACAAAAGCAGTTACGAGTTTCCAACATATAACCATCGATATGTAACGAGTGATTTTTTTGCTATTATCTTTTTGGCAACACTAGTTTTGACAGCTCACGCACGTTTTGTATCTTGTGTCACTGTCAAACATCTTCAGTTTGGTCTATAATTTAATCATGAATCGTCTTACAAACGAACAACGCTTGCAAATTATTGAGTTTTATTACCAAAATGCGTGCTCTGTTAAGAAAGTTCATCGCGCGCTTCTTCCATTTTATGGTCAGTTTAATCGACCTACTGAGGCTTCTATTCGGGCTATTGTAAAAAAATTTCGCACCAAATTTACATTGTTGGACATTAAACCACCAACACGTTTACGTAGAGTGCGAACTGAAGAAAATATCGCAGCCGTATCGGCCAGTGTTGGTGATGATCGTGAATTATCGATTCGGCGCCGTTCGCAGCAATTGGGCCTCTGTTACTCCACTACGTGGAAAATTTTGCGGAAGGATTTGGGTGTGAAGCCTTATAAGATACAGCTGGTGCAAGAATTGAAGCCAAACGACCTACCACAACGCCAAATTTTTGGTGAATGCGCTCTTGAAAAGTTAGATGAAGATCCACTTTTTTATCGAAGAATTGTGTTCAGCGACGAGGCTCATTTCTGGTTGAATGGATACGTGAACAAGCAAAACTGCCGTATTTGGAGTGAAGAGCAGCCAAAAGCATTGCAAGAGCTACCAATGCATCCACAAAAAACAACCGTTTGGTGCGGATTATGGGCTGGCGGCATCATTGGGCCGTATTTCTTCAAAGATGATGCGAATCACAACGTTACTGTGAATGGGGAGCGCTACCGTGCGATGATAACAAACTTTTTTCTGCCCAAAATGGAAGAGCTTGACTTGCATGACATGTGGTTTCAACAAGACGGTGCCACATGCCACACAGCACGCGAAACAATGGACCAATTGAGAGGCGAGTTCGGTGAACAGTTTATTTCACGCTTGGGACCAGTCAATTGGCCGCCCAGATCGTGCGATTTAACGCCTCTAGACTATTTTTTGTGGGGCTATGTTAAGGCTAATGTCTATAGCGACAAGCCCGCTTCGATTGACGCACTGGAAGCCAACATTGCCAACATTATTCGTGAGATACCGGCCGAAATGTTGGAAAGAGTATGCCAAAATTGGACTAAGCGGATGGACCATTTGAGGCGCAGCCGCGGCCAACATTTGCATGAAATAATCTTCAAACATTAAATTATATCGACCCAACTATCGATCCAAATAAATATTTCATGCATTTTTCTGAATTTTATGTGTTTTTTTTTGTTTACTTTCCGATAGTTCTTATAAAATCACCCATTACAAACGAATTGAACTGCAGTCCAATAAATTATTCATAAGTTAATACTTAGAAGAATTGAAATTGAAGTAATACTATTTTTAGTGGCGATTTTTGAGGACGATATATACACATCGATTTTTGGGGAAATCCGGGAATGATAGTTTTCAAAATGGGGATGCGACTCGAAAGAAATCTGGGAACCCTGATGAGTGACAACGTGAAAAAGAAAAAAATTTAAAATATGAACTTTAAAAAATATTATTATTACAATCCACATTTGCATTGATGCCAACTTTGGCTCTTTTTTACGATATAACAAAAAACGATATGACATACTGTATTGTCATATCGTAAGCTTTTTACGATATGACAACACTAAGATAGACTTACACGGTGTTGCCCTATCGCAGCGTTGTCATATCGTAAAAAGCTTACGATATGACAATACAGTGTGTCATATCGTTTTTTCTTATATCGTAAAAAAGAGCCAAAGTTGGCATCAATGCGCATTTGAAAAACATTTGAGAATAGCGCTTGAAAATAAGTTGAGAGTAAAGTAATTTCTCAATTTGCAAATAATTTCCCCTTTTTGTGAAGAACGCTATGTTTTTCAAGTTATTTTCAAATCACTTTAAAAATTTGTTTGTTGGGTGCTTCATTGAACTCCACAACACTGTAAAATTCTTCCCATTGGCCATAAACACGCGAGCACAATTCTTAAGCCGCACAATTTTTGTTCTTTCCAAAACACACGAGACTACTTCATCTGGCATAAAATGTATACGTACACACAGCTTTGTGTGGATTAGTGTATTTTGCATTCATTTGTTTTTGCAAAGTGTGCATGCATTAGTTTTTGATTTCAAATTGAGGATGATTTGAAATCAAACCTTTTCTCAAACGACAATCGTTTGAAAATGATTTTAAAATAACTTGAAAAATAGCTTTCTTAACAAAAGGGGAAATTATTTTCAAATTGAGAAATTTATTTATTCTCAACTTACATTCAACCGTTATTCTCAAATGTTTTTCAAATGTGGATTGTAATATAATGTGGAACTTAAATAAAAAAAATTTTACTGCATATTTTACATTTTTTCTTATTCACGTTGTTACTCATGATAATAAACTTTTTAATATTTGTACGTAATTATTATTTGAACTGAAAATGTGTATAAGTCGGAAGTTATTATTATTTGGCTTAAGTTCACAATAATTGAATTAATGTAAGGCGGCGCTTACGTACAAGCAAAAACCAATAAAAATAAGAGTTGGAAATTGGAATAAAGAATCAGAAGGTGAAATTTGTTCGGCTCACCATATTAATAAAAGGAATAGAACTCATATTCTATATCCTCATAAAATTTGGTTATATAGCTGATGTTTCATTAATACTAGTATCCACGATCAAACGTGGTAAAAGCGAACAAAGGACGCTGATGATGACAGCGTAGCGGCTGTCGAAATTAGTAGTACTAATCCGTTCTGCTAGTCTGATTAGATATTCTAATATTCCACTCTTAAAAATAATTTGAATTTACATAAATTTTTTAATCACAAACAATTTACATACTACATACATATGTATACTTTTCTCACAAGCAAACAGTAAATATGTAATTTTTCTGCAGTAGTAATAAGTAATTCACTTTGATTGCTAAAATTATTTTAATTAATTTTTCGTTTTAAATAGTATTTCCTCGTTGATTTATAATTTGAGAATACCTACACATCAAATTAATAAAACACTGATTGTCAAATTTTTATATTAAATCATTATCAACTTAATTAAATTCGAGTGTTAAACAGAAACATTTGCAAAAGGTTTGAGAATTGTGCTAGATATCTAATAATAAAGTCACATTGTTTCAAAGGTTTGACTTCGTGTTTGCTGGGTTTTTACAGTCTTATTTCGCCAAATTGGTTTTAAAAATCGCCAAAATCAATTTTATGTAGTTTTTATTAACATATATTTGATAATAAGTTTGTTTTTATATAAAATTTTTTTTATATAAATTTTTATAAAATGATCGTATATAAATTTAGCAGAAAATCGCCAAAAGTATAAATAAAATCGCCAAAAATTATTTCTTGTAAATTTTTCTCATCCAAATTCAAAACCCATTAATGACTATAATTAATATAAGAAAAAACATCACAATCACAATGTTTTCATTTCTTGCAGACGAGTTTTAATGGGATTTATTTTTGAAAATGCTCTTGAAAAAAAATTTGTAAAAAATATCCATAAAAATCGCCAACAAATATACACACTGAAGTATACATACGACTGAATTTTTTTTTTGTTTTTTAATAATATATATGTAATATAGTTCTATCTATTTTATTATCCTTGAAAGTATTTAAAAGCGGCAAAATAAGCTAAAAGATTTGATTATATAGAACCACTTTGCTTTTAATCCAAACTGATTATATAGGCTAAGGTTTGGAACGTTATATTCAGAAAAAATTAGATATGATCAATATTCCAAGGAACAAGATGTAAATCAATTCCGTTAAAATTTCAGTCTGCATAGCAGAACAGAATAACGTTGTTTTTGGAGGCCGCAATACTCCCATACCCAGTGCTCATTTTTAGTATTTTAAGTTTTTTGTTATTTAAAAAAAATTTTGTTTTTCTAAAGTCCATGCAATATATTGAATTCTTCGTTAAAAATAAGAAGTGATAGTAAATTAAATATTAATGTTTTATATATCGAAATTACGGACACATTAAATCGTACGTGTACTTTAGTAACTGAGTGTATTTATCGCCAGAAAAAAAATTAAGACGCCAAACCAGTTGAAAAATCGCCACGTTTGGCGTGAAACCGCCATATCTGACAACTCTGATGCGGGGTTGTAGCTGGTTGAAAAATTATGCACACCAAAAACCATTCTCTTCCCCTCTTGCGCATAAGCTATCATTATATGCCAGCACAATTTTGCTCGTGTGCTTATAGCCGTTGTCAAAAACAGCATATGGGCATTTCCGCAGAGATCCACCGAGATCTAAAATTAATATGTTAATAAATTAGTGATTTTTTTCTAAAATTATATTAAAAAAGGTTAAAATTTTAAGAATATAATGCATTTTCAGATTGTCGCGTTTGTCATTTTGAGAAAAAATGTTCTGAAAACTGAAAAAAACTTTTGCTTTTGGCTACTTTTAACAACATTTCTTGTTGGTATTATTTCGTCTTCATATTTATATTATGACTGTACACATCTTATGAAATCTTTCTATCAGCAAGAAATAAATACCAAAATATGAAAGGAGACCACACAAAACTCGATTAACGGTAAATTTGGAATTTTATTTTGTTCATGTTCTATTGTCGCGTTCTAGTACTAAAAACAACTCTTATTAATAGTGATCCGCGTCCGTTCAAATCAAGTGGCTAAAAGTTGTATTGCAAATAAAAATTTAGTGGCTTTAGCTAAAAATAAAATTATTTTCATATAATACAGAATACCAAATATTCACTCATTTATCAGTCGCTTTCATGTAAAAGGAATTTCAAATTTTGTTATGTTATGTTCTGTTCGTGTTTGAAGAGACAAAAAATATTTTGCTTTATTCGTTCTTGTATGATAGTATTTGTATTGGTTTTTATTTTCATACAAAAATGAGGAAATAAGATAGACTTTTTTCCACACATTTGCACATTTTTGACGTTCATCATTTTTGAAACATTTTTCACAAATGAACAGGAGTATCAAGTTTTATTTTGCACTCGCATTTTAAAACGAATATGTAGTAAAACATTTTTATCATTCTGAATGTATGTACAAAAGTGAACGAGTTTGTTTTATTTAAGCTGAATCATCCCAGCTAGCATTTGGAAGATTATTATCGTTTTTTAATCGTCCAGACGATTGTTGGAGTAAAATTACATTTTACGCTTCCAAATGCTGCTTTTGCGAGTCATTTTGACGATTGCATCGTCTTTTACGCATTTTGGCGGTCATTGGAAGATTGTAAGTAAGTGTCGACCGTATTTGACTATTCTAAATCATCTTTTTGCGATTCATTTTAATGATTGTTGGACGAGTGTTTTTTATGTTACTCCACAATCGTCATTTAAGCATTTTGACGACCATTGAACGGTTGTTATTTCACCGCAATCGTATATTACTTTTGTAAATGATGCTTTTACGAGCCTTCTTGATGATTGTTAGACGATTGAATGAAATCAGTGTTACTTCTAAATCGCCGTTTACGCACTCTGGTGATAGCTAGATGAATTTAACCGTTATGTTTACATAAGTTTAGCAAGAAAAAGTTATTTATTCTTTTCAACACTGTTTTTAATCAAAGCAGACGTGCGAAGTAAGAATAAAAAAAGTGTTTTTTAATTAATATGTTTCCTTTTAAATTAAGGTGTTTTTTTTATTAAAAATATATAAATAAATCATTAAAATATATTTTTACTATGTTATCGAATGAGCAATGATGTGGCTGCAAAGTTGAGCTGCCGTGGGATAAACAATAAGCACAGTATTCAACAATTTAATATAAAACAAATTATAACACGTAAGTACTTTTATGGGGTGATCTTGCAGCATTCTAAATTGGTTTTTGTTTTCAAAGTTGTCTGTCATTCGAAAATCTCTAAAGCTGACGATGCAGCGGTAAATAAAGTTTTGCAACAACATTGTGATCATGCTGGTGACCGACTTCGGAAGGGTGACAGAACCAAAAAGGCTGAGGGAACAAACAACATGTAGTAAACATAATTTAAGTTTTTTATACATAAATGTACATTTTCTTAATCTCTACCTGAATTTTGTTATTTCTTATTATTATTTTTTATTTATTATTAAACAATATAAAGCAAAAAATAATCATTTTTATTTTGTAGCTAAATTTTAAGCATTTTAGGACCAATTAAAAGTTTTTTTGGCGATCGCTTCAAGACTTCCGAGATCGCTTTTGGCGCATTGTAGAAGACTCATTAAGGCGATTGTTTCAAGACTCATTCGAAGTAGGAATAAAAGGGTGTTACACGACTAGTTTTGGCGCATCGTAGAAGACTCATTAGGGCGATTTATTCAAGGGTCGTTAAAAGTAGGAGTAAAATAGTGTTATACGATTCTTTTAGGCGCTTCCTAGACTACTCATATGGAACAGTCACAGTTTCTTCATGACACAGTTTCTTCAGTTAAAATGAACTTTCGCGATTGGATTACGACATCGCGGGCGATTAATTTAATCACCCGCTCTGATCGACGTAGAGTCTTTAACGATCGAAAATTCTAGCTGGGTAGTTGCCATAATTTCCAAATAACTTTCTTACTTACTGTTTTTCGTAAAATATGCAAACTTTTGTATACATATATGCAGCTATTACGTAATAAAGTATTTTGTAATACATACTGAAGTTATTCAATTGCGAGTTTTTTTAATATCTAATGTGTAATTTACGCATCAGATATGTACCTATTTGTTGATATTACGTGCATTAGTAGTATAAAAAGTATATTACAAAATTGGTATTCTTAAACATAAATTTTTAGGTTACATATATACAGTTCATTTCGTATTAATTTATGCAAATATAAATTTTGAATCATTTGAGCTCAAAAAATATTGATTTTCTAAAAATTTGTTTGCAATTTTTCTATTTGGTACTAAAAAATTGTATCCCAAATAACTTATTGATTTTATTTATTTACTATTAATTTATTTGCTATAATCTATTTTTTCTCTTATTGATTTTAATATCTTATGAAAACTAAGTAAAAAAGTTTGAACATAAATGGTACGAAAAAAGTTCATAATCTATTGTTCATATGTTTTATTAATTCATAAATAAAAAAGGAGTTATATCATTCGCTGTATGAGTTTAGTTTTTAATAAGTAAATTTATGAAATCTAGGTTGCTTTAAAAAAATGTAAATTTTTTTGCCAACAAATTCTAAAATGTTTGTTTTAGTTATATAAATTAAAAGTACAATTCAATCCAAATAGTCTGTTGGCAGAAAGGAAAGAATTGTGCCTAGTACAACAGGTGTCGTTATGGCATGATGCAGGAAGTGTTAAAAATAGGGAGCTTGAAAGTATTGGCTTACTATAGACAATGTGGTTCTAATGGGGTGATATTGAGACATTGGGTAGTGAGTTTGGAGCTTGAAAGTATCGGCCTAGTATAGACAATGTGGTTCCTATGGGGTCATATTGAGAGATTCGGTAGTGTTTTAGATTATATGTGGAAATAAAGAATGTAGACAAGTTTGGTGACAACGTCACCAAACTTGTAGATAAAAAAGTCGACTTGGGTTCCTACGGGGTTTATTGTGTCGCTGTTATTATTTTTTTGTTCTTGATAATTTTTTGTGATGCTTGTGTTTACATTTACTTTGTGCATGGCTGTGGGTGCGTGAATGTGTGGGGGATGGGGGTGTGTGTGTGTGTTTCTTTTTTTCTTATCTTTAGATTTGTGAAGAATGTGTTTATGTCGATTCAGATGTCGGTCTTGTTTATTTCTTGGGATAATAATTTGAATATTTGTTCTACAGAATCATGTTTATTGCTTTGTTTATTCAGCTGCGCATTTTTTGAGAATGAGTCATCATTTCAAATGTCCGTCTGATTATTTGTTTTGCAGAATCATGTTTATTGCTTTGTTTATTCAGCAGCGCATTTTTTGAGAATGAGTCATCATTTGAAATGTCCGTCTGATTATTTGTTTTGCAGAATCATGTTTATTGCTTTGTTTATTCAGCTGCACATTTTTTGAGAATGAGTCATCATTTGATAACAAAAATTTATTAGTTATCATTTATATAAAATAAAATATTACACAATGTTATGTTCTAGTTCTTTCTGTTGCTATGTATACATATGAATTTCATCAATCTCGTAATATCAATAAAAAATTAGACTTGATGCCTACTACGCGATTCCAATAGGATGTATATAAGTAGAAGAAATAATGAAGATTTTCATCGGTATATTCTGATATCTCAATAAGTGCGGTTGAAAGCAAAAAATTTATTAATAAACAATTCATAGTGTTTTTACAGTTTATAGTGTTTTTGAAAAAAGGACTAAATAAATAAAATAATTAAATAAATTTGATTAAATAAATAAGTAAATAAAAAAAAATTAGTTCTTCTGTATATCAATTTAATTTATGTAATAAGGTATACAAATACCAAAAAGCGTTCTTGGATCACGTCCGAAATCATGGTCAACCAGGTCAAGTGATCGTCAATCAGGACTCAAATGGAGAACAACAACATCAGCACCAAGCTTCTCTACGGTACCAACCATATCCACTACCAATGAATTATGAGCAATACGGTATGTCTACCAGCTATCCGATACCAAAGTCATGGAACAATCAGTTGTCAGTACCCATACAAATTCCACATCATCTTCCTATTCCCTATCAATATACTTCACCAATGCAATGGCAGCAATATAACATACCCAACTATTATCCTTCAGTTTCGAATAATCAATATGCCTTGTCGTTGGACGGTTCCAGGTATCCTCAACAGCAACAACAACCACAGCCACAATATCAACAGCAACAACAGCAACAATATCAACAGCAACAACAACCACAGCCACAACATCAACAACAACCACAGCAGCATCATCAACAACAACAAGAGCAACAACTAGATAATATTGGGTTTGATGACATGGATACTTCAAATTCTCCCAGCGGTAAATATGATAATACTCCTTTGAATGTAGAACCAAAATATTATGAAATAAACAGTGCATTCAAAAAACATATTGCAACATATGGAAAATAAACCTATTTTCAAGGAAAGACTTGAAAAAAGTTTGGTTAAACATAATATTTTAAAATTCTGTGTAACTCTTATTAGAGAGTACATAAAAATTGTTGGTGAAGAAATTGACTTGTGTCAAATTTCACACAGAGCAAAAATGGATTTATTGTGCCTGGGAAGTAATGTCGATGAGCTAATTGAAAAACATTTCCAGGACATTCATAATAAAATGTCAGATTTCCAGGAAAGAGACTCTGGGTGGACTTTAATCAGAATTATTCGTGCTGAAATTAACATAAACAAAAGCTCACTAGTAAAAGGATCACATTGGATAAGCACACCACTAAAACTGGCTAAAAAGCAGGGCTGTATCAAAATTGAAAACAATGATGATTATTGTTTTAAATGGAGTTTAGTTGCCGCATTGGATACCACAGTAATAGAGGAAAAGCGACGTTGCAGCTCATATAACATCGAAGACATTAGTGCTGATGTCATTTGCCTACAAAATGGAATTGTGGTCGATTTCACAAATTTAAAGTTCCCATTGGCATTAAAAAACATCAAAGTACTTGAGGATAGGAATGAAGGAATAAGTGTGAATGTGTTTGGGTATGATAATGAGAAGGATGAAATCATTGGACCATTCTACAATACACAAAAAGAAAAAACAAAGCATGTTAATTTAATTCTGCTGGAAGCTGGAGACATTCACCATTACATTTTTATTAAAGATATATCAAGGTAAGTAAATACATATTTCTGATTGAATAACTATATACATATATAGAAATTTATTCCTTTTACAGATTATTATGGCGTCAGACAACGAAGCACTGTGGCACTCTTTCATTCTGTAATACCTGCCTACAATATGCACACAATGAATGGACTATGGAACAACACAAAACAGAATGTGGGAAAATTGTTGCTGCGTTACCTTCTCCCGAAGATAGTATTTTGAAGTTTAAAGATCACCAGCGGCAGATGGATGTGCCAATCGTTATATACGCAGATTTCGAGTGCATACTAGAAGACATTCAAACTACTGTAAGTGACAAAACTCAAGTGATAAAGAGGCACATTCCTTGTGCCTTTAGTTATTATATAAAATGTGTAGGTAATAATAGTTTAGATAATACTGGTGAGGACGCATCTGTAAAATTTGTTGACTGGTTAATTGACGATTGTGAAGATATTTACAATCAGTTCCTCACCAGTAAGACAAAAATGAACAGCTTGACCCTTTCGGAAATATACAGTTTTCAAAATACAATAAATTGTCACATACGTGACAAATTTCTCGGTAAAGATCGTGTAAGAGATCTTTGTCACATAAGTGGTAAATATCGAGGTGCAGCTCACAATATTTGTAACTTAAAGTACCAAATTCCGAAGTTCATACCCATATATTTTCATAATTATTCATCTTATGACTCGCACCTCTTTGTTAAAGAATTAGGTAAAAAGTCCGACAACATAAAAGCCTACCACTGAACAAAGAACTGTACATTTCACTATCGACATTTACAAAAAAGGCCGGCAATTGCAATCTTGAACTCCGATTTTTAGATACTATTCGTTTTATGGCTGATAGCTTAGAATCCTTAGCTAATAATCTAACGGACAATGATTTCCATACGGTTAGGGCACACTTTAACAGAAAGACAGAATTTGACCTTGTACGAAGAAAGGGTGTTTTCCCTTATGAATATCTTGATTCATTTGAAAAATTGGATGATGGTCAGCTTCCATCAAGAGAAAATTTTTTTAAATAAATTAAATAACAAGGAATGCTCAATTGAAGATTATGAGCATGCAGTAAAGATTTGGCATACCTTTAATTGCAAAACCCTGCGAGATTATATGGAATTATATCTCAAAACAGATGTGCTTTTGTTAGCAGACATATTCGAAAATTTTCGAAAAGCCTGTAAGGGGATTTATAATCTAGATCCGTGTCAGTACTATACTGCTCCAGGACTATCATGGGATGCCATGTTAAAACACACACAAATAGAATTAGAGTTTTTAACAGACATTGACATGTATAACTTCTTTAAAAAGGGAATACGCGGTGGAATGGTACAGTGCAGTAAGCGATATTCCAAAGCAAATAATAAATATTTAGATGATTTTGATGAAGACAAGCCTTCAGAATTTCTAATATATTTAGACGCAAATAACCTTTACGGTTGGGCGATGTCTGAGTATCTTCCTTATGGAGGATTCCGATGGCTGACAAGTGATGAGCTGAATCTGGATGCGAAAAGCATAGATAATAACTCACAAGATGGTTATGTATATGAGGTCACTTTAGAATATCCTTCACATCTGCATGACTCTCACAATGACCTTCTGTGTTGAAAACAAGAAAACTTTAGAATCAAACCATAAGAAATTAATTGCGGACCTTTCACCAAAAAACTCTTATGTAATACATTACAGAGCTCCGAAGCAATGTTTGGAATATGGTTTGATTCTAAAGAAAAAGCATCGTATTCTAGCATTTAAACAATCTCCATGGTTGAAAGGTTATATTGACTTAAATACCAAACACAGAGCCACTGCTAAAAATGCTTTTGAGAAAAATTTTTTCAAATTACTCAATAATGCTGTGTATGGCAAAACAATGGAGAATGTGGACAAGAGGAGAGATGTGAAAATTGTAACCAACTGGAACAGAACAAACTGTAACCATTTGGGGGCTCAAGATTGGATATCTAAATCCAATTTTCATAGTTTATCTATATTTTCTGAAGATATGGTAGCTATAGAAATGAATAGAGCCAAAACATACTACAACAAGCCCATATACTTGGGATTTTGCGTCTTGGAGCTTTCTAAATGGAAAATGTATAATTTCCATTATGGATTCATGCAGCCCAAGTTTAAAGCAAATTTATATTTAAATTACATGTACACCGACTCATTTATATATACAATACAAACTGACGACTTTTATGCCGACATAAAATCTGACATAGAACAAGAATTTGACACTTCCGATTACCAAAAAGATAACGTATATGGTATTCCTCTCTTAAACAAAAAGGTGCTGGGTATGATGAAGGATGAAAATTGTGGTAAAGTTATGAAAGAATTTGTGGGACTTCGGTCAAAAATGTATTCTTTTAGCGTGCAATATGAAAATGATGTAAAAAAATCGAAGGGGGTTAAGAAATGTGTTCTTGAAAAATATAGTTTAGAGGCGTATAGAAATTGTTTATTTATTAAGTCTATTGTTTATGATGATATGTTAAAATTTAAGTCAAAAGTTCATCAAATTTATACCAACCAACTAAATAAGGTTGTACTTAGTTATCAAGATGATAAAAGAAAAATACAATGTGATGGTATAAATACATTAGCATGGTATAATTATCGAATTGAAGAAACAAATCCAGAATATGAACTGGATATGTTGCTAATGATATATGATAAGCTTCAAGAAGAATGATGAGTTTTTTACTTAAATGTAATTTGTTTCTGTTTATATGTAAATATTTAGTTATTAATGTTTAGTTATTAAGAAAATTTGGTTTGTTATTAAAAAAAATTATAATAATAATGAAAAAAGAAAAAAATTAAATAATAATAAAAAAAATCTTGTTAACCCTTTCGCTATATTGTATCCATATGGATACACGTAAATTGATAAGCGTCTAACAAGAACCGCATTAATTTTACCTTTGGATTGCTAACGGATTATAGAATTTCCATGTCTTATTTCTTAATTTAAGTCACTTTTGGAAAATGTTTTGGTTTTATTTTCTTAAAAAAATACGTATTTAAAAAAGCATGTTTTAAAAATTTTATTTTTGGTCAAAACAGAGTTTTTTATTTTACTTATAAAACAAACATATTGACTTTTTTTTTGAATAAAATTAACTGAAATAAGTTAAAAAGACTTTAATTTAATATTCTGCATAACAATTTTTTTGTTTAAACAATTAAAAAAGCACCGACGATTTTTTTAATTATGCATGTATCCATATGGATACAAACCTATGATGTGGTAAAGTTTTCATTGTAACTCTGTATACACCACTAGATCAAAGTCATTTTAATTTTAATGCTTTACCGATTCATATTTGGAAATAAAACTGTCAATTGGCCCTAGAAACAATAATCAGTAATTTGTTCTAAAAAATTTTCACCCTAAGTGCGTTTTCACTTTTCTAAAAAATGGACTATCTTTCAAAGAGGCAAAATTTCCCACAATTTGAAAATTTTGGGGTTACTAGTTCCAAATAAAATATAACTATAGATAATAGTAAGAGATCGCCCTGTTTAAAAAATGCAATTCCTCGTATTTCCTCTTTTGATCAACTTGGAAAGTTGGAAAATGGCTCGTTTCAACTCAGACCGTTAATTAAGCCCACCATAGATAAAAATATAGGACCACCTCATCCCCCAATTTCATTTAGTTATGTTCGCCCATGTGTTTTTTATACTCCATTGAGTACAAATGTATCCATATGGCATCATTCTAAAAAACAACTTTGGAGTCAACTTTTTGGAAAAAATAAAAAAATTAAAATTTATTAAAAATATTTAATGTCGAATAGTAGCAAAATTGGATTTTTAATGCCTGAATTGGAAAACTTGTAGCGAAAGGGTTAATATCAAAAAAAAAAAAAAAATATATATATATATATATATATATATATATATATATATATATATATATATATATATATATATATATATATATATATATATATATATATATATATATATATATATATACAATCTTTGTTTTATTTTCTTGTTCAGCCCTGATATCATCATCAAATTGAAAAAACGCTGACGTTGACTGTGCATACACGTCTTGCTGCTAGCAGAGAAAATATTTTTTGTTGGATCAAAACCATTCTAGTCTTGTTTTTTGCTCACTTGCAAATTTTTCTGTTTATAAGTTTAACTGTACTGTTAAATCCTGCATAATCTTGATTTGATTTGTTTATTTCTCGACAAGGGAATTTGAATTTCACAACATTATGAAATTGTATTAAATTTAATTATTTCAACATTTTACAGAGTCAAAAAAGATGGATAATCTCATAAGTTATTCATTAAATTTTTAACTCAAAAATTTCTTTAATTTTCCTAATTATCCTTTAGAAAAAATAATACAAGACAGTGAATAATACAATTTTATTTATTAAATTTTATTATGATGGTTGAAACATTGTATAATAAGATTCCATTAAATTTTCTAATGTAGCTTTCCGTAGAAAGTATATCGAGCACCTACATGTATCAGGTCCTTCCTCACAATTCGGATCATACCAGGGACAGCATTTAAAATGTCCCTCTGTGTTGTCCTCATCTTCCATAATATCAAATTCATCATTCTCGTCCAGCATATTTTGAAAAATATGATCATTTCCCAATGATTGTATAGTCTAAAGTTATCAAATTCCTATATAAATTTATTAAGACTCCTTATTTGACTCATTTTTGTTAATATTCCGTATTAATTTTGTTGCTGCTTACTTTTTCAAAGGATTCGTCGATACTGATAATTTTTTTCCTAAATATTTAGCTAAAAAGTGAATAAAATTCAATATTATTTTTTCCTCCTCTTATATCCTTCTCCATTTTCCTATAAACCTTCTAGAATAGAGAGTATAGAATATACATATTTCTCTTTCCAACTCATTTTCAAAGAGACTATTAAAAAATTAAAAGAAGGAACATTCATATTAATATTCCTATATATCTATCCCTATCTCTCTAGCACTATTTCTCCACATATACATATTAACGTTCTCACAATAAATATTTTCAGTTAGGCTTATTGGACTCATCATCACTACTTTCAGGATCAATTTCCATTAAAGATTCAAAGTGACAAGATGTATTTAAAGAATGGGCTCCTCAAAAAATTTAATATAAAAATTTAATTCACTAAACAACAAAAGCCTAATTCATATAAAGGATCTAGATGTAGCTGCTAAATATAATGTTCAAAATATTACACGGGTAACAACAAAATATGGACCAACATTAAGAGTTGAGATGGAAAAAAATATAATGTTTCTACCTAAAATATATAATACTCTGACAGATGATGAAATTAAGGATCTCTCGAGTGGAATATTTCAAGTACGCAGAGATGGTGAACAAAGCTTAATCCTTGAGAGTGAGATGGACGAATTTTTGATTCAAAATGCTCAATATCCCATTTGGGAATAAAAAAATAAAAAATAGATTCTGTATTGTAAATTATAAATAAATAAATAAAAATGCATTAAAGAGTTTTGTGAAATATATATATATATATATATATATATATATATATATATATATATATATATATATATATATATATATATATATATATATATATATATATATATATATATATATATATATATATATATATATATATATATATATATATATATATATATATATATATATATATATATATATATATATATATATATATATATATATATATATATATATATATATATATATATATATACAATTGTGTTTTTTATTTAATATTGTCAGTTATTTCATAAAGAAACTTAAGACATAAATGACCACAGGTAAATGTATTAAAATTCTGATGTTGATTATAGTTGTATTTTATATTTGTGCCCAGATATTTGAGTACTTCCGAAGGAGGTTGTAAGTTTCCAAAACTATCGAAATATTTTTTATATATATATATATATATATATATATATATATATATATATATATATATATATATATATATATATATATATATATATATATATATATATATATATATATATATATATATATATATATATATATATATATATATATATATATATATATATATATATATATATATATATATATATATATATATATATATATATATATATATATATATATATATATATATATATATATATATATATATATATATATATATATATATATATATATATATATATATATATATATACAATTGTGTTTTTTATTTAATATTTTCAGTTATTTCATAAAGAAACTTAAGACATAAATGACCACAGGTAAATGTATTAAAATTCTGATGTTGATTATAGTTGTATTTTATATTTGTGCCCAGATATTTGAGTACTTCCGAAGGAGGTTGTAAGTTTCCAAAACTATCGAAATATTTTTTTTTATTGATGTTTTTATAATATGCTACCCAATGTGTACCAGGTCCTGTTGATATATCCAAATTGATTATGCCACATTCTTTTTTCTTTGGTCGTTTTGGTAGTGAGTCCAACATGAAAACTCCTCTAAAATGTGGAATTTTGTTTGAAAAATTTCTCAAGTCGACTTCTGATAGTGGTCTATTAGTTAGCATTTTTAAGAGTTTTTTGTCTGCTCTTTATAAACTAAACCATAACCCTTTTTATATGGTAAAGTCCTTTCCCAACAGCTATAGATTCCATCGCTTTATTATGTCGAATTGCTTCATCAAGCTGATTTTTTGCATTCTTTGCCGCATTTGCAGCCTTAGCTATAGCAGCACCTCCAGTCGTTAGACTACCAATTGCACCCAGTGCAGTTAAAATCGGTATTAGTGGTAAAAAACCACCAATTTTTGGTACATTTATTATGCGAGGTATTATAACTTGAGATTTTCTGCCTTTTAATGTTTGGTTGATCGTTTTACGTGCTATTCTAATAGCATTGTTAATGTCTAAAGGTTTTTTCTCCTTTAGTATTTTTGTTGCAGCTCTAATTGATGAACTGAACAATTTTTTACCATTTAATTTAGGTTTCTTCACATTTTTCTTTTTCTCCACACCCATACCAAATTTTGTTTTGGCTTTCATAGCGTTAGTAACCATATATGCAAATGATTTTTCTGCAAGACTGCTATCTTTTGATAAAACTCGATCCCAAACTGAATTTTCAAGAATTTTATCAGCTTGATGTCTAATATTTAAATCTTTATTTTTAGAATAAGTTATGTCGTGATTTTTGCAGGCAGAGTCCAATAAATTGATTCCTTTATCACCTCGATTTAAACGTTTTTGTAGTTTAGTTCCAGGTCCACAGTATTGATATCCAGGAAGATGAAGTTCAACAGGAAGAGAGTTTATTATTTTATCTAGTAAACCTGCTCCAACGAAGGTGTTTTTATGACTAAATGACTTTTGATAATGTATAACCATCTTATTTATTTATTTTTTCTATAATAAAAGGTAACAAACATGAATTGCATTTAGTTATAAAAATGCAGTTAGTAAAACAACATAAAAATATTTTAGTTCGAAACATTGATGATACATCGAACATCAGTTCAAAAATAAAACATAGTTCACTCTTACCAAATTCTATTCGTGCTCTAATAGTGGGACCATCAAATTGTGCAAAGAGTAATGTTATGATTGGCTTTCTAGAAAGTCCCAATGAACTAAAGTTTGAAAACATCTATTTATACTCAAAATCTCTATATCAGCCGAAATATGAATACTTGAAGAGATTAATTACACCTATTAAAGGAATGGGATATTACACATTCACCGAAAATGAATCAGTTATTCCCCCTGACAAAGCTAAAACTAATTCAATTATGATATTTGACGATGTTGCATGTGAGAAGCAGAATAATATACGAGCTTATTTTTGTATGGGACGACATAGGGATGTTTATTCATTCTACTTGTGCCAAACTTATACCAGAATTCCCAAGCATTTAATAAGAGACAATGCGAACATGATTATAATGTTTAAACAAGATGAGACAAATATGAAACATATTTATAGGGATCATGTTGCCAACGATATGAATTATGCAAAGTTTCATGAAATTTGTCGATTGTGCTGGAAGGATAAATATGGATTTTTGATGATAAGCAAAGATAATGAATTAAACAATGGGCGCTACAGAAAATTATTCGATTATTTCATAACAATATAAATTGCTCTACATAAAAGAAAAACTTTAGTATATAACCTGGCTTTAACCATAATACATCTACATACATAGCTCTTGAAATATCAACTAAACCTGATCTAATTATCTAACTAATAAGCTGATCTGATACCTAATAAGCTGATCTGATACCTAATAACCTGATCTGATAACCTGATCAGGTACCTAATAAGCTGATCTGATAACCTGATCAGATACCTAATAAGCTGATCTGATACCTAATAACCTGATCAGGTACCTAATACGCTGATCTGATAACCTGATCAGATACCTAATAAGCTGATCTGATAGCTGGAAAATGGATGAAAAAATTTTAAAAGAGCTGGTTGCGACAAGAAATGTCTTGATGAAAAAGCTTCGTAGTATAAAAACGGGCGAAATAGACACACGTGAACAACTAAAAGATACATTTAAACCTATAACAGATCCTTTAAACAAATTTATAAATAATTCTAATAATATCAATGGAATTATCAAAAAAGAAAAGAATGAGATAAAAACAGAAATTGAATATAATAACAGTTCTTATCATCTTAAGAAACCATCAATTAAGTTGGAGACAAGTACACCAAAGAAACTTGCAGAAGAATCAATATTTGATATCAGCAATTCACTTGCTGATCCTAATGGTGAAAGTACTATTGATAATGATGATGATGATGATGACGATTTTTACTCTCAAAATTCAAATGCTGAACAGAGTTACACTGACTTATATGTTTTGGAAGGAAGAAATGAATTAGATACTAACTATGGTCCACATAAAGATTTCAATAATGAATGGAAATTTGGTGATAGTAAGCTCAAATTAAATGAAAAAAAATACATGTTGGTAGTCAAATATGGGCTCTAACACCAGGACTATTTTCTCTAATGTTTCATAAAATACCAAAAAACTATGATAAATATGAACTAGAACTCTACAAAAATTAATTAATACAAATGCGTACAGAAGAAACTATAAACCAGATGGATAAATCAAGGGAACGAAAGCCTATAAATATAAACATATTATTAAAAAGATGTTTAAAGAGAAAAACCAACAGACTTTATCAAAAAATAAGACAATATCTAATTATAAAGGTGATGGATTGATGCAGTTTAACCCTCATAAGCCAAACTATATATACTGGGATGATCCAAATGAGATGGTAGATCGACTTCGACTACTGGTATCATCACAAGCTGCAGGTCATACTAATCATAATAACGAAATTGTATCAATTATTGAAGAACTTCGCGAAGCTAATATAATAGAATAATCTATATAAAGTATGTCTGTTGATAAGTTTGGACATTATCTAAACGATACAAGCAATATAATTTCATTGAAAATAGCCCCTAAAATGTTGGGGTTCTTTATGGATGCGAACAACAACATCGATGTCCAAAACAAAAGAATCAAAAATGTGGCAAAAGGTGTGGAAGTAAACGATGTTATCAATAAATTGTTTCTGCAAACTCAAATCGAAGAAATAGAACACAAGCTATTAAAATACTTTATATTCAATAAGATTAGCTGAGATTAACTTACCAACCTTAAAAAATCGGAGAACCATGCTCAATATTTCTTTCATGCTGAATCTTGTAAATGGAAATGTATGCTCCGATTTTCTGTTAAGTAATATATGTTTTAATGTTCTACTCCACGTCAAAACTTATTGTACTAACTATGCTATGGCTGATCCATTGAGAAGATTATGTTGTTGTTTTAACGAAATGTCTAATTTTATAGATTTTTCTTTAAAATTGTATATTATAAAACGCAATATCATTGCGCATTTGAATATCTAAAGGTTTTAAAATTATTTACCTATTCTATCCTAATAATTTATATGAATTGTAATATAGTCTGTAAGGAATATTCTATAGACTTAATAAATAAATAAATAAATGAGATTAGCGGGAGCTATCGAAACGTCAGTTCAACCCTCCGCGCAGTCAAAATTTTCTTTGTCTACATGTTTCACATAAGATAACAACAATATTCATGATACTCTAAGAACTCAAATCGAAATGCTACAACATGCAATAATATTACAGTTGGAAGAGAATAAGAAAATGCAAGAAACTATTTCCAAAATCAAAAAATTTTTGGAAGACGGATATCTACAAAAATTTGTTGAAAGTATACAAAAGAAAAGTTAATGAGAAGATTTATAGATTTGAAAATTACATGTTTGTGCCAATAGCTCAAAGTGTATCAAATAGATCACAACACATCGAAAATAATTCTTAATACTAAAAAAATGACTTCAAAAAGAATTTTAGTAAATGAACTCCATAAACAAGCTCGAAAATCTTTTTTACGTCGTAGAGTTGTGATGAAAGGAATAGATGATCTTTGGCAAGCTGATTTAGTTGAAATGGGAAATTATTCTATGGACAATAAAAATTATAGATTTTTGTTAATTGTAATTGACACATTCTCCAAATTTGCATGGGCAGTACCACTTAAAACAAAAACTGCACTTGAAACAACCCAAGCCATGTCATATATTTTTCAATTGGGTCGAGTACCAAAAAACCTACAAACAGATGATGGTAAAGTATTTTTCAATAAACACTTTGGAAAATTGATGGATAAGTACAACATTAATCACTATTCAACGTATAGCAGAATGAAAGCATCAATAGTAGAACGAATTAATAGAACATTAAAAGGGATGATGTGGAAAGAGTTTAGTTTTAATGGTACATACAATTGGCTTAATATCTACAAAGATCTATTAGAATCATATAACAGAAAAGTTCATCGTACCATTAAAATGGCTCCAATTAAAGTCAACTCTTCAAATGTGAAAAAATTATTGAATACAGTATACAGTCATTTGAAAATGTATAAAATATCGAAATTTAATGTTGGTGATCATGTGCGCATAAGCAAATATAATCATATTTTTGAAAAAGGTTATACTCCAAATTGGACAACAGAAATTTTCACAATTAAATCTATTCAAAATACATATCCCACAACATACATATTAGAAGATTATCGTGGAAATCCTATTAAACGTGGATTTTATGATGAAGAACTTTTAAAAACAAGATTTCCTAATACATATGTAGTTGAAAAGATTATTAAAGCCAGAGGATCCAAAGCATTTGTTAAATGGTTAGGATTTAGTAACGATCACAATTCATGGATAAGTAAGGATGAAATATTATAGTTGAAACATTATCAGCAATTATTGTACATACATACTTAGTACTTAAGATTATAATGTAAATTTAAAATAAAAAAGATGAAATAAATATGAAAATCCTTTTTATAAACAATTTTGTGTTGAACTTATTTATTCGCAATCATAATGTCAATAACACTTACTCTAAGCTCCAACTCATCAGAGTTATCTGCTAATTACTTCCCACCTATTGATTTAAATGAGGCATATGAGTGTGCTCTAACTGATTTTCATTCATATAATAGCATCCCAAATGTTGATGTCTACAACAATTTGTTTCATATAGGTGAAAATGTGATTGAAATACCAATTGGATCTTATGAATTGAATGATATTGTTGATTATATAGAGGAACAATATAAACGCTACAATCCAGAAAATAGAATTTTTATAGAAGCCAATAACAATACAATGGAAGTTAAAGTCAACAGCTCTAAGGATGCAATATATTTTAATAGAGAAAATACAATTGGAAAACTCTTGGGAATTAATAGTAAAATCCTAACTCCAAACGTTGATCATTATTCTGAACTTCCAGTTAATATTTTCAAGGTGAATCTGTTGCGAATTGAAAGTAGTATCGGTGTTAATACATATATGAATAATTCCAAGGCGCATACACTACATGAATTTCCGATTAATGTGCCTCCAGGCTATAAAATAGATGAGATACCTCGAAATCTCATCTATTTACCGGTGAACTCCAGAGAGATAAGTTCACTAGCTCTACGAGTAGTTGATCAGCACGGTGATTTAATTAATTTCCGAGGAGAGGAAATAACAATAAGAATTCATTTAAGACCAACTAAATAATGCTAATATTCAACTCGAGTATATCACAGAATATAGCAACAACAACAACACCATCAGCATACGAACCTAAAATATTATCACGACCTAAACCACAATTAAAGAGGTCAATTCACCAAAAAACTCTAACGACAGCAAATAAAAATTTTCTCAAGTCATTGAATTTTAAATTGAAGGCAAAATGAGTTCAATAATAAATGTCTTAGATAAACCCTTATCTGATGAAAATATAATCAAAAAGGACTATCATACATATGTGCCATACCTACAATCCTACAACAATAATGATGAAATTCGCATTTCAACTCAAAATCAAGATTTGTATGTGTTACCTAGTGAAAGTTATATGTATGTTGAGGGATCTGTTGTAGATGAGAAAACCTCCACATCTACAGACAACTTTAAATTAAAAAACAACTTTGTTGCATATCTCTTTGATAAAATTCGTTATGAACTTAATGGTATTGAAATTGATCATACAAGATATTTAGGAGGTACAAGTACCAAAAAAAATTTGGTTTCTTTATCACCAACGGAAAGCACTGTAATGCAGAATGCTAGCTGGAATAAAATTGATGATTTAAAACTTGTTAATGGATATTTTAACCAGAATGCTAGCTGGAATAAAATTGATGATTTAAAACTTGTTAATGGATATTTTAACTTTTATGTACCCTTAAAAATGCTTTTGGGTTTCGCTGAAGACTACAACAAAGTCATACTAAATGGAAAACATGAATTGATACTCTTGCGTAATAAGAACGACGAAGATCTGGTACACTCGAGCGTTTCCACGGATAAAGCAAAACTTTCAATTTCACTCATCTCATGGAGAATTCCACATGTACAATTATCTGATTTTAGCAAGTTGAATATGATAAAAATTATTAACAATGGTGCTTCTATACCGATGGCATTCCGTAGTTGGGATTGTCATGTGAATCCACAACTTAATACAGGAACAAGTCATATTTGGAATGTTAAATTATCTGCAAGTAGAGAACGACCCCGTTTTGTATTGATTGCTTTTCAACAAGAAAATAAGTTTGTTCATTGTGACCTGACAAATTTAAAAGTAAATTTAAATTCAGTATCATATCCATATGATGACCTAAATATCAAATTTAAGAATGAACGCTATGCAATTCTATATGATTTGTATCTAAGATTTCAACAGAGCTATTACATGAGAGAATCTCAACCGCTTCTAACTGCTCAAGGATTTAAAAATAATGCACCGATTATTGTAGTAGATGTCAGCCATCAAAATTAATCGCTCAATAACGGACCAATTGATATAAAAATTGAATTTGAAACAGCTACAAATATTGCCTCAAAGACATCAGCTTACTGCATTCTTATTCATGATCGCATAATTGAATATGTACCCATAAAAGGACAAGTCCGAAAAGTCTTATAAATTAAACAATATGGATGATAGTATAGTTTGTATAGATATGCAAGGATTCAAAAGCGATTCAAATGATTTCATCGCAAAAGAAGTAGCGATCGTTTTCAACAACAACAACAACAATGAAGCCATACATTTCATTATAGAACCCCCCCCCCCCCCCCCTTTGATTTTAAATGTCTATCGCCAAAGAAGCAAAAAGAAGTAAACTGGTTAACAAAGAACTATCATCACCTAAAGTGGAACGATGGATCAGTCACATTTCAAAGCGTCTACAAGTTTTTAAAAGCTAATGTACGCTATTCTAAAATATATGTTAAAGGAGAAGAAAAGAGACAATGGCTAGAAAAAATACTTTAAAAAAAAGAGTTTTTAACATCGAGGACTTTGGATGCATCAACTTTAAACAAATGGAAATTAAATATCCCGATTATTTATATTACATATGGTGTTTGCGCATTAAGAAATGCTCTTTTACTAACAAAAGAAATATCTTGTTTAAAATAATTTATATATACAAATTATTATTATTATTATTATTATTATTATTATTATTATTATTATTATTATTATTATTATTATTATTATTATTATTATTATTATTGTCTTAAAATTAACAATTTTAAAACTTTTTAATCACTTAAATATATTTAATAAAAATTAAATGTATAGAAAAAAAATTAAAACAACTGTTTTTTTATTTCAAATACAACACAACTAAATGATGACTAATAAAATTTTGTTATCAAATGATGACTCATTCTCAAAAAATGTGCAGCTGAATAAACAAAGTCATAAACATGATTCTGCAAAACAAATAATCAGACGGACATTTCAAATGAAGACTCATTCTCAAAAAATGCGCAGCTGAATAAACAAAGCAATAAACATGATTCTGCAAAACAAATAATCAGACGGACATTTAAATGACGACTCATTCTCAAAAAAATGCGCAGCTGAATAAACAAACCAATTAACATGATTCTGTAGAACAAATATTCAAATTATTATCCCAAGAAATAAACAAGACGGACATTTTAAACGACATACACACATTCTTCACAAATCTAAAGATAAGAAAAAAGAAACACACACATACACACATACACACATCCCCAGACGGACATTTGAAACGACATACACACATTATTCACAAATCTAAAGATAAGAAAAAAGAAACACACACACACACCCCCATCCCCCACACATCCACGTACCCACAGCCATGCACAAAGTAAATGTAAACACAAGCATCACAAAAAAAAATTATCAAGAAAAAAATAATAATAGCGACACAATAAACCCCGTAGGAACCCAAGTCGACTTTTTTATCTACAAGTTTGGTGACGTTGTCTACACTCTTTATTTCCACATATAATCTTAAACACTACCCAATCGCTCAATATGACCCCATAAGAACCACACAGTCTATAGTAAGCCAATACTTTCAAGCTCCAAACTCACTACCCAATGTCTCAATATCACCCCATTAGAACCACATTGTCTATACTCAATCAATTGTTCATAGGTCACTATCTCAACACAACCACAACCCACGAAGCAACGGAAAACATCCAGGGTCTATGGTAGGAATCGAACCCCACGACCTCTCTACTGACAGGCTAGCATCGCTACCACTCACCCACAGAGACACCCATATCACCCCATTAGAACAACACCCTAAATTTCTATAACACCAAAAAGCATTACCCACACTATAATTTTTCACAATCTTCAATATACACATTTTGCCTACAGGGCACTTTAATTTTTTTCCCCACGGGTATCATATTACACTTTTGTTTATTTAACAATTAAAATTTCAAGTTTTATTTACCCAAATTTTAAAATTTTAATTGCCCCCATACACACAGTTCCCTACTACTGTTCAGGCGCCGTGATTTGAACTCGGCTCCCGAGAGGAAAACCGCTTAGTGCTCTCACCCAAGCAGCCACAAAGTTCAATGGCTTTAATTCAATGAATGTACATACTTGATAAGTTTCTGGCTTGCAGGGTGAGTCATACAATATCTCAACTAATATTATATGCATCGTCCTACAAAAGATCGGATGAAAATGGGATTTTAACGATTAAACGATTTTACCTTAAATTTTACAATTTTTAAGAATTATAAGTTAGTTAATACAATTTTTTAGAACTATTAATTTGTTACTTTATTCGACCTTACACTGGATAAATATTATTTATTATTTGGGCTCAAGGTCAGTGTTTTTATTTTTAATAAAATTCTTATTTTTCGTTTTATCAAATATTATTTATTTAATTTTTGATATTTCAATCACCGTCGGTGATCTTCTTCAGGAAAAAAAAAAATGAAGAGTAAAGCTGTCCAATTTCTTAGAGAATGAGCTTTGCATTCTCTAAGAAATTAGACAGCTTTACTCTGCATTTTTTTCCTGAAGAAGATCACCGACGGTGATTGAAATATCGAAAATTAAATGAATAATATTTGATAAAACGAAAAATAAGAGTTTTATTAAAAATAAAAACAGTGACCTTGAGCCCAAATAATAAATAATAATTTTTTAGAGCTTTTAAAACAATTTTGAACTTGCTTAAGAACTTTACAGCTTTTGCTACAATATGTAATAAAAGTAAGGAATAAAAGGAATAGTTATGCCAATAATATTAATATTTTAGTATTAATATTTTTAGTATTACATGGTTTTTAAAACATGTTTTTATCAACTGCTGAATACTTACATATGGATGTGTATCATATATAAAAAATTTTAAACACTAAAAAACAACGCTTTGCATCCTAGCGAAATTTTTTGATAAATTCTTATAACATAATTCAAATGATACTGCGTATTTAAAGTAGAAAATTCCAAAAACCATCAATGTTAAATTTTGATTAAACTTAAAAGTTGATTTATTCAATATTTTTGTGGCTTACCGAGTTACTGCACTGTATGTATATTATTTTTCTAAAAGCGAAATTCACTAAACATGTGATTATAGTGTTTATTGAGTTAAAACAAGAATTGATCTCTTTATTAATAACAATTTCGTTTATTTTGTGTAAAAACTGTGAATTTATTTGTTATGTTATCAATCTGCTTATTAAGTAGATTTCTATAAGTGTTTTTTTACTTTTGACGAATTTTTGACTATTACAGGTAATTATTTTGACGTTTTTGACGATTTTTCGATCAAAATTTGACGAATTTATCCCTATTTCATCTGGCAACTATGCCTATGCCTCGTTTCTGTAATTTGTGAGAATTTCTTACATCGAGAAAAAATTAATAATTATACCTGTCATCCATTATAGTTGCATTTTGCTTTTAGAAAAATAATATACATACCAGAGATTGACATAATTATCATTTTAAGTACTCTTTGAGTATTAGCTGTCAAAGAACTATAAATGCGTACAATTAAAAATAAAAATCATCCGCATACGCAAAAATACTTTTCAGGTTAAGCCGAATACGTATAAATACAAACAACCAACGATTATGTGCATATATTATTTAAATTACGCAGAGTGTAGCCAGATGAGGGGATTTGTCCCCAAATTGGGGATTTCAACTTCTATTTGGGGACAAATTTTCGTGGGGAGGGATTTGGGGATATTTCATTATAAGCACTTTTAATAAACATAATTTTTTTTTCTGCTTGTAGTAGATATTTCGATTATTTTAAAATGGTGTTTCGTTGATGAATTTGATTTGTTGGAATGGATCATGATACAAATTGTCCGCGTGTGCAGACACTAGGCTGAGACCGATATTGGCATAGGATCTTCATAGAAATGAGAACTGTTATCACTTTTGGATAAAAAGGAGTTTGAAAAAATTTGCTTACAATATGTATTTAGCTATACTAGAGCTTCAATACATACAGTTTTTTGAGATTATCTACAGGTCTGTGTTGATTCCTGCATCTAACTCATTTTTTTTAGTTTTGACCTCAGACCCTCAATTATAATGTAATTTCTTCAACTGAAAAGTTGTAAAAATCAGTTACGTGTTGTCAACGTATGGCTTCCGATATCTTAATGAGCTTCAAGCTCATAATGAACTGACGTTATGCTGCGTGACTGGCCATGAAGGCCATGTTGGAAAGAGCGGCTGACTGTCTCACCAACAGAGGAGCCCAAAGTAGATCAATGGGACCGGCACCCTTCTTTAGTATTTCACGTGGATACGTCAAAGAGAAGAATAGTTCCTGGGCTCAGGTGGTGCTTGCTCGCCATTTACTGTTGATGAACAATAATGAACTCAAACTACTAGCCGGACACAGTGGTCTCAGACGACAACACTTTATTATTGGTAACTATGAGACTCTATGAAACTCAAGAAGAGACGCCGGAACCTCCGCGATAGTCCGAATATAATAGCTCACACAATGAAATTTTTTGGAGAAATCCTGATGGCTCCAAGTGAAGTATATAACAACTCATTGAGCAGAATAATTGGCAGTACACATCTGGGCTGCACAAGAGATATTTTGGATCGGGGTGTTTATGCCCTATTGTTGCGGGTGGGGCAAAATAAAAATATACCCCCCATATGTACCACACCACTGTTCATGGCATATGATTTTTTAATTTCTTTTTTGTAGTTTGGAGGAGGCAAATAATTTCAACGGCCTCTACTCCAATAAAAGTAGTTAATGGGGAGGGACGTTTGGTTGTGGAGACACCTACTCCTGTCCATGTCCCGGTGTTTTTTATGTCTTGTGCCTGTAGACACAAGATAAAAATTTTTTTGAGGGTTAGGTATTTTATTCCTGTAAGAAAAAGAAAAATTCATTAGTTACCAATAAAATAATAAATTAGAACGATACATGCTTACCCATATATTCTCCAGATCCTAAATAGTTGCCCAAATTCCTGAAAATATAAGAATAAATATAATTGAAAGAAATACTTACATGTGCGTCCGAGAATGAATGATGGTTGAAACGTATGGATGTGTAAATGTATGTATGTGATTTTAGTACTCATACATGTATTAGTATTGCCAACCTACAACACTACAATAGTAGGGCTTAGTAGACAGGTGGTGTCAGTTGTACACTAATACTTTCAAGGCAAAATCAACTGACAGGTCAACTTCTGTGCGTACACATATAAATTTTGACATAGCGATCTCTAGTTAGCCGAAGATAAATCAGCCCGCTGTGCTTTCAACACCACCAAATAATTCATACCTGCAAACAAAATTGTTAGTGTAAAGTACCAACATAATTATGTTTGAGAAGTTACTTGCTAACATGCTGATGACCTGGTATGAGAAGGTAAGGCTGGTAGAGAAAATAGGCGAGCGCTTGGTTTAAATATCCCGGGAAAGCAAATTAGATGTAAAGTCCCACTAAAATTAGCTAGCTATGCTTGGTACATGTATATTATAATTTATGTAAAGCAAGAATAACGAGTTTTGCATATATGGATATACACGGCAAGAAAGAAGTCCAAAGGTCGGCCTTGTTTGTCTTAGGTATTAAAGGATTGGCGGGAAAACTATAGATAAATATGTAATATATATATGATACAGAATGGAAAGCGGGAAACCCGCTCAAAAGAACATAGCTAGCTAAACTACTTAAGAGCCTGTTTCGGGAAAATTAAGTGAGAAATAAACAGAAATTTGCAGTGCTCAGTCATACTTTGTGGTTTTTAGTGGTAATAAAGTTAAAGTAAATATTTTACAAAGTGAAAAAGTAATTTTTTTACAAGAAGTGTAAAGTCCTTTTTTTTAAAAGCAAAGGAACAGGACGAATTCCTAAGGAAAATTTTTGGAGGAGCTGCGCTAGTTACCAACGGCAACCAACCCATCCAAAAACAACAACAATAATAACAAATCATCAACGGTCACTGTGTAAAATTAAATAAGTTCAATTAGATTTCCTAAGAATTTTATAAATTGTAATTTAAAACTTTAAGAACAACAACAAATAACTTACCTTGTAAAATCAAATAAGTTCAACTACCTAAATTGTATCGACACATTCTATTTTCAATTTCCTAAGAATTTTAAAAACTTTAAGAACAACAACAAATAACTTACCTTGCAAAATCAAATAAGTTCAACTATTAATTCAATTTATTAATTAAAATGCAGCAAAATGCAAACACAACGTTTTGTAAGAACATAAAAAGAAGTGGAAGAAAATAAAAATTATTATTAATCAACTGGCATCAAACTGGGTTTCATTTCCTCTTACGGTAACTGGCGCAGTCGAACGGGCGGTTTAAGTTTAGGTACTTGTGAAAATATGTGTGGAAAAGTTATGTGGATGGTGTAAAATAAAAAAAATAAAAAGAATAAAAAAAAAATATAAATAAAGAAAAGGAAAAAATATTATGTTATGAAGGCATATCATAACTAATCCTTTGGAGAAAAGGACTAGAAAAATAAAAACAAAATTGGTGAATATCATAATTAATCCTCTGAAAAAAATTCAAAAATTATACTATATTATATACAAAGGTCGCTATAATATGAGCGAACATCATATTGAGACCTGACTTTTAGAAAAATAAAATATTTTTAATACAAAAAAAAATTTAATTTATATCAATATAAAAAAGTGGCTTTGAGTGAATATCAGTAGCCTTTACAAAATAGAAAGATTTATAAAAATATATGTACAAAGTTATGAAAAATATTAAATAAAAAAAATAATAATAATAAAAAAAAAAAAAAGTTTGAAAAATAATCATTTAAAAAATTTTTTGAAGAATATACATACTATCCAATAAACCATTCATACACAAGTGCTTACTTAACCGTCAACCTACGCTAAAGTTGATTGATAATCATAACATAAATAAAAGCAATAAATTAATAAAACATTTTATAAAAGGCCCGGATAAATCAACAATGCAAATAGTATTTCTGATTTTCCTGTAAGTTATCTTTTATTTTATTTTGGAAAAGTATTTAGAATAAATGCCAAAGCGAAATAGGTTTACACCATATAACATATTTAAGAGTAAAAGTTTAACCTCTATACCAGAAACAGGAAGCTTTGAAATTATGAATAGTGAACAAACCCTTCCTGCCGAAATGGCAACTAATATTCAAAACGAAGTATTTCAATCTCTAAAGATACCAGACGCAATTAAACAATTACCAACATTTGACGGTAACCCCAGGCTACTTCATGAATTTAATAACAACGTCGAAGAGATTCTTTTATTTATTCGTGGTACAGACAAAACACCGTATGGTCAAATCTTGCTAAGGGCCATTCGAAATAAAATCGATGGCCAAGCAAACGAAATTTTGAACATGTACGGAACCCCATTAAACTGGGATAACATTAAGGAAAATCTTATCACGTATTATTCGGATAAACGTACCGAAACCTCGTGAATCCAAATTGATTATTAGGCTAAGGTTCGTAACATTATATTCAGAAAGAATTGGGCATGATTAATATTCCAAGGAACAAGGGAAAAATTAACATCAACTTTATTTTTCAACGTACACAGCAGAACAGAGTAGCGCCACTTTCGGAAGCCGCTATACTTCCATCGTCAGTGCTCACGTGTATTTGCTATCACCACTTGTCAGGTGGCTCTGTTGAATGTGATTTTAATTCTTATATATACAACTTTTTTCGTGAAAATTGAATACGAGAATTAAATCACTCTCAAGCTGATATTAAAGTGCACTTTCCCAGCGTTGCCATCGGTTTATTTTTCTATATTCCCATTTTTCTGATTTTTGTTCTACTCAAGACAAACTTTTTTGGTTTGATTTTATACTTAAGTATATATGAACATGTGAAAAGCTCAAGCCAGTAGCTAATTGTTTATTAATATGATTATTTCGAACGTATTTGCTTTGTGAATCCAAATTGATTATTAGGCTAAGGTTCGTAACATTATATTCAGAAAGAATTGGGCATGATTAATATTCCAAGGAACAAGGGAAAAATTAACATCAACTTAATTTTTCAACGTACACAGCAGAACAGAGTAGCGCCACTGATTAAAGATTTACACTCCTTAAAACAGTATAATAAACCATTCGAAAAATTTTACGGGGAAGTCGTTGAGCTACAGTCAGCTCTATGTAATAACATATTTTTACACGAAACTGATGCAAATGTTATAACTGCAAAAAAAGGCTCTATGCTGAAATGTGCCTCAATGCATTTACCACTGGACTAAAGGACCCTTTGGGAACAACTATTAGAGCAATGAGGCCAACTAATTTAGCAGAAGCGTTGGATTGCTGCATTAAAGAGCAAAACATTTATTACCAACAAGGTTTCGGACAAAAGAATTTTAACAGGTATCAAAATCAACAAAGATTTAATAATGTTCCCTATTATAGAAACCGCTATACTAACAATAACAGACAATACAATAATAACTTTCATAATAATTTTCAGTACAGAAACCAAAACAATGGTAACATACGAGAAAATTATCAAAATCCTTTTAATGCCAGGAAAAATCAAAATCCTATCACAAACAATTTTCACAATTTTAACTCACAAAGATACTCCAATAATTTTCCACAACAACATACTCCCTTTAATAATGGTATACCTAAATTACCACCACCTGAACCAATGGACACTTCTAGCGGATTTTCTCATCTGAGAAGTAAAAATTCATTTTCAAATATAAAACAAAGTCCAAGTTCACAAATAAGAAGGTACCCTAACATGGAACTGAATAATTGTGAAGAACTAACACAACATGAGCTAACTAATGTAGAAGAAGAAGAAGTCAATTTTTTTAGGCGTTACCTCGAAAAACCCACAGGTTATTTAGATGTGAATAAGCATGGGAATGAGCTAAAATATATTAATATTAAACTTGATCAGAAAAATTTAAAATTCTTAATAGATACCGGTGCATCTACGTCCTTCATTTCTCCAGAGCATGTTCACCCACAACAACTCGTTAAATGTAAGCCTACAACCATTAAAACTATACTAGCAAAACACCAAATTAATGAAATAGCAATACTTCCAACCTTTAACGAATTTAACCAAACAGGTAAATTTTCATTTTTGGTGTTCAAATTCCATAATTATTTTGATGGTCTCTTAGGAATTGATTTTTTATCAAACCTTGGAGCTCAAATTGACTTAGATAAAAATATAATAAAAACAAAATCTGTAATAATACCTTTACATCATAAACCAAATATATGTTCCGAAAGATTTTTATTAGAACCAAATACAAAAAAATTGTTTAATTTACCAGTGGATGTCGAATTCGGTGACATCTGGATCCCAGAAACTCAAATAGGCGACAACATTATTATATCGAGTGGAATATACACAGCAAACAAGTGGTTTAGTTTAATTGAAATATCTAATATAAGCAATAACATAGAAGTAGTTTATTTTGAACAACCTATTAAGGTGCACAATTACTGTTCTAGTAGCTTCTTTGAAATTCATTCCTTAGAGATGGAAACACCAAGAAGTGAAGAGGTGGATGATATAAGACATCTCCTCAGACTTGACCATCTTAACAACGAGGAAAGAAAGCTATTATTAAAAACATGTAAAAAATATTCAGAAATTTTTTATAGAGAAGGGCAAAAACTAACATTCTCCAATAAAATAAGACATAGTATCCCTACAAGTAATGAAATTCCAGTATACACAAAATCATACAGGTATCCCTATGTCCACAAGAAGGAAGTTCAGGATCAAATTTCTAAATTACTAAATCAAAATATAATACGTCCTAGTTATTCACCGTGGAGTTCACCCGTGTGGATCGTCCCAAAAAAGAAGGACGCGAGTGGCAAACAAAAGTGGAGATTAGTAATCGATTTTAGAAAAGTCAATGAAAAAACCGTAACAGACAAATACCCTATACCAAACATAAACGAACTTCTGGATAAGTTGGAAAGATGTGTATACTTCTCCACTGTGGATCTCGCAAGTGGGTTCCATCAAATTGAGATGGACCCTAAAGACATACAGAAAACTGCCTTTTCTGTGGAAGGAGGCCATTATGAGTTCATCAGGATGCCATTTGGTCTAAAAAATGCCCCGTCTACCTTCCAACGGGTAATGGATAATATTTTGAGGGAACTAATAGGAAAAGTATGTCTTGTGTATTTGGATGATATTATTATTTTCGGCACCTCTTTACAAGAACACATTAGGAATCTGGATTTGGTTTTCGAAAAATTAAGAGACTCAAATTTTAAAATTCAATTAGATAAGTCGGAGTTTCTACGAAAAGAAATTGAATTTTTAGGGCATATTGTGTCAACAGAAGGTATAAAACCAAATCCAAGCAAAATAAGCGCAGTAAAAAATTTTCCGATTCCAAAGACAGCAAAAAACCTAAAATCATTCTTAGGGTTATTAGGATATTATAGAAAATTTATCCCAAACTTCGCTAAATTGACAAAACCTTTAACGGTTTGCCTAAAAAAAGGTATGGAAATAAAGTTAACTGAAAGTTATGTAAAAACATTCGAAATGTGTAAGAATCTGCTCTGTAACGATCCAATTTTACAGTACCCAGACTTCTCTAAGGATTTTATCCTTACAACAGATGCTAGCAATTTTGCATTGGGCGCCGTGTTGTCCCAAGGACAGATAGGTAACGATAAACCAATTTGCTATGCTAGCAGAACACTAAATACTTCGGAAACAAATTACTCTACTATTGAAAAAGAGCTATTAGCCATAGTGTGGGCGACAAGATACTTTCGCCCGTACCTTTTTGGTCGCAAATTTAAAATAGTGACCGATCATAGACCATTAACTTGGATAATGGGTCTAAAGGAACCTAATTCAAAGCTAGTCCGTTGGCGTTTGAAGTTAGAGGAATTTGAATATGAAATTGTGTATAAAAAAGGTACGCAAAATACGAACGCTGATGCTCTCAGTAGAATAAAGACAGACGTAAATAACCTTGAGGTAGCCCCAGCTGCAGATACTACAGATAGTACAATTCATTCTGCAGAGGAGAATCAAGACGATGGCATTCCAATCTCGGAAAAACCATTAAACGAATTCAATATCCAAATAATATTTGAAGTTCACCCAGAATCAAAAGTAACAACTGAGGTACCTTTTAAAAACAAAATCAGAAAGATAATTAGCTCACCAGCTTTCGACGAAAATTCAATAACTAAAATTTTTGTTAAACATTTTAAACCACACAGACTCATTGCAATCTATTCTGAAGACAACATATTCCGAATTATCCAAAAGGTCTTTAGCACCTATTTTTCAAATAATAAAACGTACCGTCTAGTACGATGTACTCAAAAAATAAACGACATAAAAGATAATGACGAACAAGACGAAATAATAAGAAGGTATCATCAAAATAGTAACCACAGAGGAATAGATGAAACATACTTACATCTCAAAAAAGAATATTTTTTCCCAAACTTGAAATGCAAAACCTCCCAAATAATCAACAACTGTGACGTCTGTCACACACATAAGTATGATAGACACCCGCAAAAGATTGTCTATCAAATACCGGAAACACCCTCAAAAACTTTGGACATTATCCATATAGACATTTACCACATAAATCATCAACAAATACTAACCATTATAGATAAATTCTCAAAATTTGCAGCAGGATTTACAATAATTGCCAGAACCAGCATAAACATAATTAAATCTCTCAAAAGTTTCATTAGCACTTACGGTATTCCCAAAAAGATCGTCTGCGATCAGGGAAAAGAATTTACTGCAATGATTTTTCAAGACTTTTGTAAACAATTTGACATTGATTTACACATAACCTCCTTCCAGCAATCCTCAAGCAATGCACCTATTGAGAGATTACACTCTACACTGACAGAATTATATAGAATAATAACAGCCAAAAGAAAAGAGAGCCGACTTTCAATCGACCATGACGAAATTTTTTCAGAAGCTCTTATAACTTATAACAACTCAATCCACTCAACGACAAAACTAACACCTTACGAATTCTTTTTTGGGAGACCTCATGTCTCCAGTAAAGAAATAAAGTACAATAAAGAACATGAATATTTACAAAAACTCAATGAGTACCAACAAATTATTTATCCAAAAATTCAAGAAAAAATGCAAACATCAGTCAAAAAAAGAATAGAAAAATTAAATAAAAATAGAATAAAACCAAAAAACCTCAAAACAAATGACATAGTGTTCAGAAAAGAAAACAGAAGAAATAAAATAACTCCAAGATTCTCCAAACATGTTGTAAAAAACGATAAAAATATAGCATTTGTAACAGAGAAAAATCAAAAAATTCATAAATCTAAAATTAAAAGAAGAATAAAAAGAAACAATGAAACACAATAATAGAAGAGATAAGATTTATTTTAGATAAATATTGTAAAATGGGAATACCCAATATCGAGTTTAAAACAATTATTTCATAAAAATGGTTGTGAAAAGAATGTTGAAATAAAAAAATAAAATAGAAAAACAAGATTTTTAATTTTTTAATAATTTTTAATTTTTAATAATGTCAAAAACATTTGGTATTTCCATTCTAAATTAAACAAAATAGAGAAACTAAAAAACATCTTTACTGTTAAATATGTACTTATTCAGAAAAAACCTATTATACACAAAAACTAAATATATCTTTAATTTGCTATTTAAATAACAATTAAGCAATTCTATTACATGCTTGTATAAAATATATATATATATATATATATATATATATATATATATATATATATATATATATATATATATATATATATATATATATATATATATATATATATATATATATATATATATATATATATATATATATATATATATATATATATATATATATATATATATATATATATATATATATATATATATATATATATATATATATATATATATATATATATATATATATATATATATATATATATATATATATATATATTTCTAGATTAACGGCAATTCAAGCCCAAAAAATAGATATTCAAGAACTTAATAACGGATTGGCCATTGTAGAATTAAGGCTGGGAGATGCCAAAATTATTGACCATTACCAAAATGTAATCCATTTAATTGACCTCAACGATTACATAAACAATATTGAGAAAATTACAGAAGCATTAAATATATTTGAACAAGATAAATCTATTGAAGATTCGTTAAAAATTACGAAATTAAAACTATTGCAATTAAATGACAAACTCAATAACTTATTGCCTTTTAAAAGAAAAAAGAGAGGTCTATTTGATGGATTAGGTTCCGCAATCAAATACATTACGGGTAATATGGATAATAACGATGCAATGAAAATAAACTTACAGTTTAAGGAACTAATGGAAAGTAAAAATAAAATAAGTACTGATATTAAAAAACAAATTATTCTAAATACAGAAATGATAGAGAGATTCAGCAATATAACTAAACACATTAATAGCGAACAAGATAGTATCACAAAATTCTTAAAACACACATATGAAAATATATCCAACAAAATATACAAAGAGGATCTAATCATCTCCAAAATACAATATATTAACAGAATCAATTATAATATAGACATATTAATTAATCAAATCAGCAATATAGCAGAAAGTATTGTATTAGCTAAAATAAATGTAATATCCAAATTTATACTAAGTCACAATGAAATTGACACAATTTACAACTCACTTAACAACCAAATACCTGAAATAAATTCTGTAGAACAAATTTACGAAATTTTGGAACTCCAAGCATATTATAATAACTCAAATATTGTATTTAATATAAAAATTCCAATAATAAAAAAAGAAAACTTTGTCATGTCTCATATCATACCCTTACCTATAAACGAAACACGACAAATCATTACCTCTGATTATATAGTTTACAATGATAAATCAATCAATTATTATAATGATAAATGTTTTAAGTTAGAAAATATATATATTTGTAAAAATCCAATGAGAAGTGAACCGTTCGAGCAATCATTATGTTTGGGTAAACTCATCCGCAACCAACAGCCAAGATGTAACATAAAGGACGTAGGAAGATTCGAAACAATATACCAACCTGAAAATAATTTTGTGCTTTTCATAAATACACCGCTCATTTCTGTTGAATCTGATTGTGGGAAAACTGTCAACATAACGAACACAGCACTACTATTTTATGAGAATTGCACACTTATCATCAACGGATTAATATATGAAGACAAACCAAAAACTTACCACAAGTATATCAATATTACATTACCTAAATTTGTTAACGTGATCCCAGACACGGTCATAGAAGAATTCAACTTGCAGAAACTAAAGTCATTCCAATTTAATGACCACAAAATGATGTCTTCACTTGAAAAAACAACAATTACTCACCAATATGCTACATACGGAGCTATTATCATAATCATCTTAATTATCATCGGTACAACATTATGCCTAAAGAAGAAAATTCAATATATACCGACTACAAATTTCTTTAGTGGTTTCGTTCGTGCCCCTGCAGAATCTTTGTGGCCCTCGCTCTACTCTAGGGGGGGAGGAGTTACCAACGGCAACCAACCCATCCAAAAACAACAACAATAACAACAAATCATCAACGGTCACTGTGTAAAATTAAATAAGTTCAATTAGATTTCCTAAGAATTTTATAAATTGTAATTTAAAACTTTAAGAACAACAACAAATAACTTACCTTGTAAAATCAAATAAGTTCAACTACCTAAATTGTATCGACACATTCTATTTTCAATTTCCTAAGAATTTTAAAAACTTTAAGAACAACAACAAATAACTTACCTTGCAAAATCAAATAAGTTCAACTACCTAAATTGTATCGACACATTCTATTTTCAATTTCTTAAGAATTTTAAAAACTTTAAGAACAACAACAAATAGCTTAGCTTGTAAAATCAAATAAGTTCAATTACCTAAATTGTATTAACACATTTAATTTTCAATTTATTAATTAAAATGCAGCAAAATGCAAACACAACGTTTTGTAAGAACATAAAAAGAAGTGGAAGAAAATAAAAATTATTATTAATCAACTGGCATCAAACGAGGTTTCATTTCCTCTTACGGTAACTCGCTTTTAAAAGGATCGCGCATACAAAAATTTATAAAAAAAACGTAAGTGATAATGAACAAAAGTTTCTGGGCTAAAGTGCAAGATTAGTGATTTTTGTGTTTTTTTATAGCTGGCTATTAAGAAGAAAATAGGGAATTAAAGCTTAGAGCTAGAAGTTACTCCCGCAAAATAGCCAGGTAACCAGTTTTTATTCCAAATTTATATTTATATATTGTGTGCTAAATAAGCCAAAAGTTGTGTAAGAAAATTAAATTTGAAGCGTCATAATCCACATTCAACAGAGAAAAACCACAAGAAATATATAATACAAAAGGGCTAACTCCAGAAGGGAAAAATTTGTCAGTTGAGGATTTGGTCCAGAAAAAAAAAATCATATGCATAAAAAAAAATCAAAATATCTAACACTGTCGTAAAAATCCAAAAACTAACAAATAGTAGCAAAGTGTATGTGTGAAGAATTGTGTGCTAATCGAGATTGTTTTGTAGATTTGTGTGTGTTTACTTTAAGCTAGCTTAAGTAAAATATAAAGGAAAAAAACGCGTATGTATATATATATATATATATATATATATATATATATACATATATATATATATATATATATATATATATATATATATATATATATATATATATATATATATATATATATATATATATATATATATATATATATATATATATATATATATATATATATATATATATATATATATATATATATATATATATATATATATATATATATATATATATATATATGCTCAAATTAGGCGCGTAATTAAAGTTTGATATTAGTTTAAAAACAAGATCGGTATACTTAGGGAGCTCCTTCAGATAAACCACAGTTAATCTAGTGCGTTAGCCAGAGATTTGGGATGTTTTAGTAATTTGAGCGTTGAAAGGGAAATTGAAAATTTGAATTGAAAGAAAAAAATTTAATTCAAATAAATAGCGAGATATAAATATAAAAGGAATCATAATTTAAAAAGAGAGAAAACGCGAAATAAAAATAGGGATTAGTTTGTATATTAGTCGTAGGTAAATTTATTAAATTTTTTTTGTATACTTACTGTTTGTTTAATCAAATATTTACGTTATATTAAATTTTAGTGTATTCCGTTTCATTATTGCTAGTATATTTTAAATCTTTTGGTTTTAATAAAATATGTCTTAAGTGTTTGAAAAAGAATTTAATATGAAGGTCTAGTTTGTTAAAGTCGGGGAAATGGTAGAGTGGTAAGTGGAAGAAAACGCTCGAGTGGATTTTTGGGTCGTGGATTAAATTATTATTATTTTTTTTGGTATCTACCACGACAAGGTTGGGAGGGCATTTAGAGGCAACACCATCTGTCTCTGTGTAAATTCGTGTGTGGTATGCTGTATTGTCATTTGTTTTGTTTACTTTCGGTTTTTATGTGTTGCTGGCATAACTGCTGACGAGAGGGTTGGGACCTACCTGATGATGCCAGAGCTAGCTGGAAACCTCGTCGGGCAGTTGTTCGCAGGCCGTAACATATTAATAATGGCGCCCAAACAAATGCAACGACTTACGATTCAGTCTTATCTAAGAAGGTATCATAAGTCGTATTAAATGATGCATGTGAGAATACCTAGACATGTTTACAATAGCCAAATAATTTAAAAAAATAGTCCAGTAAGATGGGTTAATGTTTAAGAGACTCTTCGTAGCCTACGTAGTATAATGATACAGACGAAGTTGTACGAAGTAGTCAATTTAGTATGCTCCCATCTGAGTCATTATACCACGAAATAATCGACTGTAACTTGACAGTAACGTGTACTGTTTTAAAACGTACAGTGTTTGTTCCGATTTTTTGTAAAGAAATATAAGCTCCCCATAATGTCAATAATGGTCCTGTTGAATGTGAAAACATTAATATCCGTGTGCGATTATGATCGTACAGAAATATTGTACTTAGTGTTGTTCACTGTATGTCATAATCTCGTTTGTTTCTTTTGAAGATGTTTATCTGAACGATGTATGACTGCACATAGACCTAAAAGATTAATAGTAGAGTAGTTTGATTTCATGCCACACACAGAATTAAAAAATAAATATTTAAACCGCTGCGATCTCCACGTCCGTCTATCATTTCCAGACTTAAATGTTATTAAAAGAAAATACACATTTTGGAAACTAGGAAATAACAAAACAGAATTTATATATTAATTTAAATCATATCTTTATTTCATGTTAAAAACTAACATCATTTTACTTTTATTTTTAAATAAATTAATTTATTTATTGAACTAATAATAGTAGTTATTATACATAGGGTTTGGTGTATTGTTTTTAGCTAATCTCATTTCATTTATGCGAGTATTTAGTGTTATTTATGTTGTTTTAAAAATACAAAATTTAGTTATTAAATAAAATCATACTTTTATTTCATTAAACTTGAAACTAACATCATTTCATGTGTTTTATTTATTAATTTAATTATTTTATTAATCTAATTCATTTAATTGTTTATTAATCTAATTCATTTATTTCTTAAACTTATATTAACAATTAGTAGACCTAGTGGTTTGGCGTAGTGATTTAGCTAATTTAATTTTATTTATGTAATTATTTAATTGTTTATTTAGTTATACACTTCTGTCATTTAATTATTTATTTTTTTATTGAGTACCTAAGTGATTGCATGCACTCTTATATATAAATTTTTTAAGATTTTTATCAATTTTGGCATTTGCATTCTTGCTACACACATCCTTTTCTAAAAAAAAGAAGTAATTTGCGTAGAAGCACGCAGTTCTTTTTTATAAAAGTTGGTGCGAGTTAATATGAATAGTGAAACTCGTTCACAAATACAAAATAGAAAAAGAACTAGGCAAGCAAACTTAAACCAATCCAATCCTCCAGTCTTACCCAAAGTTAGAAAAATTGATTTTAGGTCAAGAAAAATGTCCAACCCCAGTGATACAGATACATTTATAGATCTGTCGAGAACCATAGGTGCAGGAGACATGGCACAAAACCCGCAGCCCAGTGTGTCTAATGCGGCTAATCTAGTGCAAAATTTTCAGCCTAGGCCATCAACTTCAAGAAGTCAGGTTCAAAATTCGGAGCAAAGTGTACCTGGTACATCTCAGTTAATTCAGGGAGAAATGATAGATCCTGAGTTTCGAAATTTGGTCACTGATGAAGCTTCAATAATTCAGAGATCTCTAGAGGATAAAGTGAAAGAAATGGTACAGTCAGAAATGTCAGATAGTAGAAAAAGTATCGCAGAGTTGACCAAGTCTGTAGTTGAACTAGCCAAAGTTACAACACAAAACCAAAACAGAATATCAACGAATCAAAATGGCACAAATTCAGTCAATAATAATAATAATGTGTCTCAACCAGGGGGAATGCTTAATATAAGATTTGCGTCAGAAAACAGCTCTAGAAGCGATTCGGTTTTTAACCAGGAAAATAGGGTGTTGCCTAATGAGAGTGTAGCACTACCTTTTCCAAATGCCCATGGTTTAGAAAATGCTAGGATTCGGGTTGACAAATTAGGCGTAACGTTTGATGGTAGCCCAGCACACATTAGCATTGATGATTTTGTCTTTCGTCTAGAACACCTTCAGGCTCACTATCAAATACCTTGGACAGAAGTATTGAGGGATTTTCACTTGCTAGTTTCTGGTTCAGCTAGGGAATGGTACTGGCTATACGTCAAAACTCATGGAGTTGTAGAGTGGCCTGTCTTAAAGCACGCTTTACTAGCTCAATACCAAATAACTCGCTCAAATTTTGAAATTATGAGAGATTTAGTTGAGCGTAAGCAGCAAAGTGGGGAAACAGTAGATAGCTATTTTCATGCCATGTGTCAAATTAGATCACGATTGATACAGCCGATTCCTGTGTACGACTTAATTAAAATAATTAAACGAAATATAAAAGAAAGCATAGGCAGAATCGTTTATCCAATACCAGTGTCTTCGGTAGAACAATTAAGAGTAGAGTGCAACGAAGCTGAGAGAAATTTTCCGCGTAGAGAAATAAGAAACGTTCAGCCCGTGAGTCGACCAGCGAAATACGTGAATGAAGTCTTCTTCGACAAACAAGATGAGGTTATGGAATGTTTAAGCCCATCGGAAAATTTGGAAGATGTAGCAGCCTTAATAGAGAATGCACAGCAACGTAAACAGCCCATCACATGTTGGAACTGCAAACAGCAGGGACATGTATTTATGGAATGCACCTCACTGGAGAGAACACTATTTTGCTACAAATGCGGACGACCAAATGTCATAACGCCAAGATGTCCAAATTGTCAATCGGGAAACCAATTGTGGAGTCTGGGAGCGTCGGGGGACCCACGGTCATCCAGAAATCAATCCCCAAAGAAATACTAAAGGAAAATAATTGCACGATGCCAACAATATCCGAAAATATGGCGCAGATAAGGCATTACGTACCGAGAGATCTCAGACAGCAAAATTATGAAGAGGTAAGAGCCCGAATATTTAGTGAAAACAAACCTAAGCGAGGGTCAAATAGAATTTATAAAGTTAGAAAAAAATTTGCAGAACGTAGAAAGAATAGGCGACTTATAGTCGAATCAATCAGGAGAGCAAAACAGGATAAGGTAGATAATAGAATTTTTGCTGAGGTAATGATAGAGGGGAAAGTATTCAACGGATTGCTATATACTGGAGTATCGATTAGTATTCTAAGGAAAGGATGTAGGGAATTAATAGATGAATTAGACCTCGGTATTAAACCAATATTGACCAATGTGAAAACAGCCAATGGTCAATATTTGAGAGTACTAGGCAAAGTAAATTTATCCATAAGATACAAAGATCAAGAGCACAAAATGCTTTTGTATCTCTGTCCCGATTTGGAGCAAAATTTATATTTAGGAATAGATTTTTGGAGGCAATTCAATTTAGCTCCAGATGTGGTTGGGGTAGAAGAAATAGACTTGGAAAAATTGAAAGAAAATTTCAATACAGAAACAAGCAATTATAAATTAAGACCACATGAGTTGAATAGTGAGCAAAGGCAAAAGCTAGATGAGGTGATAAGCGAGTTCAATACTTTTGAGAAAAATTGTTTAGGTGTCACACACTTGGAAAAACACGCGATAAAATTAGTAGAGGGAGCAGAGACAATCAAAGACCATTTTTATCCTATTTCACCTGCTGTGCAATAAATCACATATAAGGAGATATATAATATGCTAGAGTTATGAGTTATAGAATTAAGTGAGAGCCCATGGTCCAATAGAACAACAATCGTCCGAAAACCCGGGAAAAATCGTTTTTGTTTAGATGCGCGTAAGCTTAATAATCTTACGGTGAAAGACGCCTACCCGCTCCAAAATATCGATGGTATATTAAGCTGGATCGACGAAACGCATTACATAAGCAGCGTCGACCTCAAGTACGCCTTTTGGCAAATCGAGTTGGAGGAAGAAAGCAAAGCGTATACAGCATTTACAGTGGCAGGCAGACCTCTATACCAGTTTAGGGTCATGCCATTTGGCCTATGTAACGCGGCGCAAAGACTCTGCCGTCTCATGGACAAACCGATACCGCAACGTTTAAAAGAAAATGTTTTTACCTACCTAGATGACTTGTTGGTCATCTCAAGTACTTTCGAGGAACATATTAAATTATTGAAAGAAGTAGCAAAGTGCTTGAAGGATGCCCAACTAACAATAGGTCTCAAAAAGTCTCAGTTTTGTTTTCAAGAGTTAAAATACTCGGGATTTATAATAGGAGGTGGCACACTAAAGACTGATCCAGATAAAGTGCAAGCGATACGGAACATAAGAGTGCCTAAGACAGTGAGAGAGGTTAGAAGCTTTCTTGGTACTGCTGGTTGGTATAGGCCGTTTATAAAAGACTTCGCCACGGTAGCTTCACCGCTAACAGATACACTGAAAAAGGCTGATAAATTTTTAATGCCACCAGCAGCAATAGAGGCATTTGATAAACTCAAAAGAGCACTAACTTCTGCTCCGGTATTGCGACATGCAGATTTTTCTAAACGTTTCTATATCCAATGTGATGCATCCGACTACGGAATTGGAGCCGTACTCTACCAACTAAATAATAAAAATGAAGAACACCCTATAGCTTTTTATTCCCAAAAACTAAACTCGTGTCAAAAAAATTACACAGTAACCGAAAAAGAATGTTTGGTGGCAGTGATGGCGGTTCGAAAATTCAGGCCCTATGTGGAGATGATGCCTTTTACTATCATAAGCGATCATGCTAGTTTAAAGTGGTTGATGACCCTTAAAGATGTAAGTGGAAGACTGGCGAGGTGGTCCTTACAACTACAGGCGTTTGATTTTCAAATCGAGCATTGCAAAGGATCTGAAAATATTGTAGCTGATATGCTTTCGCGTGTACCACATGAAGATATTAGCGAAATTGAAACCGAAGACCTATTGGATTTTGAGACCACTGACTTCGAGTCTGAGGAATATCTCGATCTGATAAAACAAGTACAAAACAACGCTGATAAACTTCCGGACCATAAAGTAGTTGAGGGAAAAATTTTCAAGCGAACCAGTTGCGAACAATTCTTAGGAGATCAATACTCCTGGAAGTTGTGGATACCACCCAGCCTAACACACGCTATCATAGAAAAATGTCACTCAACAACCTTATCAGCTCATGGCGGAACAGCAAAAACAATAGAAAGGGTAAAAAGATTCTATTATTGGCCTAAAATGTTAGTACAACTAAAAGAATTCGTAAGAAATTACCAGGTCTGTAAAGAAACAAAACCCGCGAATAGAAATCTAATGCCAGCAATAGATGAAGAAGTAGTTACTGAAAGACCCTTCCAAAAATTATATATTGACTTCTTAGGTAAATACCCCAGCTTAAAAAGTGGCAATAGCTACATATTTATAGTGATGGACCATTTCACAAAATTTACTTTTTTAAAAGCTATGAGAGAGGCTACTACCGCAAACGTTATAAAATTTCTAACTCAAGAAATATTCCATAGCGATAATGGGTCACAATTTGTTTCCAAAAGTTTTCAAGAGTTACTAGAAACATTTAAAGTTAAACACATGAAGACCGCGGTTTATTCCCCGCAGTCGAACGCTGCTGAAAGGGTTAACCAGTCAGTACTAGCGGCGATCAGAGCTTACCTAAACGAGGATCATAGGGATTGGGATATGTATTTACCCGAAATCGAATGTGCCCTGAGGACTTCAGTCCATCCAGCCACCGGTTTTACACCGTTCTTTGCACTGTTCGGTTTTCACATGTTCTCTAGTGGAGTAGACTATAGACTGGCCCGGAAACTCATGTCACTTTCAGACCATGAAGTCATAAAGATTGCGTCTAATGAAAAGCTAGAACTAATCAGGGAAAAAATTAAGGAAAATATGCACGAAGCATACGAAAAGAGCGCTACGAGGTATAAAAAGAGAGCGAGAAAGATAAAATTGGTACCTGGTCAAGAAGTTTTTCGAAGAAATACTATACTTAGTGATTTTGGGAAAAATCGAAATGCTAAATTCTGCCGTAAATTTATTAAATGTAGAATAGTTAAACCAATAGGGAATAACATGTATCAACTAGAGGATTTAAATGGAAAGACTATAGGCATATTTCACGTAAAGGACATAAAGGCCTAAAAGAACACATAGCAATTCTGAATCTGTGATAAATTACGTAAAAGTGCAATATTAGGATAAGTAACACAAATCATGACCAAAACCATATTTTAATTTTTTTTATAAATGTTTGTGTTGTCCTAATATACCACCAAGTACCTGATTTTTTTAGATTTAGAATTCTCTGTGATATTAAAAGAAAAAAAAAACGTAAAATATGTGCAATAGTAGGGTTAGTACAACTGGACGATATAGCAAAATTAAAATTACATTCCCTAGATGCTAAAACGCAATAATTATGCGGCCGTACGCTTAAATAATTGTAGGTCTTTTCCTTATATAGCTATGCTCACGTCAAAATATTTAATAAAAAAAAGCATGTGTACATACATTAATAATAAATGAATTGGATGCATGGTCAGCACATCTTCCTGTATAGTAATTTTAGTTGACTGCTTTAAAATAGTAATATGCTTTAAAATAGCAATAAGTAATATCCACGTTGATATGTTGGTGTATGCATGGAGAAAGAAGAAAAAAAAGTAACAAAGTAATAGTTATTTTACTAAAACTTCATTAAATATTTCCCATAATCCAGTGATACGTAGCAAAAGTTAAGTTGATTCGCAGGGTGCCTCGTTTGTATAAAAAATATTAATTGCCCGGCTAAGCGGATGAGACTCGTTTCAGGGTGTGGGAGTTCCCCACGTTGAACTTCTGTGCATAGCTCGAAAGCCCGGAGTTTTGTTGCGGGTGGGGCAAAATAAAAATATACCCCCCCCCCCCCCATATGTACCACGCCACTGTTCATGGCATATGATTTTTTAATTTCTTTTTTGTAGTTTGGAGGAGGCAAATAATTCCAACGGCCTCTACTCCAATAAAAGTAGTTAATGGGGAGGGACGTTTGGTTGTGGAGACACCTACTCCTGTCCATGTCCCGGTGTTTTGTATTTCTTGTGCCTGTAGACACAAGGTAAAAATTTTTTTTGAGGGTTAGGTATTTTATTCCTGTAAGAAAAAGAAAAATTCATTAGTTACCAATAAAATAATAAATTAGAACGATACATGCTTACTCATATATGCTCCAGATCCTAAATAGTTGCCCAAATTCCTGAAAATATAAGAATAAATATAATTGAAAGAAATACTTACATGTGCGTCCGAGAATGAATGATGGTTGAAACGTATGGATGTGTAAATGTATGTATGTGATTTTAGTACTCATACATGTCTTAGTATTGCCAACCTACAACACTACAATAGTAGGGTTTAGTAGGCAGGTGGTGTCAGTTGTACACTAATCATTTCAAGGCAAAATCAGCTGACAGGTCAACTTCTGTGCGTACACATATAAATTTTGACATAGCGATCTCTAGTTAGCCGAAGATAAATCAGCCCCGCTGTGCTTTCAACACCACCAAATAATTTATACCTGCAAACAAAATTGTTAGTGTAAAGTACCAACATAATTATGTTTGAGAAGTTACTTGCTAACATGCTGATGACCTGGTATGAGAAGGTAAGGCTGGTAGAGAAAATAGGCGAGCGCTTGGTTTAAATTTCCCGGGAAAGCAAATTAGATGTAAAGTCCCACTAAAATTAGCTAGCTATGCTTGGTACATGTATATTATAATTTATGTAAAGCAAGAATAACGAGTTTTGCATATATGTATGGATATAGAGGGCAAGAAAGAAGTCCAAAGGTCGGCCTTGTTTGTCTTAGGTATTAAAGGATTGGCGGGAAAACTATAGATAAATATGTAATATATATGATACAGAATGGAAAGCGGGAAAACCGCTCAAAAGTACATAGCTAGCTAAACTACTTAAGAGCCTGTTTAGGGAAAATTAAGTGAGAAATAAACAGAAATTTGCAGTGCTCAGTCATACTTTGTGGTTTTTAGTGGTAATAAAGTTAAAGTAAATATTTTACAAAGTGAAAAAGTTATTTTTTTACAAGAAGTGTAAAGTCCTTTTTTTAAAGCAAAGGAGCAGGACGAATTCCTAAGGAAAATTTTTGGAGGAACTGCGCTTTTAAAAGGATCGCGCATACAAAAATTTATAAAAAAAAACGTAAGTGATAATGAACAAAAGTTTCTGGGCTAAAGTGCAAGATTAGTGATTTTTGTGTTTTTTTTATAGCTGGCTATTGAGAAGAAAATAGGGAATTAAAGCTTAGAGCTAGAAGTTACTCCCGCAAAATAGCCAGGTAACCAGTTTTTATTCCAAATTTATATTTATATATTGTGTGCTAAATAAGCCAAAAGTTGTGTAAGAAAATTAAAGTTGAAGCGTCATATCCACATACCACAGAGAAAAACCACAAGAAATATATAATAAAAAAGGGCTAACTCCAGAAGGGAAAAATTTGTCGGTTGAGGATTTGGTCCAGAAAAAAAATCATATGCATAAAAAAAAAATCAAAATATCTAACACTGTCGTAAAAATCCAAAAACTAACAAATAGTAGCAAAGTTTATGTGTGAAGAATTGTGTGCTAATCGAGATTGTTTTGTAGATTTGCTAGTATAAGTAAAATATAAAGGAAATAAAACGCGTGTGTATATATATATATATATATATATATATATATATATATATATATATATATATATATATATATATATATATATATATATATATATATATATATATATATATATATATATATATATATATATATATATATATATATATATATATATATATATATAAATATATATATAGATATCGGTATTGTTAAAAAAATAAAAAATTGAGTTATAGGAAAAATTAATAACGTTTGAATGCTCAAATTAGGCGCGTAGTTAAAGTTTGATCATATTAGTTTAAAAACAAGATCGGGGTATACTTAGGGAGCTCCTTCAGATAAAACACAGTTAATCTAGTGCGTTATCCAGAGATTTGGGATGTTTTAGTAATTTGAGCGTTGAAAGGGAAATTGAAAATTTGAATTGAAAGAAAAGAATTAAATTCAAATAAATAGAGAGATATAAATATAAAAGGAATCATAATTTAAAAAGAGAGAAAACGCGAAATAAAAATAGGGATTAGTTTGTATATTACTCTTAGGTAAATTTTTTAAATTTTTTTTTTGTATACTTACTGTTTGTTTAATCAAATATTTACGTTATATTAAATTTTAGTGTATTCCGTTTCATTATTGCTAGTATATTTTAAATCTTTTGGTTTTAATAAAATATGTCTTAAGTGTTTGAAAAAGAATTTAATATGAAGGTCTAGTTTGTTAAAGTCGGGGAAATGGTAGAGTGGTAAGTGGAAGAAAACGGTCGAGTGGATTTTTGGGTCGTGGATTAAATTATTATTTTTTTTTGGTATCTACCACGACAAGGTTGGGAGGGCATTTAGAGGCAACACCATCTGTCTCTGTGTAAATTCGTGTGTGGTATGCTGTATTGTCATTTGTTTTGTTTACTTTAGTTTTTTTTGTGTTGCTGGCATAACTGCTGACAAGAGGGTTGGGAACTACCTGATGATGCCAGAGCTAGCTGGAAACCTCGTCGGGCAGTTGTTCGCAGGCCGTAACACTATACATAATAATAAAAATACAAGTTTAAAAAAAATCGGTATTATTCTACAAACAAAACATATGCATATTGAATATAATGTTGTTATTAACTGCATATTTATCTAAATGCGATCGACAGTTTCTTTCTTATAAATATATTGAAAACAAAAACAAATTTGGATTTTTATTTTTATAAGAAAGAAACTGTCGTTCGCATTTAGATGAGCAGGCAGTAAAACGTTTGTCCCAAAATATTAGTTTTCGTGGAATATTAAACCCAGAAATATAATATACAAAGGAAAGCATTTATTTTATTTCGCTGAAATTTTATTATTACTTTTGGAAAAAATGTTTCCTTATCCTAGAGGGAAAGTGAATTAAAAATAACATTTCTCAAAGTATTAAAAGTTGTTAGTTTTACTATACAGTAGAATAAAATACTGACAATTTGTTTATAAGTAGAAGTGAAAAATGCATATTTAAACATACATATATGTATCTACATAGGCTCATATATGGCTAAATCAAAATAAATTGTACTATTATTTACAGTGCATTTACATCTACGCCATTAACAGGTTATAAATTATTTATGGGAATAAATAGGTTTGAGAAAATTATTTATCCATACAAATCATAAGCAAGCTTTAAACTAGCTTTTGAGATAAACTAGTTACAAACAAACAACCCGATTTTGTTAATGCAACTCTATTTTTGTACATTTCTCGGACAGCGTTAAGGGCCGAATAAACTACGCAAGCGGTTTGCCAAACATGACAGAAACTTGCGTTTGTATAAGTCTGTTGTGTAATATATGGCGGTGTTCTTACGTTTGGCAAGCTGCCCAATTCTTTCTGAATACAACGTTACGAACCTTAGCCTAATAATCAATTTGGATTCACAAAGCAAATACGTTCGAAATAATCATATTAATAAACAATTAGCTAATTGGCTTGAGCTTTTCACATGTTTACAGGTGAAAAGTATAAAACCAAACTTAAGTATAAAATCAAACTTAAGTATAAAATCAAACCAAAAAAGTTTGTCTTGATTAGAACAAAAATCAGAAAAATGGGAATGAAGAAAAATAAACCGATGGCAACGCTGGGAAAGTGTACTTTAATATCAGCTTGAGAGTGATTTAATTCTCGTATTCAATTTTCACGAAAAAGTTGTATATATAACAATTAAAATCACATTCAACAGAGCTACCTGACAAGTGGTGATAAGCAAATATACGTGAGCACTGACTATGGAAGTGATGGTTTTATTATTTATCAATAATTTTGTTTGCTAATTTCACAACAACAAAAGCATTTAATGCAGGTCATACCTGCTGAAATGGGTGATTTTGAGTACAGTAGGCACAAAAAATTTTAAGAGTGTTATTGTTGCTTGGGCATATTTTTGAGTTTCGCTATTACCAGGATGTATGCATTTGTTGTTTAATTTTTATAGTATGTTGTAATTGATAAAGTTGTAATGGATAAAGTTGTAATTGATAAAGTTAAAGCATTTTCGATCGTTAAAGAATCTTCGTCGATCAGAGCGGGTGATTAAATTAATCGCCCGCGATATCGTAATCTAATCGCGAAAGTTCATTTTAACTGAAGAAACTGTGTCATGATGGCGACTGTTCCATATGAGTAGTCTAGGAAGCGCCTAAAATAATCGTATAAGACTATTTTAATCCTACTTTAAACGGCCCGTGAATAAATCGCCCTAATGAGCCTTCTACGAAGCGCCAAAACTAATCGTGTAACACCCTTTTATTCCTACTTCGAATGAGTCTTGAAACAATCGCCTTAATGAGTTTTCTACGATGCGCCAAAAGCGATCTCGGAAGTCTTGAAGCGATTGCCAAAAAACTATTAATTGGTCCTAAAATGCTTAAAATTTAGCTACAAAATAAAAAAAGGATTTTTTTTTGCTTTATATTGTTTAATAATAAATAAAAAATAATAATAAGAAATAACAAATTTCAGGTAGATATTAAGAAAATGTACATTAATGTATAAAAAACTTAAATTATGTTTATTATTACATGTTGTGAGGGAACACCCTTTTTGGTTCTGTCACCCTTCCGAAGTCGGTCTTGAAAACAAAAAACAATTTAGAATGCTGAAAGATCATACCATAAAGGTACTTACTTGTTATAATTTGTTTTATATTAAATTGTTGAATACTGTGCTCATTGTTTATCCCACGGCAGCTCAACTTTGCAGCCACATCATTGCTCAGTCGATAACATAGTAAAAATATATTTTAATGATTTATTTACATATTTTTAATTAAAAAAACACCTTAATTCAAAAGGAAACATATTAATTAAAAAACCACGTCTGGACGATTAAAAAACGAGTCGCGAAATGATCGCGCTCGTCGAATAATCTTCCAAATGCTAGCTGGGTAGCTATTTCGTGTATAATTGCATGTACATGTATCTGTGCCCTCAAGGAATGACGACTAAACTCGATTTTGGCAAGTGGTCAAAAGAGAATTTTAAAATCGGTGTAAAATCAGGGAGTTTAGATTAAGCGAATGCTAGCTATTTTATACTATACAACCCTCCGCGCAGTCAAAATTTTCTTTGTCAACATCTCTAAATAAAAATATAATTTAATTGAAAAATTAAATTAAAATCAAACTCAAGCCAAATTAATTAAAATTTCTTTTGATATAAACCCAAATAGTTCGACTAAACTCATAACTTAATACTATACTAATTTGTAGAGTCCGACCGAATATTCGGTTTTGGATTCGGCCGAAATTATGGTTTCGGCTGATATTTGGTTTAGGCCAACTTTTTGGCCGAATACCGAAACTTTTTATTCTCTATAAATGTGGAAGTTAATTGAAATAGTATTTTCCACATTTAAAATATGTCACCGCCATGAATCTGTTTTTTCCCGTCCTATATCTTTTCAAATTGAATGAAAATTTTACAGTGTTTTATAAAGCGCAACCAAAAGATATACATAGTAACATAAAGTATTCAACTGTTTGTTGCCAAAATAAATAGCATAAACTAGGGAATGATAAACCGATTTCGATTCCAATCGAAAATCGATTTTACGTTATAATAAATCGATTTTCCGCAATCGAATTTACTTCTGCAATTTTGCACTGAAGTTGATTATTTGGTTTTAGAAATAGATTTTTTTAAATAATTTCAAAATATGAAAAAAGTTCATTTTCAATCTTCACGCGAAATTCAATGCCGTCTAGAAAAATTCTTTACTGTGTGTATCATCGATGAAACGTGGGCGTAAACAAAAAACTTCACTTTAGTAGAAATGAATGAAATCGTATAAATTTGGTGTCAAAAATAGGTAAATATTCCACTTTATATCTTTTTAATTTTTCCGACTCAACGTTTTAATTGGTGCTCTTGTACCGTCTGCAATAGAGTGATAAAACACTCCTCAATGTATGTGTACCCAGCGATGGAATTTTTGAGGTTTTTACGATATAACAAAAAAAAAAACGATATGACATACTAAAATAGTCATATGCGGTGTTGTCATATCCCAATGTTGTCATATCGTAAAAATCTTACGATGTGACAACGCAGTATGTCATATCGTTTTTTTTTAGTTATATCGTAAAAACCCCAAAGATGCCATCGCTGTGTGTACCGAACCCAATATTCCAGTTCTATTCATCATTTAAGCTAATTTATGCCAAGTTTTTATTAGTCATATGCTCGGAAATTTTTAATTTTTATATTTCCTCGATGGAATGAAATATATTCAATTTCTACTATTATTTTGACTGGCACTAACGGGTATGTTCTGACACTCATAACATTTGCGATTGTGACCTGAACTCGCAAAAGAGGTGTTCTGTAAATCGCAATCGCCAGACTTTTGGCGAGTTCAAATCGCAAGAGTATACTGAAGTGAACTGATGTAGTTACACTAAACTCAACTTTAAAGAAACAATAAAATGATGAACAAATTAAATTAAATATGTTTTCTTTTTATTTTCATCAAAACTAGTCCATTTTTCTTACAATATGTATTAAATATATGCAATTAAAAAAATTTTCTTTGTTTTTGGTTATTTTCGCTGTCCATTGTTTTCTCATGCACTGGCGATTTCAATAAACAGCTGATCTAAATTATCTTCGAAAAATGTATGTTGCCAGTGCTGTGAATAATTTAAACGAAGTACCCGGTTATTTTTCCTATAATGCTACTTGAAAATATTAGAATTTGTAAAATGCAGAGTTTTGTGTTAAAATTTGTTAAATTATTTTAAGATATTGTTAATATCACTTTCGGATATAATTACTTTTGTAATAATAAATGCATACAAGGAAAAAAATTCGTTTTTATGGAGTACCTACAAAGAAGTCAATTAGTAGTAGTCAGTTATTCGAAAGTGAAAAACTATGACTGTGACTGTGTATCCACAAAAATTTGGATGCAAAGCACGACACAAACTAACTTTACAATGAACGAATACGGTATTAATACTGTAGACACATTGTAATCATAGTACGTTTAGGAATTCAGCCTATATGTTTTCATTTAACATTAACATACATATATGTATTAATATGTGCTTTAGACCTGGTGTGATTGGAGGCGAAGTATAAAAACCAGATTAGCAGAAAATAAAGCCTCAATAAAAAAAACTGGTGGAGGAGATTTCACCCATAGATGAGCAACTGGCAATCACATGCGACATTTTCCAAGCAGTTGAGGGCGTAACAATGGCAAAAACCTTTGGCGGATCTATCAAAAAGGAATGCGATGAAAATGTAAAGGAAAAGACAAACATTCCGCGCAAAGTTTCTCAAGATCCACAGTTTAAACCACCACCGGCGTCCATTTCACATACCACGGATCCACAATTTACACCTCCAACATCTTCCCTGCCTAAGATTAGTAATGTGTCTACTCCTCAAAGAAAAAGAAAATGTTTGAACGGAGATATTTTAAATGTAATGGAGGAGGAAAAAGAAAACTTTAAGTACGAGCTGCAAATATCGAAGAAGTTAATGAGACCTTAAAAAATCAGTCAAGATATTTAACCTTTAACTTATCACGTGGTAATAAATTTTACACCGTTGTTTTTATTTCATTAACAACTTTTCGCTCTTGCACGCAAATATTTTTATATCCTCAGTACCCTCATATTATATTACGATCTTATAATCAGTGCTATTTGTTTTGTGTTAGGTTACAGTAAGGTGGAGATATTTGAGTGTGGGTGTAAAGTTTACTACACGTCGTCATATGTGTCATTTCCTTATAGAAAATGTTTTACTACCACTTCGTAGTTTGTGTGATTTTTTCATAGAAAATGTAAGAAAATATTTTACCATCACGTCGTCGTTTGTGTGATTTCTTCATAGAATATATTTTACTATCACATCTACATAAGCGTAACTTTTTTTTTGTAAAAAATGTTTTTAGTTTGTTTTTGAGTTTTAAAACAAGTTTTTCAACATTTGGATATTAGTTTACAGTAGGGATGTAACGAATGCCGATACCGATATATCGGCGATATTTCAGATTTTCCGATACATCGGTATCGGCGATATTTTACTGTCGATACAGCGATACTTTAAAAGATTTTTTCAGAGTTTTTTCTGACAAATTATTTATTTTTTGTTAATTTTACCATGAACTAAACTCGTTTCGTTATTTTTTAAATCTTATTAATATCTATTTTAAAAATTAATAATATTTTATACTATTATTTTGTAAAAAAATTATTATTTTTTTGTTAATTTTACCATGAATTCAAATTCAATTCGTTGTTTTTTAAATCTTATTCCAGCAAAAAAGACACTCCAAAGAAGTCATGAAAATGTAGAATTCGCGACCCGGAAGTACGAGTATTGCAAATTTGGATAATTTCTAATTAGTTTTACATATCCTTGCCATTGCAAGAAGTTCTGTTTTTCGATTACCAATCACGAATTGGAAGCGATGCTCGGACAAATTTCTTTTTCGGTGTTCTATAATGATTTTTCCTCAAGAAAAAAGGATAAAAAATTACCCGTTTTCACAATTTTTTTAATGCGAGTATGGCGGGAATTTTTTAAAATTATAAACAAATTTAAATTTTTTCTTGCTTTTCTACTAATTACACTTTGCGACAAATAAAGACTTTTGGAAAAACACAAGAACTGGACAGTACAGGTCGATTGTCCTACAATGGGGTAGTAAAACCCTTTACTCAGTTTAGCGAATTTGGTTACCAATTTTTTTATGGACCTCCAAAGTTTCTGAAAATCAAAAAACGGTGTCGTCAGTATTTGGCCAACAGCTAATTCAAACTATATAATACCGCTTAACTATATATGGCAATAATGTAGCTAAAAGTCTGCTTAACAGATTTTTTTTAACATTTCATGCCAAACATTTTTTTCGTCAACTTTTTGTTGAAAAAATTAAGAAAAAAATGTTTTTTTCACTTTTTTCAGAATAACTTACAGGGACTTGTAATTTTTAACTAACAATATTTGGCAAACTTATAGCTACGGTAGAGCTGAACAACTTTTGTGAACATATCAATACAATCTGCACGTCTCTAGGCACTCTAATAGCTCACACAGACCACTTTTTACCTTAAAATTTTTAGTTTTTCACTATTTTTTATGCTAAAAAATATTTTTTTTTTGAAAATAATATATTCAAGTGCATACTTCTTTGTATGTTTCACTAACATTTTGTGCCCAGAAAAATAATATGATCCTGTACTTTTTTTGAAAAAAAAATTAAGAAAAATTGTTTTATTCACTTTTTTCATTACGATTATTTGGCAAAACAGCAACAAACAATAAAAAATAGTAAATACTAAAATCAGCAACATAAGAAGTGGAAAAATAACAAAGAAAGCAAAAAAATACAATAAAAATTAGCCTAACTCGTAAAAAATGAAAACTTTTAAGGTAGAAATTTGTTTTTCTGGTCTGTTTACATTTACCAGATACATTCAGATTGTATTGACATGCTCACAAAAGTTGTTCAGTTTACCGTAGCTACAACTTTGCCAAATATTGTTAATAAAAAATTACGAGTCCCTGTATGTTATTCTGGAAAAAGTGAAAAAATTTGTTTTTCCTTAATTTTTTAAAAAAGGTGCACGAAAAAATAATTTTTTAGCATAAAATGGTAATAAAATCTTTTTAGCGAACTTTTAGCTACATTATTGCCATATATAGTTAAGCGGTATCACCGAGTTTGAATTTTCTCTTGGCCAAAAGTTGATGACACCTTTTTTTGAGGGCCCGCTGATTTTCCAAAACTTTGGAGGTCCATAAAACGAAATTAGTCACCAAATTCGGCAAGGTAAGTATAGGGTTTTACTACCCCGTTGTAGTATTGGGTGATTTTATAAGAACTATCGGAAAGTAAAAAAAAAACACATAAAATTCAGAAAAATGCATGAAATATTTATTTGGATCGATAGTTGGGTCGATATAATTTAATGTTTGAAGATTATTTCATGCAAATGTTGGCCGCGGCTGCGCCTCAAATGGTCCATCCGCTTAGTCCAATTTTGGCATACTCTTTCCAACATTTCGGCCGGTATCTCACGAATAATGTTGGCAATGTTGGCTTCCAGTGCGTCAATCGAAGCGGGCTTGTCGCTATAGACATTAGCCTTAACATAGCCCCACAAAAAATAGTCTAGAGGCGTTAAATCGCACGATCTGGGCGGCCAATTGACTGGTCCCAAGCGTGAAATAAACTGTTCACCGAACTCGCCTCTCAATTGGTCCATTGTTTCGCGTGCTGTGTGGCATGTGGCACCGTCTTGTTGAAACCACATGTCATGCAAGTCAAGCTCTTCCATTTTGGGCAGAAAAAAGTTTGTTATCATCGCACGGTAGCGCTCACCATTCACAGTAACGTTGTGATTCGCATCATCTTTGAAGAAATACGGCCCAATGATGCCGCCAGCCCAAAATCCGCACCAAACGGTTGTTTTTTGTGGATGCATTGGTAGCTCTTGCAATGCTTCTGGCTGCTCTTCACTCCAAATACGGCAGTTTTGCTTGTTCACGTATCCATTCAACCAGAAATGAGCCTCGTCGCTGAACACAATTCTTCGATAAAAAATTGGATCTTCATCTAACTTTTCAAGAGCCCATTCACCAAAAATTTGGAAGCGTTGTTCGTTTGTAAGACGATTCATGATTAAATTATAGACCAAACTGAAGATGTTTGACAGTGACACAAGATACAAAACGTGCGTGAACTGTCAAAACTAGTGTTGCCAAAAAGATAATAGCAAAAAAATCACTCGTTACAATCGAATCTATACTGTCAAGTCCGTGTGTTTTTTGGACTGTTGCACTTTGTTATCTGCATATTTTTAATAAAAAATACTTCCAATTTTTTATACTGGGTTAATATCAATTTTAAATATTAATAATTAAAACTGTAATTTTGTATAATAAAAAAATTGCACTTGAGTTTTGTTAATATAAACTTGAACTCAATTTCAATATTCGTATCGGTATCGGCGATATTTATTTTTAAGTATCGGTATCGGTATCGGATCGGCAAAACGGCGTATCGTTACATCCCTAGTTTACAGTTACATAGTGGAAAATGTGCACATTCCAAAAATATGAACATACAGAGAAGCAGCAGCAAACAATAGTTAAAAGGAAATGGTGTAATATTTACCACCACCTCTTCCTATACGTTACAACTTTGTACCTCGTGACAGCTTAAAAGACTAGTTGTTATTTTTTGACATGTAAGAGATATTGAAGTGTTCCTTTTTTTTAGTAAATATACTCTTAGGCTGTGGAAAAATGTCATTTAATTTTTTGTTGAGCTCATATTTTTCAAATGTACAATTAAACAAGAAATCTATTTCTTTGTTCATATCAAAGTGGGTTATAAAATAAACAATGGTTTTTTAAAAAAATTTCGGTATTTTTAAATTGTTCTTCCTAACTCCGTATTCAGAAGTAATTAAACTTGAGTAATGTAAGTATGAAACCATTATAATATATAAACGTAATAATAATACCTTAAAAATAAATTGGTGTAAAATTTACTACCACCTCTTCATACATATTAAAAGTTTTCACGTAGTAAGGTTAAGAAATCTCAATAGAAACATTGACGAACTCCGTTCAATTAAAAAAAAAAAAGAATTTGAAGAGGCAAAAAGGCACCAATTAAAAATGGAAAATATTGCCATGGAGCGGAATAAACTTAAATTAGAACTTTTAAAACTGGAGAAATTTAAGATGGGTATTGTAGATGATTAGGCCATATTTGTTATCATCCCCCTTATTTTATAACTATTTATCGACGCCAAATCGAGACAATAAAAAAAGTCGGTGACTTACGTACAACAATTGAACTATTTTTGATATTCCCCCTTATTCTGTAACTATCTGTCGACGTCACGGCATGAAAATACCAAAAAAAATGGCACTTGTCTACTCGCTGTCGACAAACATTTACTACTATTGACAGCCTCTTCCTATTTTCTATGCCTTGGAGAATAGTAAGTGGCTGTCAGTGATAGTAAATTGTTGTCGATGACGAGTAGAAATGTACCAATTTTTTGGTAGTGTCTTGACGTGACGTCGACAAATAGTTACGGAATAATGGAGAATGGGTTGACGTGACGTCTACAAACAGTTAGAGAATAAGGGGTAATATTAAGCAATCTTAAACTGTAATAACTATTGTAACTGAATTTCCTGTTAATTTAATATTTTAACGTGCTTTTTACCCAAATTAATATTTTACTATTCAGTAAAATACTACAAATACAGCACAAGAAGATGGTTTTAGTATCCGTAAATTTTTCATAGAAATGCATTTTTGATGCTTTTGCTTCTGATTCTTCCATCTCCAATTGAATCCAAAGTGGGCATAGCATTTCTTCAAGAATATTAAGTATATTCCACAATATTTTACAAAACGTCGTACGGCCAATACATATGTTAAGATCATTGTCAATAACTCCTTAAAAAGACCCGACAGCTAAGAATCGTAAGACGCTAGCTAGGCGCAATATTTCTGGAACTGAACTTTTATTCATACGTGTGGCAGTTTTTTCCAGAATCATCATAAAAGCACTTTTATTTAAGCGATAAAGAGCTATAAAACTAAACAAAGCCTCAATTGAACTTTATGGCTCTACATATGTGTATGTACATATGTATATTCCACATATTATAGTATATTATATACTTACGCATGGTCTGGTATGTCCAATGGATTGGTATATGAATGTAGAAATACTCGTACCCCCTTTTTCACAGTGTAAAGTTAAAAGTTAACGAATACTTTAACGGAGAGTTTTGTATGCCGAGTTTGCCATTAAAGACCACGTTAACTTTTAATCATATTGTGAAAAGGGGGGTTAATAAAATAAATGACTTTTAAGTTTTGTTAAGTATTTAAAATGTCAATATCAGTTAATTCTAAAAAAAAGTTTCGGCAAGTTTCGGATTCGCCGGATATTCGGCCTTTTTGCCGAATAATAGGTTCGGTTCGATTTCGGCCTCAAAAAACTGGTTCGGTTGAACTCTACTAATTTGTAATTTAATTTATAATGAAACAACAGTTAAGTTAAGAGAAATAAACAAAATTATAATGATAAATACACTTTGTCCTAACTCGACTTAAATGTTATACCTTGTGACCACAGATATACCTTTTATATTACTTTGTAAACGATATATAAGATTCGGCACAGCCGAATATAGCACTCTTACTTGTTTTATATGTAAACACACACATCCATAAATATGTAAGTACCCTGCAGACAAAATGACTAGTATGTGGTTAGAAATATACTAGTTGCTTTTTTATTCAGACTATTTGCCTAACTGTCCTTTTTCCATTTTAATATTAGGTTGTCATAGGAGCCCAACTAGTTCATTTTTACATAGTTAGTTGAAATACTAGTTTTTATAGACTAGTGCGCTTACTAGTTTCTTTGTTTTATAGCTTTTTAAATATTAAAAAACATTTGGCTCAGCCGGGGTATGAACACACAGTCCTCATATTTCAAGGCATGTACTCTATCCACTGAGCCACTTTCTACTTATTATATTTAGAGCTAAAATTTTGTTTTATGTATTTACACCTGAAAATATGTCAATTTTTAAAAAATAATTTAAATGACTAGTATCATTACAACTAGTTGTAAGACTGTTCCAAAACGTTGTTGTTTGACTAGTATTGTTACTAGCCTCATTACAACTAGTAAGATGACAGTAATTTGTTGACTAGTAACGCTAAAACTAGTAATATGACTGTCCCAAAACGTAACTAGTTGTACATTTAGCTGCAGGGTATGTATATCGCAAACGTCCCAGCTAGCATTTGGGTGATTATTTTTTGCAAAAATCTCCTAAATGATTCTTCTGAGATCACTTTTAATGATTGAAAACTGATTTATCACTTGTGTGATTGAAAAAGGATTCACATATGATTCATCTATATGATCAAATAATGATTTCTTGAAAACACAGCAACAAAATGTAAAGAAACCGCAAAAAGATCATGATATTTTTTAGCATCATTTTGAAATCACATTTTGCTCAGTTGGATGATAAAGAATTTCTTACTATGCTATTGCTTTTGTTTATAACGGTAAACTTTTTTACTTTCAATGAAGAAACAGCTTCAACATTTACATATTATGAATTTTTGTTTAGTCGTCTCGTTAAAGTCGCGGGGAGTACATTGTTACTTTTTTGTAAGAGACGAAAAAGACTCCCCAATGGTTATAAATACAACCAGAAAATTGCTCAGAAATTAATCAGCAAAATGTATCATAAATGATTCTTAGCGATGATTTATCTGTAGGGTACCATTTTCTCACAACGAGGGAATCATTTATGATTGAAAAATGAGCTCATATGCGGATTCCCAAAAGATTAGATTATGATAAAAAAATATATATAATTTACGATTGAAAAATGATTCGAAAAAGACTCCCCAATGATTATAAATACTACCAGAAAATTGCTCAGAAATTAATCAGCAAAACGTATCATAAATGATTCTTTGTGATGATTCATCTGTAGGGTACCATTTTCTAACAACGAGGGAATCATTTATGATCGGAAAATGAGCTCATATGCGATTATTTTGCCCGTAATGCTGATTCTCAAACGATTCGATTATGATACAAAATGCTAACTGGGGTATAACACAAAAAATTATTTTTATTCATTTTTGTATAGAAACAAGTAAAGCAAATGATTCACACATGAATAAACAAGACATAAATTTAAAAAATCAAAAAACCCGACTGCGTAAAAAAAATAAAAGAAAACAATTTTAACCCGTCACAGATCCTAAATGGTCATTCGAAATTAAAAATCATAAGAAAAACCTAAAGATAATTTTCAAATACCTGTCGAATGATACCCATTTTGATATTATTCACCGAATTTTTAATTTTTTTCGTATAAACAAAATGGCGTCTGTTGGCCGCCATATTGAATTTTGACTCCCCGGATAAAAAAAAATCAAGTTTCATTTATGACAATTTGTCACGCATGTGAAAATTCAAGTGTTCATAAATGAATTATTCTGAACCCTGATATAATACTAACACCAAACTTATTGGCCCATAATCATAGTCAAACAATATAGTTGGTTTGTTCTAGAAATAACTTAATATTTAAAACATTTTATTATTTATTTTTCCATTGCACACAAAATGTTGAAATATGAGGCAAGTGGCATCTCCAATTAGCTGACTTTGAACCAACGCGCACAATATAGATAAACGCATAACCAATACAGCTACACTTTATTTTAACCAACTTGTCAAACTCTATATACACACGAATTTTTATATCGAGTTTGACAGACTTGATAAAAACTGCTGATGATCATTTGCTCTAGTGATTGTACCTATTAGACCTGCCTTGTTTTGTACATAAAAGAAAGAGAAGAACACAAAACAAAAAAGGAACAAAAAATGCAAATGTTCAAAAATAACTTATGTCTATTGTTAAACTGACACGTTTAGTCTTTAAAATAAGAATAAAAAAAATTTTAAAGAGAATTTTCATTTATTTAGACAACAATTACACTGCAAATTGTTCACAGAAGAAAAAAGTATTATTTAATGTGGGGTTAAGCTAGTTAAAAGCAGCTTCGGCTATTTTTAAGTTTGAAACAGACTTTTGCCTGTAAAGTGTACTTTTTATTGTCTATAATAAACTAAAAGCATATATTTGACAAAAGTAACCTTTAAAACTCTTAAAGTATACTTTATGACTATGATTATGTGCCATTATGTGTGTCGCGTTCGCTATCGTAAGTGTAGTTTTATCAACAACAAATAAATTTATTACTTTAACATGCATATATGTATATGTACATATATATTTATATACAGAAATGTTTATCTAGATAGGTAAAACGTGTGCCGAAAATAAAAGGGAAGCAAACATGCGGTACCTGGAAAAAATTAAAGGAAATCCTCTAAGGTACAAAGAATTTTGCGATAAAGCAGCCGAAAGAATAAGAAAACGCCGTGAAAAGCAATTGAATTTAGTAAGAGCGAGTAGCAAGCTGCTAAAAAAACGGGAGAGGTCGTATAACGCAGAAAATATTGCGTGATAGAAAGAAAAGTGATGCTAAGGAAAAAGAGAAGTTTAAGCCCTAAGGTTTAGTTAGTTTTGACATACCCATAACTATAGAAAACAGCTGTCCGAACCAACCTTATGGACAACAGTGTAGTTGATTATATGTGACTTGCCATAACGCCATAACCATAGAAACCCATTGAATTTTGGTCTTCTGCCATAAACATAAGCTGAGAGAACGAATTTATTCTACATTTTCTCTTTTGTTTTTATTTTTCACCTTCGCTGTATTTTTTAATTTATATATTCGCTTGTGCTTCTTCGTATATTCCTAGATTTTATTTTTTAGCGTATTTTCTAATAAAATGGATAAAAAAAAGCTGCTTATGGTTAAGGCAAAACTAATCGAAGGCAGTAAGTTTGGTTATGGCTATGGCCAAAGTTATGGCTATGGTGTTATGGTATGGTACGACTAATTGAAAAATTTCCATGTAAAATCGCCGAAAACCAGGTTAGTTTAACTTTTTTCGGTAGTGAAGTTAAGAGAAATAAACAAAATTATAATGATAAATACACTTTGTCCTAACTCGACTTAAATGTTATACCTTGTGACCACAGATATACCTTTTATATTACTTTGTGAAGGATATATAAGATTTGGCACAGCCGAATATAGCACTCTTACTTGTTTTATATGTAAACGCACACATCCATAAATATGTCAGTACCCTGCAGACAAATGACTAGTATGTGGTTAGAAATATACTAGTTGCTTTTTTATTCAGACTATTTGCCTAACTGTCCTTTTTGCATATATCGAACTATCGATTTTAATGTTAGGTTGTCATAGGAGCCCAACTAGTTCATTTGTAAATAGTTAGTTGAAATACTAGTTTTTATAGACTAGTGCGCTTACTAGTTTCTTTGTTTTATAGCTTTTTAAATATTAAAAAACATAAATGCTCAGCCGGGGTATGAACACACAGTCCTCATATTTCAAGGCATGTACTCTATCCACTGAGCCACTTTCTACTTATTATATTTAGAGCTAAAATTTTGTTTTATGTATTTACACCTGAAAATATGTCAATTTTTAAAAAATAATTTAAATGACTAGTATCATTACAAATAGTTGTAAGACTGTTCCAAAACGTTGTTGTTTGACTAGTATTGTTACTAGCCTCATTACAACTAGTAAGATGACAGTAATTTGTTGACTAGTAACGCTAAAACTAGTAATATGACTGTCCCAAAACGTAACTAGTTGTACATTTAGCTGCAGGGTATGTATATCGCAAACGTCCCAGCTAGCATTTGGGTGATTATATTTTGCAAAAATCTCCTAAATGATTCTTCTGAGATCACTTTTGATGATTGAAAACTGATTTATCACTTGTGTGATTGAAAAAGGATTCACATATGATTCATCTATATGATCAAATAATGATTTCTTGAAAACACAGCAACAAAATGTAAAGAAACCGCAAAAAGATCATGATATTTTTTAGCATCATTTTGAAATCACATTTTGCTCAGTTGGATGATAAAGAATTTCTTGCTATGCTATTGCTTTTGTTTATAACGGTAAACTTTTTTACTTTCAATGAAGAAACAGCTTCAACATTTACATATTATGAATTTTTGTTTAGTCGTCTCGTTAAAGTCGCGGGGAGTACATTGTTACTTTTTTGTAAGAGACGAAAAAGACTCTCCAATGGTTATAAATACGACCAGAAAATTGCTCAGAAATTAATCAGCAAAATGTATCATAAATGATTCTTAGCGATGATTTATCTGTAGGGTACCATTTTCTCACAACGAGGGAATCATTTATTATTGAAAAATGAGCTCATATGCGGATTCCCAAAAGATTAGATTATGATAAAAAAAATATATATAATTTACGATTGAAAAATTATTCGAAAAAGACTCCCCAATGATTATAAATACTACCAGAAAATTGCTCAGAAATTAATCAGCAAAACGTATCATAAATGATTCTTTGTGATGATTCATCTGTAGGGTACCATTTTCTAACAACGAGGGAATCATTTATGATCGGAAAATGAGCTCATATGCGATTATTTTGCCCGTAATGCTGATTCTCAAACGATTCGATTATGACACAAAATGCTAGCTGGGGTATAACACAAAAAATTATTTTTATTCATTTTTGTATAGAAACAAGTAAAGCAAATGATTCACACATGAATAAACAAGACATAAATTTAAAAAATCAAAAAACCCGACTGCGTATAAAAAATAAAAGAAAACAATTTTAACCCGTCACAGATCCTAAATGGTCATTCGAAATTAAAAATCATAAGAAAAACCTAAAGATAATTTTCAAATACCTGTCGAATGATACCCATTTTGATATTATTCACCGAATTTTTAATTTTTTTCGTATAAACAAAATGGCGTCTATTGGCCGCCATATTGAATTTTGACTCCCCGGATAAAAAAAAATCAAGTTTCATTTATGACAATTTGTCACGCATGTGAAAATTCAAGTGTTCATAAATGAATTATTCTGAACCCTGATATAATACTAACACCAAACTTATTGGCCCATAATCATAGTCAAACAATATAGTTGGTTTGTTCTAGAAATAACTTAATATTTAAAACATTTTAATATTTATTTTTCCATTGCACACAAAATGTTGAAATATGAGGCAAGTGGCATCTCCAATTAGCTGACTTTGAACCAACGCGCACAATATAGATAAACGCATAACCAATACAGCTACACTTTATTTTAACCAACTTGTCAAACTCTATATACACACGAATTTTTATATCGAGTTTGACAGACTTGATAAAAACTGCTGATGATCATTTGCTCTAGTGATTATACCTATTAGACCTGCCTTGTTTTGTACATAAAAGAAAGAGAAGAACACAAAACAAAAAAGGAACAAAAAATGCAAATGTTCAAAAATAACTTATGTCTATTGTTAAACTGACACGTTTAGTCTTTAAAATAAGAATAAAAAAAATTTTAAAGAGAATTTTCATTTATTTAGACAACAATTACACTGCAAATTGTTCACAGAAGAAAAAAGTATTATTTAATGTGGGGTTAAGCTAGTTAAAAGCAGCTTCGGCTATTTTTAAGTTTGAAACAGACTTTTGCCTGTAAAGTGTACTTTTTATTGTCTATAATAAACTAAAAGCATATATTTGACAAAAGTAACCTTTAAAACTCTTAAAGTATACTTTATGACTATGATTATGTGCCATTATGTGTGTCGCGTTCGCTATCGTAAGTGTAGTTTTATCAACAACAAATAAATTTATTACTTTAACATGCATATATGTATATGTACATATATATTTATATACAGAAATGTTTATCTAGATAGGTAAAACGTGTGCCGAAAATAAAAGGGAAGCAAACATGCGGTACCTGGAAAAAATTAAAGGAAATCCTCTAAGGTACAAAGAATTTTGCGATAAAGCAGCCGAAAGAATAAGAAAACGCCGTGAAAAGCAATTGAATTTAGTAAGAGCGAGTAGCAAGCTGCTAAAAAAACGGGAGAGGTCGTATAACGCAGAAAATATTGCGTGATAGAAAGAAAAGTGATGCTAAGGAAAAAGAGAAGTTTAAGCCCTAAGGTTTAGTTAGTTTTGACATACCCATAACTATAGAAAACAGCTGTCCGAACCAACCTTATGGACAACAGTGTAGTTGATTATATGTGACTTGCCATAACGCCATAACCATAGAAACCCATTGAATTTTGGTCTTCTGCCATAAACATAAGCTGAGAGAACGAATTTATTCTACATTTTCTCTTTTGTTTTTATTTTTCACCTTCGCTGTATTTTTTAATTTATATATTCGCTTGTGCTTCTTCGTATATTCCTAGATTTTATTTTTTAGCGTATTTTCTAATAAAATGGATAAAAAAAGCTGCTTATGGTTAAGGCAAAATTAATCGAAGGCAGTAAGTTTGGTTATGGCTATGGCCAAAGTTATGGCTATGGTGTTATGGTATGGTACGACTAATTGAAAAATTTCCATGTAAAATCGCCGAAAACCAGGTTAGTTTAACTTTTTTCGGTAGTGATTTTGCTTCATAGGCGTTTCATTTTAATTCAATATGATTTACAATAAATTGACGGAAAATTTATCCTTTTGAATTAACTATATTTCATGTTGATTTAATATTGCAGTACAGTTAAATCAAAATGAAGTTGATACTAAAATAATACGAAAAATCATGTTGAATCAACGTTATTTCGAGTTGAAACAATGTGAATTTGATATAGAAACAACACGAAGAATCATGTTGAATCAATGTTATTTCAAGTTTAAACAACGTGAATTTAGTATTGAAACAACACTAAGAATCATGTCGAATTATAGTTATATCAAGCTGAAACAACATGACTTTAATGAAGCTATTTTATTAACCATTTTACTTACGTGATAGGCATCAGAAAACTTTCTATTGTAGCTGGCTGCCCCACCCAAGATTTGAACTCGTACCACCTGCATGATAGTCCACGCGCTAACCACTGCAGCCACAACAGCTTCAAACTTTACTTTATCTATACACTAAATAAATACCATCGCGCGTAAAATGAATTTCATTTTAATTCATAATGATTTAAATGATTATTTAACATAAAACTTATTTTGTTAAAACTTATTTTATTAAAGTTATAGTCATGTTGATTTAAAACGAAATGTAACGTTTATAACAAAGCTGATTTAACAGTGAAAAATTTTAAATCAAGGAGATTTAAGATTAGATTAATATTTTTCATTTAAAACTAATATGAAGCAATGGTAATTTTAAACCAGCAGCAGTAAATTTGCGATGGTAATTCGTTTTTTTTTTCGTCTACATAGGCGTCACATGTAAGAATAAGCAACAACAAGTCACACAACTAAGCACAATAGTGAACTGTAGCAAAGCAAACAAACACTAACACACCTTAACGACAAATTATTTCATGTAAATTTAATATGATTTCAAATCACAATTGCGTCATGTTGATTTTACATTCCATTTTTTTCTGTGTGTACACCTGCAAGCAAACATTAAGAAAAGCAGTAAAGAAGGCAGAAAATTGAGAAAAAAGTTAAGCTGAAGGTCCATAACACGCATGTCACGCTTTAACGCGCTTTGTATGTGACAAGTTACATAGCACAAAGCGTAAAACGCGTAGACGCGTCTTACGCGAAAAGTTGGTTCACTATCTACTTTTGTATGCGTCGCCGGCGCCACGAAAAATTCCAGCTGTTTTTGATAGCCAAGAATGAAAAATTATACTCTATTTTCAATGTTATCGATAAATATGTTCGTGTCATATATATATATATATATATATATATATATATATATATATATATATATATATATATATATATATATATATATATATATATATATATATATATATATATATATATATATATATATATATATATATATATATATATATATATATATATATATATATATATATATATATATATATATATATATATATATATATATATATATATATATATATATATATATATATATATATATATATATATATATATATATATATATATATATATATATATATATAATTACAAATCTCAACTTGAAATCTTGAAAATTCACGGTGTGTTCTAAAATTTTGTTGTCTATCTGCGTACTTAGTTTTTATGTTTTCTATAAATTCAGTTTTGCCTTTTTGGCCAGGTTTTTGGCTCAAATACTCCTCCTTGGCTTAAGTTAATTTTTAATTTAATTATTGGATCAAATTATTTTTTATTTAGGAAAGAAATTCTAAAGCATGTGAATATTGAACATTCAAAGAAAAATTTTTTTAAATTTTAAATTTTCAGAAGCGTTTTATTTACCTGCATGAAAATAATACCAAACTTAATTTTTTAATATATATTTCCTTACATTGAAATCGGATAAAATTTGGTGTTGTGACGTACTTCTTACATAGCGCTTCAATAACTTTAAAGCTGAAAGTCCATACCACTCGTTTCATGGTTTCGCGTTTTGTGCGTTTCATACTTTTGGCGCATTTGTAAATTGAAGTTACATGCAACGTGTTTTGTGCGCCAAGTTCTTTTGTTTTGATCAGTGGTAGTGCAAATTTTTTTGTAAATTAAAAATCACTATTGCAAAAATTAAATGTAAAATTCAGATTGAAAAATAATTTGTGGAATCCATTGAGATTATTCATGCATTCATTGAGTTATGCATCCATTGCATTCACTGAGTTTATACATCAATTACGCTTGCTTAATAAATTGATAAAATGAATAAACATAACAGACATGAGACACAGTACGTAAATGTAGTCGATAACTGCAATGCAAATTTTGCTCATGAAAAAATTGTGGTAAAAAATTAATTTTCATGAATTTTATTCTTGAAAATATTTGTAAATATATGAACGTTTATTTTTAATTAAAAAACATTTTTTTAAAGAAATATATAGAAAAAACTAATATATGACACGAACATATTTATCGATAACATTGAAAATAGAGTATAATTTTTCATTCTTGGCTATCAAAAACAGCTGGAATTTTTCGTGGCGCCGGCGACGCATACAAAAGTAGATAGTGAACCAACTTTTCGCGTAAGACGCGTCTACGCGTTTTACGCTTTGTGCTATGTAATTTGTCACATACAAAGCGCGTTAAAGCGTGACATGCGTGTTATGGACCTTCAGCTTAACTTTTTTCTCAATTTTCTGCCTTCTTTACTGCTTTTCTTAATGTTTGCTTGCAGGTGTACACAAAAAAAAAAAATGGAATGTAAAATCAACATGACGCAATTGTGATTTGAAATCATATTAAATTTACATGAAATAATTTGTCGCTAAGGTGTGTTAGTGTTTGTTTGCTTTGTTCATTGCTACAGTTCACTATTGTGCTTAGTTGTGTGACTTGTTGTTGCTTATTCTTACATGTGACGCCTATGTAGACGAAAAAAAAACGAATTACCATAGCAAATTTACTGCTGCTGGTTTAAAATTGCCATTGTTTCATATTAGTTTTAAATGAAAAATATTAATCTAATCTTAAATCTCCTTGATTTAAAATTTTTCACTGTTAAATCAGCTTTGTTATAAACGTTACATTTCGTTTTAAATCAACATGACTATAACTTTAATAAAATAAGTTTTAACAAAATAAGTTTTATGTTAAATAATCATTTAAATCATTATGAATTAAAATGAAATTCATTTTACGCGCGATGGTATTTATTTAGTGTATAGATAAAGTAAAGTTTGAAGCTGTTGTGGCTGCAGTGGTTAGCGCGTGGACTATCATGCAGGTGGTACGAGTTCAAATCTTGGGTGGGGCAGCCAGCTACAATAGAAAGTTTTCTGATGCCTATCACGTAAGTAAAATGGTTAATAAAATAGCTTCATTATAGTCATGTTGTTTCAGCTTGATATAACTATAATTCGACATGATTCTTAGTGTTGTTTCAATACTAAATTCACGTTGTTTAAACTTGAAATAACATTGATTCAACATGATTCTTCGTGTTGTTTCTATATCAAATTCACATTGTTTCAACTCGAAATAACGTTGATTCAACATGATTTTTCGTATTATTTTAGTATCAACTTCATTTTGATTTAACTGTACTGCAATATTAAATCAACATGAAATATAGTTAATTCAAAAGGATAAATTTTCCGTCAATTTATTGTAAATCATATTGAATTAAAATGAAACGCCTATGAAGCAAAATCACTACCGAAAAAAGTTAAACTAACCTGGTTTTCGGCGATTTTACATGGAAATTTTTCTGTGTGTAAAGGTTCAATTAGTCGTACCATACCATAACACCATAGCCATAACTTTGGCCATAGCCATAACCCAACTTACTGCCTTCGATTAGTTTTGCCTTAACCATAAGCAGCTTTTTTTATCCATTTTATTAGAAAATACGCTAAAAAATAAAATCTAGGAATATACGAAGAAGCACAAGCGAATATATAAATTAAAAAATACAGCGAAGGTGAAAAATAAAAACAAAAGAGAAAATGTAGAATAAATTCGTTCTCTCAGCTTATGTTTATGGCAGAAGACCAAAATTCAATGGGTTTCTATGGTTATGGCGTTATGGCAAGTCACATATAATCAACTACAGTGTTGTCCATAAGGTTGGTTCGGACAGCTGTTTTCTATAGTTATGGGTATGTCAAAACTAGCTAAACCTTAGGGCTTAAACTTCTCTTTTTCCTTAGCATCACTTTTCTTTCTATCACGCAATATTTTCTGCGTTATACGACCTCTCCCGTTTTTTAGCAGCTTGCTACTCGCTCTTACTAAATTCAATTGCTTTTCACGGCGTTTTCTCATTCTTTCGGCTGCTTTATCGCAAAATTCTTTGTACCTTAGAGGATTTCCTTTAATTTTTTCCAGGTACCGCATGTTTGCTTCCCTTTTATTTTCGGCACACGTTTTACCTATCTAGATAAACATATCTGTATATAAATATATATGTACATATACATATATGCATGTTAAAGTAATAAATTTATTTGTTGTTGATAAAACTACACTTACGATAGCGAACGCGACACACATAACGGCACATAATCATAGTCATAAAGTATACTTTAAGAGTTTTAAAGTTTACTTTTGTCAAATATATGCTTTTAGTTTATTATAGACAATAAAAAGTACACTTTACAGGCAAAAGTCTGTTTCAAACTTAAAAATAGCCGAAGCTGCTTTTAACTAGCTTAACCCCACATTAAATAATACTTTTTTCTTCTGTGAACAATTTGCAGTGTAATGGTTGTCTAAATAAATGAAAATTCTCTTTAAAATTTTTTTTATTCTTATTTTAAAGGCTAAACGTGTCAGTTTAACAATACACATAAGTTATTTTTGAACATTTGCATTTTTTGTTCCTTGTTTGTTTTGTGTTCTTCTCTTTCTTTTATGTACAAAACAAGGCAGGTCTAATAGGTACAATCACTAGAGCAAATGATCATCAGCAGTTTTTATCAAGTCTGTCAAACTCGATATAAAAATTCGTGTGTATATAGATTTTGACAAGTTGGTTAAAATAAAGTGTAGCTGTATTGGTTATGCGTTTATCTATATTGTGCGCGTTGGTTCAAAGTCAGCTAATTGGAGATGCCACTTGCCTCATATTTCAACATTTTGTGTGCAATGGAAAAATAAATAATAAAATGTTTTAAATATTAAGTTATTTCTAGAACAAACCAACTATATTGTTTGACTATGATTATGGGCCAATAAGTTTGGTGTTAGTATTATATCAGGGTTCAGAATAATTCATTTATGAACACTTGAATTTTCACATGCGTGACAAATTGTCATAAATGAAACTTGATTTTTTTTATCCGGGGAGTCAAAATTCAATATGGCGGCCAACAGACGCCATTTTGTTTATACGAAAAAAATTAAAACTTCGGTGAATAATATCAAAATGGGTATCATTCGACAGGTATTTGAAAATTATCTTTAGGTTTTTCTTATGATTTTTAATTTCGAATGACCATTTAGGATCTGTGACGGGTTAAAATTGTTTTCTTTTATTTTTTTTACGCAGTCGGGTTTTTTGATTTTTTAAATTTATGTCTTGTTTATTCATGTGTGAATCATTTGCTTTACTTGTTTCTATACAAAAATGAATAAAAATAATTTTTTGTGTTATACCCCAGTTAGCATTTTGTATCATAATCGAATCGTTTGAGAATCAGCATTACGGGCAAAATAATCGCATATGAGCTCATTTTCCGATCATAAATGATTCCCTCGTTGTTAGAAAATGGTACCCTACAGATGAATCATCACAAAGAATCATTTATGATACGTTTTGCTGATTAATTTCTGAGCAATTTTCTGGTAGTATTTATAATCATTGGGGAGTATTTTTCGAATCATTTTTCAATCGTAAATTATATATATTTTTTTATCATAATCTAATCTTTTGGGAATCCGCATATGAGCTCATTTTTCAATCATAAATGATTCCCTCGTTGTGAGAAAATGGTACCCTACAGATAAATCATCGCTAAGAATCATTTATGATACATTTTGCTGATTAATTTCTGAGCAATTTTCTGGTTGTATTTATAACCATTGGGGAGTCTTTTTCGTCTCTTACAAAAAAGTAACAATGTACTCCCCGCGACTTTAACGAGAGGACTAAACAAAAATTCATAATATGTAAATGTTGAAGCTGTTTCTTCATTGAAAGTAAAAAAGTTTACCGTTATAAACAAAAGCAATAGCATAGCAAGAAATTCTTTATCATCCAACTGAGCAAAATGTGATTTCAAAATGATGCTAAAAAAATATCATGATCTTTTTGCGGTTTCTTTACATTTTGTTGCTGTGTTTTCAAGAAATCATTATTTGATCATATAGATGAATCATATGTGAATCCTTTTTCAATCACACAAGTGATAAATCAGTTTTCAATCATCAAAAGTGATCTCAGAAGAATCATTTAGGAGATTTTTGCAAAAAATAATCACCCAAATGCTAGCTGGGACGTTTGCGATATACATACCCTGCAGCTAAATGTACAACTAGTTACGTTTTGGGACAGTCATATTACTAGTTTTAGCGTTACTAGTCAACAAATTACTGTCATCTTACTAGTTGTAATGAGGCTAGTAACAATACTAGTCAAACAACAACGTTTTGGAACAGTCTTACAACTAGTTGTAATGATACTAGTCATTTAAATTATTTTTTAAAAATTGACATATTTTCAGGTGTAAATACATAAAACAAAATTTTAGCTCTAAATATAATAAGTAGAAAGTGGCTCAGTGGATAGAGTACATGCCTTGAAATATGAGGACTGTGTGTTCATACCCCGGCTGAGCCAAATGTTTTTTAATATTTAAAAAGCTATAAAACAAAGAAACTAGTAAGCGCACTAGTCTATAAAAACTAGTATTTCAACTAACTATGTACAAATGAACTAGTTGGGCTCCTATGACAACCTAATATTAAAATCGATAGCTCGATATATGGAAAAAGGACAGTTAGGCAAATAGTCTGAATAAAAAAGCAACTAGTATATTTCTAACCACATACTAGTCATTTTGTCTGCAGGGTACTTACATATTTATGGATGTGTGTGTTTACATATAAAACAAGTAAGAGTGCTATATTCGGCTGTGCCGAATCTTATATATCCTTTACAAAGTAATATAAAAGGTATATCTGTGGTCACAAGGTATAACATTTAAGTCGAGTTAGGACAAAGTGTATTTATCATTATAATTTTGTTTATTTCTCTTAACTTAACTGTTGTTTCATTAAAAATTAAATTACAAATTAGTAGAGTTCAACCGAACCAGTTTTTGAGGCCGAAATCGAACCGAACCTATTATTCGGCAAAAAGGCCGAATATCCGGCGAATCCGAAACTTGCCGAAACTTTTTTTAGAATTAACTGATATTGACATTTTAAAAACTTAACAAAACTTAAAAGTCATTTATTTTATTAACCCCCCTTTTCACAATATGATTAAAAGTTAACGTGGTCTTTAATGGCAAACTCGGCATACAAAACTCTCCGTTAAAGTATTCGTTAACTTTTAACTTTACACTATGAAAAAGGGGGTACGAGTATTTCTACATTCATATACCAATCCATTGGACATACCAGACCATGCGTAAGTATATAATATACTATAATATGTGGAATATACATATGTACATACACATATGTACAGACATAAAGTTCAATTGAGGCTTTGTTTAGTTTTATAGCTCTTTATCGCTTAAATAAAAGTGCTTTTATGATGATTCTGGAAAAAACTGCCACACGTATGAATAATAGTTCAGTTCCAGAAATATTGCGCCTAGCTAGCGTTTTACGATTCTTAGCTGTCGGGTCTTTTTAAGGAGTTATTGACAATGATCTTAACATATGTATTGGCCGTACGACGTTTTGTAAAATATTGTGGAATATACTTAATATTCTTGAAGAAATGCTATGCCCAGTTTGGATTCAATTGGAGATGGAAGAATCAGAAGCAAAAGCATCAAAAATGCATTTCTATGAAAAATTTACGGATACTAAAACCATCTTCTTGTGCTGTATTTGTAGTATTTTACTGAATAGTAAAATATTAATTTGGGTAAAAAGCACGTTAAAATATTAAATTAACAGGAAATTCAGTTACAATAGTTATTACAGTTTAAGATTGCTTAATATTACCCCTTATTCTCTAACTGTTTGTAGACGTCACGTCAACCCATTCTCCATTATTCCGTAACTATTTGTCGACGTCACGTCAAGACACTACCAAAAAATTTGTACATTTCTACTCGTCATCGACAACAATTTACTATCACTGACAGCCACTTACTATTCTCCAAGGCATAGAAAATAGGAAGAGGCTGTCAATAGTACTAAATGTTTGTCGACAGCGAGTAGACAAGTGCCATTTTTTTTTTTGGTATTTTCATGCCGTGACGTCGACAGATAGTTACGGAATAAGGGGGAATATCAAAAATAGTTCAATTGTTGTACGTAAGTCACCGACTTTTGGTATTGTCTCGATTTGGCGTCGATAAATAGTTATAAAATAAGGGGGATGATAACACATATGGCCTAATCATCTACAATACCCATCTTAAATTTCTCCAGTCTTAAAAGTTCTAATTTAAGTTTATTCCGCTCCATGGCAATATTTTCCACTTTTAATTGGTGCCTTTTTGCCTCTTCAAATTCTTTTTTTTATAATTGAACGGAGTTCGTCAATGTTTCTATTGAGATTTCTTAACCTTACTACGTGAAAACTTTTAATATGTATGAAGAGGTGGTAGTAAATTTTACACCAATTTATTTTTAAGGTATTATTATTACGTTTATATATTATAATGGTTTCATACTTACATTACTCAAGTTTAATTACTTCTGAATACGGAGTTAGGAAGAACAATTTAAAAATACCGAAATTTTTTTAAAAAACCATTGTTTATTTTATAACCCACTTTGATATGAACAAAGAAATAGATTTCTTGTTTAATTGTACATTTGAAAAATATGAGCTCAACAAAAAATTAAATGACATTTTTCCACAGCCTAAGAGTATATTTACTAAAAAAAGGAACACTTCAATATCTCTTACATGTCAAAAAATAACAACTAGTCTTTTAAGCTGTCACGAGGTAAAAATTGTAACGTATAGGAAGAGGTGGTGGTAAATATTACACCATTTCCTTTTAACTATTGTTTGCTGCTGCTTCTCTGTATGTTCATATTTTTGGAATGTGCACATTTTCCACTATGTAACTGTAAACTAGGGATGTAACGATACGCCGTTTTGCCGATCCGATACCGATACCGATACTTAAAAATAAATATCGCCGATACCGATACGAATATTGAAATTGAGTTCAAGTTTATATTAACAAAACTCAAGTGCAATTTTTTTATTATACAAAATTACAGTTTTAATTATTAATATTTAAAATTGATATTAACCCAGTATAAAAAATTGGAAGTATTTTTTATTAAAAATATGCAGATAACAAAGTGCAACAGTCCAAAAAACACACGGACTTGACAGTATAGATTCGATTGTAACGAGTGATTTTTTTGCTATTATCTTTTTGGCAACACTAGTTTTGACAGTTCACGCACGTTTTGTATCTTGTGTCACTGTCAAACATCTTCAGTTTGGTCTATAATTTAATCATGAATCGTCTTACAAACGAACAACGCTTCCAAATTTTTGGTGAATGGGCTCTTGAAAAGTTAGATGAAGATCCAATTTTTTATCGAAGAATTGTGTTCAGCGACGAGGCTCATTTCTGGTTGAATGGATACGTGAACAAGCAAAACTGCCGTATTTGGAGTGAAGAGCAGCCAGAAGCATTGCAAGAGCTACCAATGCATCCACAAAAAACAACCGTTTGGTGCGGATTTTGGGCTGGCGGCATCATTGGGCCGTATTTCTTCAAAGATGATGCGAATCACAACGTTACTGTGAATGGTGAGCGCTACCGTGCGATGATAACAAACTTTTTTCTGCCCAAAATGGAAGAGCTTGACTTGCATGACATGTGGTTTCAACAAGACGGTGCCACATGCCACACAGCACGCGAAACAATGGACCAATTGAGAGGCGAGTTCGGTGAACAGTTTATTTCACGCTTGGGACCAGTCAATTGGCCGCCCAGATCGTGCGATTTAACGCCTCTAGACTATTTTTTGTGGGGCTATGTTAAGGCTAATGTCTATAGCGACAAGCCCGCTTCGATTGACGCACTGGAAGCCAACATTGCCAACATTATTCGTGAGATACCGGCCGAAATGTTGGAAAGAGTATGCCAAAATTGGACTAAGCGGATGGACCATTTGAGGCGCAGCCGCGGCCAACATTTGCATGAAATAATCTTCAAACATTAAATTATATCGACCCAACTATCGATCCAAATAAATATTTCATGCATTTTTCTGAATTTTATGTGTTTTTTTTTTTACTTTCCGATAGTTCTTATAAAATCACCCAATACTACAACGGGGTAGTAAAACCCTATACTTACCTTGCCGAATTTGGTGACTAATTTCGTTTTATGGACCTCCAAAGTTTTGGAAAATCAGCGGGCCCTCAAAAAAAGGTGTCATCAACTTTTGGCCAAGAGAAAATTCAAACTCGGTGATACCGCTTAACTATATATGGCAATAATGTAGCTAAAAGTTCGCTAAAAAGATTTTATTACCATTTTATGCTAAAAAATTATTTTTTCGTGCACCTTTTTTAAAAAATTAAGGAAAAACAAATTTTTTCACTTTTTCCAGAATAACATACAGGGACTCGTAATTTTTTATTAACAATATTTGGCAAAGTTGTAGCTACGGTAAACTGAACAACTTTTGTGAGCATGTCAATACAATCTGAATGTATCTGGTAAATGTAAACAGACCAGAAAAACAAATTTCTACCTTAAAAGTTTTCATTTTTTACGAGTTAGGCTAATTTTTATTGTATTTTTTTGCTTTCTTTGTTATTTTTCCACTTCTTATGTTGCTGATTTTAGTATTTACTATTTTTTATTGTTTGTTGCTGTTTTGCCAAATAATCGTAATGAAAAAAGTGAATAAAACAATTTTTCTTAATTTTTTTTTCAAAAAAAGTACAGGATCATATTATTTTTCTGGGCACAAAATGTTAGTGAAACATACAAAGAAGTATGCACTTGAATATATTATTTTCAAAAAAAAAATATTTTTTAGCATAAAAAATAGTGAAAAACTAAAAATTTTAAGGTAAAAAGTGGTCTGTGTGAGCTATTAGAGTGCCTAGAGACGTGCAGATTGTATTGATATGTTCACAAAAGTTGTTCAGCTCTACCGTAGCTATAAGTTTGCCAAATATTGTTAGTTAAAAATTACAAGTCCCTGTAAGTTATTCTGAAAAAAGTGAAAAAAACATTTTTTTCTTAATTTTTTCAACAAAAAGTTGACGAAAAAAATGTTTGGCATGAAATGTTAAAAAAAATCTGTTAAGCAGACTTTTAGCTACATTATTGCCATATATAGTTAAGCGGTATTATATAGTTTGAATTAGCTGTTGGCCAAATACTGACGACACCGTTTTTTGATTTTCAGAAACTTTGGAGGTCCATAAAAAAATTGGTAACCAAATTCGCTAAACTGAGTAAAGGGTTTTACTACCCCATTGTAGGACAATCGACCTGTACTGTCCAGTTCTTGTGTTTTTCCAAAAGTCTTTATTTGTCGCAAAGTGTAATTAGTAGAAAAGCAAGAAAAAATTTAAATTTGTTTATAATTTTAAAAAATTCCCGCCATACTCGCATTAAAAAAATTGTGAAAACGGGTAATTTTTTATCCTTTTTTCTTGAGGAAAAATCATTATAGAACACCGAAAAAGAAATTTGTCCGAGCATCGCTTCCAATTCGTGATTGGTAATCGAAAAACAGAACTTCTTGCAATGGCAAGGATATGTAAAACTAATTAGAAATTATCCAAATTTGCAATACTCGTACTTCCGGGTCGCGAATTCTACATTTTCATGACTTCTTTGGAGTGTCTTTTTTGCTGGAATAAGATTTAAAAAACAACGAATTGAATTTGAATTCATGGTAAAATTAACAAAAAAATAATAATTTTTTTACAAAATAATAGTATAAAATATTATTAATTTTTAAAATAGATATTAATAAGATTTAAAAAATAACGAAACGAGTTTAGTTCATGGTAAAATTAACAAAAAATAAATAATTTGTCAGAAAAAACTCTGAAAAAATCTTTTAAAGTATCGCTGTATCGACAGTAAAATATCGCCGATACCGATGTATCGGAAAATCTGAAATATCGCCGATATATCGGTATCGGCATTCGTTACATCCCTACTGTAAACTAATATCCAAATGTTGAAAAACTTGTTTTAAAACTCAAAAACAAACTAAAAACATTTTTTACAAAAAAAAAGTTACGCTTATGTAGATGTGATAGTAAAATATATTCTATGAAGAAATCACACAAACGACGACGTGATGGTAAAATATTTTCTTACATTTTCTATGAAAAAATCACACAAACTACGAAGTGGTAGTAAAACATTTTCTATAAGGAAATGACACATATGACGACGTGTAGTAAACTTTACACCCACACTCAAATATCTCCACCTTACTGTAACCTAACACAAAACAAATAGCACTGATTATAAGATCGTAATATAATATGAGGGTACTGAGGATATAAAAATATTTGCGTGCAAGAGCGAAAAGTTGTTAATGAAATAAAAACAACGGTGTAAAATTTATTACCACGTGATAAGTTAAAGGTTAAATATCTTGACTGATTTTTTAAGGTCTCATTAACTTCTTCGATATTTGCAGCTCGTACTTAAAGTTTTCTTTTTCCTCCTCCATTACATTTAAAATATCTCCGTTCAAACATTTTCTTTTTCTTTGAGGAGTAGACACATTACTAATCTTAGGCAGGGAAGATGTTGGAGGTGTAAATTGTGGATCCGTGGTATGTGAAATGGACGCCGGTGGTGGTTTAAACTGTGGATCTTGAGAAACTTTGCGCGGAATGTTTGTCTTTTCCTTTACATTTTCATCGCATTCCTTTTTGATAGATCCGCCAAAGGTTTTTGCCATTGTTACGCCCTCAACTGCTTGGAAAATGTCGCATGTGATTGCCAGTTGCTCATCTATGGGTGAAATCTCCTCCACCAGTTTTTTTTATTGAGGCTTTATTTTCTGCTAATCTGGTTTTTATACTTCGCCTCCAATCACACCAGGTCTAAAGCACATATTAATACATATATGTATGTTAATGTTAAATGAAAACATATAGGCTGAATTCCTAAACGTACTATGATTACAATGTGTCTACAGTATTAATACCGTATTCGTTCATTGTAAAGTTAGTTTGTGTCGTGCTTTGCATCCAAATTTTTGTGGATACACAGTCACAGTCATAGTTTTTCACTTTCGAATAACTGACTACTACTAATTGACTTCTTTGTAGGTACTCCATAAAAACGAATTTTTTTCCTTGTATGCATTTATTATTACAAAAGTAATTATATCCGAAAGTGATATTAACAATATCTTAAAATAATTTAACAAATTTTAACACAAAACTCTGCATTTTACAAATTCTAATATTTTCATGTAGCATTATAGGAAAAATAACCGGGTACTTCGTTTAAATTATTCACAGCACTGGCAACATACATTTTTCGAAGATAATTTAGATCAGCTGTTTATTGAAATCGCCAGTGCATGAGAAAACAATGGACAGCGAAAATAACCAAAAACAAAGATCATTTTTTTAATTGCATATATTTAATACATATTGTAAGAAAAATGGACTAGTTTTGATGAAAATAAAAAGAAAACATATATAATTTAATTTGTTCATCATTTTATTGTTTCTTTAAAGTTGAGTTTAGTGTAACTACATCAGTTCACTTCAGTATACTCTTGCGATTTGAACTCGCCAAAAGTCTGGCGATTGCGATTTACAGAACACCTCTTTTGCGAGTTCAGGTCACAATCGCAAATGTTATGAGTGTCAGAACATACCCGTTAGTGCCAGTCAAAATAATAGTAGAAATTGAATATATTTCATTCCATCGAGGAAATATAAAAATTAAAAATTTCCGAGCATATGACTAATAAAAACTTGGCATAAATTAGCTTAAATGATGAATAGAACTGGAATATTGGGTTCGGTACACACAGCGATGGCATCTTTGGGGTTTTTACGATATAACTAAAAAAAACGATATGACATACTGCGTTGTCACATCGTAAGATTTTTACGATATGACAACATTGGGATATGACAACACCGTATATGACTATTTTAGTGTTGTCATATCGTAAAAAACTTACGATATGACAACACAGTATGTCATATCATTTTTTTTTGTTATATCGTAAAAACCTCAAAAATGGCATCGCTGGGTACACATACATTGAGGAGTGTTTTATCACTCTATTGCAGACGGTACAAGAGCACCAATTAAAACGTTGAGTCGGAAAAATTAAAAAGATATAAAGTGGAATATTTAACTATTTTTGACACCAAATTTATACGATTTCATTCATTTCTACTAAAGTGAAGTTTTTTGTTTACGCCCACGTTTCATCGATGATACACACAGTAAAGAATTTTTCTAGACGGTATTGAATTTCGCGTGAAGATTGAAAATGAACTTTTTTCATATTTTGAAATTATTTAAAAAAATCTATTTCTAACACCAAATAATCAACTTCAGTGCAAAATTGCAGAAGTAAATTCGATTGCGAAAAATCGATTTATTATAACGTAAATTCGATTTTCGATTGGAATCGAAATCGGTTTACCATTCCCTAGTTTATGCTATTTATTTTGGCAACAAACAGTTGAATACTTTATGTTACTATGTATATCTCTTGGTTGCGCTTTATAAAACACTGTAAAATTTTCATTCAATTTGAAAAGATATAGGACGGGAAAAAACAGATTCATGGCGGTGACATATTTTAAATGTGGAAAATACTATTTCAATTAACTTCCACATTTATAGAGAATAAAAAGTTTCGGTATTCGGCCAAAAAGTTGGCCTAAACCGAATATCAGCCGAAACCATAATTTCGGCCGAATCCAAAACCGAATATTCGGTCGGACTCTACAAATTAGTATAGTATTAAGTTATGAGTTTAGTCGAACTATTTGGGTTTATATCAAAAGAAATTTTAATTAATTTGGCTTGAGTTTGATTTTAATTAAATTTTTCTATTAAATTATATTTTTATTTAGAGATGTTGACAAAGAAAATTTTGACTGCGCGGAGGGTTGTATAGTATAAAATAGCTAGCATTCGCTTAATCTAAACTCCCTGATTTTACACCGATTTTAAAATTCTCTTTTGACCACTTGCCAAAATCGAGTTTAGTCGTCATTCCTTGTGGGCACAGATACATGTACATGCAATTATACACGAAATAGCTACCCAGCTAACATTTGGAAGAATATTCGATGAGCGCGATCATTTCGCGACTCGTTGGAGTAAAATTACATTTTACTCTTCCAAATGATGCTTTTGTGAGTGATTTTGATGATTGTTGGACTTCTTTTACGCATTTTGGCGGTCATTGGAAGATTGTAAGTAGGTGTCGACCGTATTTGACTGTTCTAAATCATCTTTTTGCGATTCATTTTAATGATTGATGGACGAGTGTTTTTTATGTTACTCCACAATCGTCATTTAAGCATTTTGACGACCATTGTACAATTATTACTTAACAGCAATCGTATTTTACTCTTGTAAATGATGCTTTTGTGAGCCTTTTTGGCGATTCTTAGACGAGTGTTTTTATGTTACTCCACAATTGTCGTTTAAGCATTTTGACGCCGATTGAACGATTGTAATTTCACCGCAATCGTTTATTACTCTTCTAAATGATGCATTTGCAAGTCTTCTTGATGATTGTTGGACGAGTGAATGAAATCAATGTTACTTCTAAATCGCCGTTTACGCACTCTGGCGATAGTTAGACGAATTTAACCGTTATGTTTACAAAAGTTTAGCAAGAAAATATTATTTATTCTTTTCAACTCAGTTTTTAATCAAAGCAGACGTGCGAAGTAAGAATAAAACAAGTGGTTTTTTAATTAATATGTTTCCTTTTGAATTAAGGTGTTTTTTTAATTAAAAATATATAAATAAATTATTAAAATATATTTTTACTATGTTATCGACTGAGCAATGATGTGGCTGCAAAGTTGAGCTGCCGTGGGATAAACAATGAGCACAGTATTCAACAATTTAATATAAAACAAATTATAACAAGTAAGTACTTTTATGGTATGATCTTTCAGCATTCTAAATTGTTTTTTGTTTTCAAGACCGACTTCGGAAGGGTGACAGAACCAAAAAGGGTGTTCCCTCACAACATGTAATAATAAACATAATTTAAGTTTTTTATACATTAATGTACATTTTCTTAATATCTACCTGAAATTTGTTATTTCTTATTATTATTTTTAATTTATTATTAAACAATATAAAGCAAAAAAAATCCTTTTTTTATTTTGTAGCTAAATTTTAAGCATTTTAGGACCAATTAATAGTTTTTTTGGCAATCGCTTCAAGACTTCCGAGATCGCTTTTGGCGCATCGTAGAAAACTCATTAAGGCGATTGTTTCAAGACTCATTCGAAGTAGGAATAAAAGGGTGTTACACGATTAGTTTTGGCGCTTCGTAGAAGGCTCATTAGGGCGATTTATTCACGGGCCGTTTAAAGTAGGAGTAAAATAATCTTATACGATTCTGTTAGGCGCTTCCTAGACTACTCATATGGAACAGTCGCCATCATGACACAGTTTCTTCAGTTAAAATGAACTTTCGCGATTAGATTACGATATCGCGGGCGATTAATTTAATCACCCGCTCTGATCGATGAAGATTCTTTAACGATCGAAAATGCTTTAACTTTATCAATTACAACTTTATCCATTACAACTTTATCAATTACAACATACTATAAAAATTAAACAACAAATGCATACATCCTGGTAATAGCGAAACTCAAAAATATGCCCAAGCAACAATAACACTCTTAAAATTTTTTGTGCCTACTGTACTCAAAATCACCCATTTCAGCAGGTAGGACCTGCATTAAATGCTTTTGTTGTTGTGAAATTAGCAAACAAAATTATTGATAAATAATAAAACCATCACTTCCATAGTCAGTGCTCACGTATATTTGCTTATCACCACTTGTCAGGTAGCTCTGTTGAATGTGATTTTAATTGTTATATATACAACTTTTTCGTGAAAATTGAATACGAGAATTAAATCACTCTCAAGCTGATATTAAAGTACACTTTCCCAGCGTTGCCATCGGTTTATTTTTCTTCATTCCCATTTTTCTGATTTTTGTTCTAATCAAGACAAACTTTTTTGGTTTGATTTTATACTTAAGTTTGATTTTATACTTAAGTTTGGTTTTATACTTTTCACCTGTAAACATGTGAAAAGCTCAAGCCAATTAGCTAATTGTTTATTAATATGATTATTTCGAACGTATTTGCTTTGTGAATCCAAATTGATTATTAGGCTAAGGTTCGTAACGTTGTATTCAGAAAGAATTGGGCAGCTTGCCAAACGAAAAAACACCGCCATATATTACACAACAGACTTATACAAACGCAAGTTTCTGTCATGTTTGGCAAGCCGCTTGCGTAGTTTATTCAGCCCTTAACGCTGTCCGAGAAATGTACAAAAATAGAGTTGCATTAACAAAATCGGGTTGTTTGTTTGTAACTAGTTTATCTCAAAAGCTAGTTTAAAGCTTGCTTATGATTTGTATGGATAAATAATTTTCTCAAACCTATTTATTCCCATAAATAATTTATAACCTGTTAATGGCGTAGATGTAAATGCACTGTAATAATAGTACAATTTATTTTGATTTAGCCATATATGAGCCTATGTAGATACATATATGTATGTTTAAATATGCATTTTTCACTTCTACTTATAAACAAATTGTCAGTATTTTATTCTACTGTATAGTAAAACTAACAACTTTTAATACTTTGAGAAATGTTATTTTTAATTCACTTTCCCTCTAGGATAAGAAAACATTTTTTCCAAAAGTAATAATAAAATTTCAGCGAAATAAAATAAATGCTTTCCTTTGTATATTATATTTCTGGGTTTAATATTCCACGAAAACTAATATTTTGGGACAAACGTTTTACTGCCTGCTCATCTAAATGCGAACGACAGTTTCTTTCTTATAAAAATACAAAATCCAAATTTGTTTTTGTTTTCAATATATTTATAAGAAAGAAACTGTCGATCGCATTTAGATAAATATGCAGTTAATAACAACATTATATTCAATATGCATATGTTTTGTTTGTAGAATAATACCGATTTTTTTTAAACTTGTATTTTTATTATTATGTATAGTGTTACGGCCTGCGAACAACTGCCCGAGGAGGTTTCCAGCTAGCTCTGGCATCATCAGGTAGGTCCCAACCCTCTCGTCAGCAGTTATGCCAGCAACACAAAAAAAACTAAAGTAAACAAAACAAATGACAATACAGCATACCACACACGAATTTACACAGAGACAGATGGTGTTGCCTCTAAATGCCCTCCCAACCTTGTCGTGGTAGATACCAAAAAAAAATAATAATTTAATCCACGACCCAAAAATCCACTCGACCGTTTTCTTCCACTTACCACTCTACCATTTCCCCGACTTTAACAAACTAGACCTTCATATTAAATTCTTTTTCAAACACTTAAGACATATTTTATTAAAACCAAAAGATTTAAAATATACTAGCAATAATGAAACGGAATACACTAAAATTTAATATAACGTAAATATTTGATTAAACAAACAGTAAGCATACAAAAAAAAATTTTAAAAATTTACCTAAGACTAATATACAAACTAATCCCTATTTTTATTTCGCGTTTTCTCTCTTTTTAAATTATGATTCCTTTTATATTTATATCTCTCTATTTATTTGAATTTAATTCTTTTCTTTCAATTCAAATTTTCAATTTCCCTTTCAACGCTCAAATTACTAAAACATCCCAAATCTCTGGATAACGCAATAGATTAACTGTGTTTTATCTGAAGGAGCTCCCTAAGTATACCCCGATCTTGTTTTTAAAACTAATATGATCACACTTTAACTACGCGCCTAATTTGAGCATTCAAACGTTATTAATTTTTCCTATAACTCAATTTTTTATTTTTTTTAACAGTACCGATATCTATATATATATATTTATATATATATATATATATATATATATATATATATATATATATATATATATATATATATATATATATATATATATATATATTATATATATATTATATATATATATATATAATATATAATGTATATATATATATATATATATATATATATATATATATATATATATATATATATATATATATATATATATATATATATATATATATATAGATATATATATATATATATATATATATATATATATATATATATATATATATATATATATATATATACATATATATATATATATATATATATATATATATATATATATATATATATATATTATATATATATATATATATATATATATATATATATATATATATATATATATTATATATATATATATATATATATATATATATATATATATATATATATATATATATATATATATATATATATATATATATATATATATATATATATATATATATATATATATATATATTATATATATATATATATATATATATATATATATATATATCAGCCACCTCCTATTATAAATCCCAAGTATTTTAACTCTTGAAAACAAAACTGAGACTTTTTGAGACCTATTGTTAGTTGGGCATCCTTCAAGCACTTTGCTACTTCTTTCAATAATTTAATATGTTCCTCGAAAGTACTTGAGATGACCAACAAGTCATCTAGGTAGGTAAAAACATTTTCTTTTAAACGTTGCGGTATCAGTTTGTCCATGAGACGGCAGAGTCTTTGCGCCGCGTTACATAGGCCAAATGGCATGACCCTAAACTGGTATAGAGGTCTGCCTGCCACTGTAAATGCTGTATACGCTTTGCTTTCTTCCTCCAACTCGATTTGCCAAAAGGCGTACTTGAGGTCGACGCTGCTTATGTAATGCGTTTCGTCGATCCTGCTTAATATACCATCGATATTTTGGAGCGGGTAGGCGTCTTTCACCGTAAGATTATTAAGCTTACGCGCATCTAAACAAAAACGATTTTTCCCGGGTTTTCGGACGATTGTTGTTCTATTGGACCATGGGCTCTCACTTAATTCTATAACTCCTAACTCTAGCATATTATACATGTGGTCTTAATTTATAATTGCTTGTTTCTGTATTGAAATTTTCTTTCAATTTTTCCAAGTCTATTTCTTCTACCCCAACCACATCTGGAGCTAAATTGAATTGCCTCCAAAAATCTATTCCTAAATATAAATTTTGCTCCAAATCGGGACAGAGATACAAAAGCATTTTGTGCTCTTGATCTTTGTATCTTATGGATAAATTTACTTTGCGTAGTACTCTCAAATATTGACCATTGGCTGTTTTCACATTGGTCAATATTGGTTTAATACCGAGGTCTAATTCATCTATTAATTCCCTACATCCTTTCCTTAGAATACTAATCGATACTCCAGTATCTAGCAATCCGTTGAATACTTTCCCCTCTATTATTACCTCAGCAAAATTCTATTATCTACCTTATCCTGTTTAGCTCTCCTGATTGATTCGACTATAAGTCGCCTATTCTTCTACGTTCTGCAATTTTTTTCTAACTTTATAAATTCTATTTGACCCTCGCTTAGGTTTGTTTTCACTAAATATTCGGGCTCTTACCTCTTCATAATTTTGCTGTCTGAGATCTCTCGGTACGTAATGCCTTATCTGCGCCATAATTTCGGATATTGTTGGCATCGTGCAATTATTTTCCTTTAGTATTTCTTTGGGGATTGATTTCTGGATGACCGTGGTCCCCCGACGCTCCAGACTCCGCAATTGGTTTCCCGATTGACAATTTGGACATCTTGGCGTTATGACATTTGGTCGTCCGCATTTGTAGCAAAATAGTGTTCTCTCCAGTGAGGTGCATTCCATAAATACATGTCCCTGCTGTTTGCAGTTCCAACATGTGATGGGCTGTTTACGTTGCTGTGCATTCTCTATTAAGGCTGCTACATCTTCCAAATTTTCCGATGGGCTTAAACATTCCATAACCTCATCTTGTTTGTCGAAGAAGACTTCATTCACGTATTTCGCTGGTCGACTCACGGGCTGAACGTTTCTTATTTCTCTACGCGGAAAATTTCTCTCAGCTTCGTTGCACTCTACTCTTAATTGTTCTACCGAAGACACTGGTATTGGATAAACGATTCTGCCTATGCTTTCTTTTATATTTCGTTTAATTATTTTAATTAAGTCGTACACAGGAATCGGCTGTATCAATCGTGATCTAATTTGACACATGGCATGAAAATAGCTATCTACTGTTTCCCCACTTTGCTGCTTACGCTCAACTAAATCTCTCATAATTTCAAAATTTGAGCGAGTTATTTGGTATTGAGCTAGTAAAGCGTGCTTTAAGACAGGCCACTCTACAACTCCATGAGTTTTGACGTATAGCCAGTACCATTCCCTAGCTGAACCAGAAACTAGCAAGTGAAAATCCCTCAATACTTCTGTCCAAGGTATTTGATAGTGAGCCTGAAGGTGTTCTAGACGAAAGACAAAATCATCAATGCTAATGTGTGCTGGGCTACCATCAAACGTTACGCCTAATTTGTCAACCCGAATCCTAGCATTTTCTAAACCATGGGCATTTGGAAAAGGTAGGCAACACCCTATTTTCCTGATTAAAAACCGAATCGCTTCTAGAGCTGTTTTCTGACGCAAATCTTATATTAAGCATTCCCCCTGGTTGAGACACATTATTATTATTATTGACTGAATTTGTGCCATTTTGATTCGTTGATATTCTGTTTTGGTTTTGTGTTGTAACTTTGGCTAGTTCAACTACAGACTTGGTCAACTCTGCGATACTTTTTCTACCATCTGACATTTCTGACTGTACCATTTCTTTCACTTTATCCTCTAGAGATCTCTGAATTATTGAAGCTTCATCAGTGACCAAATTTCGAAACTCAGGACCTATCATTTCTCCCTGAATTAACTGAGATGTACCAGGTACACTTTGCTCCGAATTTTGAACCTGACTTCTTGAAGTTGATGGCCTAGGCTGAAAATTTTGCACTAGATTAGCCGCATTAGACACACTGGGCTGCGGGTTTTGTGCCATGTCTCCTGCACCTATGGTTCTCGACAGATCTATAAATGTATCTGTATCACTGGGGTTGGACATTTTTCTTGACCTAAAATCAATTTTTCTAACTTTGGGTAAGACTGGAGGATTGGATTGGTTTAAGTTTGCTTGCCTAGTTCTTTTTCTATTTTGTATTTGTGAACGAGTTTCACTATTCATATTAACTCGCACCAACTTTTATAAAAAAGAACTGCGTGCTTCTACGCAAATTTTTAGAAAAGGATGTGTGTAGCAAGAATGCAAATAAATAATTAAATGACAGAAGTGTATAACTAAATAAACAATTAAATAATTACATAAATAAAATTAAATTAGCTAAATCACTACGCCAAACCACTAGGTCTACTAATTGTTAATATACGTTTAAGAAATAAATGAATTAGATTAATAAACAATTAAATGAATTAGATTAATAAAAGAATAAAATTAATAAATAAAACACATGAAATTATGTTAGTTTTAAGTTTAATGAAATAAAAGTATGATTTTATTTAATAACTAAATTTTGTATTTTTAAAACAACATAAATAACACTAAATACTCGCATAAATGAAATGAGATTAGCTAAAAACAATACACCAAACCCTATGTATAATAACTACTATTATTAGTTCAATAAATAAATTAATTTATTTAAAAATAAAAGTAAAATGATGTTAGTTTTTAACATGAAATAAAGATATGATTTAAATTAATATATAAATTCTGTTTTGTTATTAATATATATATTATTTATATATATATATATATATATATATTTATATATATATATATATTATATATATATATATATATATATATATATATATATATATATATATATATATATATATATATATATATATATATATATATATATATATATATATATATATATATATATATATATATATATATATATATATATATATATATATATATATATATATATATATATATATATATATATATATATATATTATATATATATATATATATATATATATATATATATATATATATATATATATATAATATATATATATATATATATATATATATATATTATATATATATATATATATATATATATATATATATATATATATATATATATATATTCATATATATATATATATATATATATATTATATATATATATATATATATATATATATATATATATATATATATATATATATATATATATACATATATATATATATATATATATATATATATATATATATATATATATATATATATATATATATATATATATATATATATATATATATATATATATATATATATATATATATATATATATATATATATATATATATATATATATATATATATATATATATATATATATATATATATATATATATATATATATATATATATATATATATATATATATATATATATATATATATATATATATATATATATATATATATATATATATATATATATATATATATATATATATATATATATATATATATATATATATATATATATATATATATATATATATATATATATATATATATATATATATATATATATATATATATATATATATATATATATATATATATATATATATATATATATATATATATATATATATATATATATATATATATATATATATATATATATATATATATATATATATATATATATATATATATATATATATATATATATATATATATATATATATATATATATATATATATATATATATATATATATATATATATATATATATATATATATATATATATATATATATATATATATATATATATATATATATATATATATATATATATATATATATATATATATATATATATATATATATATATATATATATATATATATATATATATATATATATATATATATACATACGCGTTTTTTTTTCCTTTATATTTTACTTAAACTAGCTTAAAGTAAACACACACAAATCTACAAAACAATCTCGATTAGCACACAATTCTTCACACATACACTTTGCTACTATTTGTTAGTTTTTGGATTTTTACGACAGTGTTAGATATTTTGATTTTTTTTTATGCATATGATTTTTTTTTTTTTGGACCAAATCCTCAACTGACAAATTTTTCCCTTCTGGAGTTAGCCCTTTTTTATTATATATTTCTTGTGGTTTTTCTCTGTTGTATGTGGATTATGACGCTTCAAATTTAATTTTCTTACACAACTTTTGGCTTATTTAGCACTCAATATATAAACATAAATTTGGAATAAAAACTGGTTACCTGGCTATTTTGCGGGAAGTTTTTCCCACCTGTTTATCAGGAACATACTCTCAAAGTTTTGTTCTGGGAATGCTATTAGGGGTGCTCCTCTTAGAAAGTGACCCGGAGTTAATGCTTTTAGATCAGAGGGATCTTCAGAGAAGGCAGAGATTGGGCGAGAATTGAGAACCCCTTCTATTCTAGCTAATATTGTTGCAAATTCTTCAAAATTAAACTTTTGGGCGCCTGCTATTCGCTTTAAGTGAAATTTAAAGCTTTTTACTGCGGCCTCCCAAAGACCGCCCATGTGAGGTGCGTGTGGCGGTATGAACTTCCATTCAAACCCCTTTGTAATATATTTTTGGGTTATATCTTGTGCTGAGTTGGTTACAAAGGAAGCAAATTCTTGTTCGAGTGCTCGACTGGCACCTAAGAAATTCCGGCCGTTATCAGATATAACCCGTTGGGGGAGCCCCCGCCTCCCAACGAAGCGAGAAAATGATGCCTGAAAAGCTGCCGAGGAAAGGTCAGAGCACGCCTCCAAATGTATTGCTTTTGTACTGAAGGAAACAAAGATGCAGGCGTACAGTGGGAGATTTGCGTAGTTTGGAAGGGTAGGGATAAAGTACATCTTTCGACAGGCAGAGGAGCCATAATTTGGGAGCAAGAGTTTTGTTTATAAATTATACAGGTTTTGCATTGACGCACTATATTCTTCACTCGAGGCTTGAGTCTGAAAATATAGAACTCCATTTGGACCATCCTACACATTTGACTACAATCGGCATGACATAGAAATTGATGCAAATGTGTCAGATACAGATGACAAAACCGTGATTTGCCTGGTAGAATTATCGGGTACCGCTCATTATATGGGAGAGATGATTGGGATAATCGTCCATTTGCCCGCATAATAGAATTTGAGTCTAAAAACGGATTTAGCGACTTCAAAAAGCTTTTATTAGACAGATTTTTTTTTGCAGACATTGATATTCTTCATGGTAATACTGAGTTTGAGCTAGGATAACTATTCGTTCTTTTGCAAACTTCATTTCAGGTTGCGTTATGTTTTTCTCGCATGTTGAGTGAGCGCTTGGGCGTATTTTCTTGATAGAGTTATTAAAAAATCGAAAAACATAACAGAAAACCCTTAGGTGTACGATGAAAATTTATTTAGAATCTCATTTTCTTTTACTTCTGCGTGTAGAACTTGAGTTATTTCAGGGATATTTTTGTTTTGAGGGGGTTTGTTTTGGGCCACTCTCAAGCGGGATTCTTTAACCATGATGGTCCATGCCACCAAGGGGATTGTGTGCTAAATCTCGTGGTTTACAGCCTCTTGTTCCAAGATCGGCGGGATTATCGTGGGTTGGGACGTGTTGCCATGTTGCATTGGGCACTAAGCTATATATCTGAGCAATTCTATTTGCGACGTACGTTTCCCATGATGATGGTGGTTTCGATAGCCAACCTAACGTTATGGAAGAATCTGTCCACAGATATATCTCATTGGGTTTTAGATTTAATGACGAGATAACATACTTAGTCAAATTTGCTAGCAATACTGCGCCACTGAGCTCTAGACGGGGTAGTGAAACGATTTGAATAGGGGCTACTTTGCTCTTAGCTACTAATAAGTTTGAGAACGTGTTATAGCTACTTGTCTCACACCGGATGTATAAAGTGGCACAGTATGCGGCTTTGGAAGCATCTGAAAACCAGTGGATTTGGATAGAGTCAGTGGGCATATATTGTAACCATCTAGGGATAGAAATTTGTTCTACTTGAGAAAGGTCTTGTACGAGATCATTCCATTTTTGCATGCATTCAAAAGAAACGTCGTCATCCCAATCTAGACCTTCTAGCCATAATTGTTGTATTAATATTTTTGCTCTTACTAATATAGGCGTAATCCATCCAGCGGGGTCAAATAGTTTTGCCACTGCTGATAGAATCTGCCGTTTGGTATTCTTTGTGGAATGATCAAATGGGGAAAAATTGTCTGAAAATGAGTCTGTTAGCGCGTTCCATTTAATACCTAGGGTTTTAGTGCAGCTGATATCGTGAACCCGCAGAAAATCTGAATCATACAGATCTTCTTTTGGCAGATGGGATAGTAGTTTGGGATTATTTGCTGTAATTTTTTTTAAGGGAAATCCAGCTGATTTTAGGGTATTTATCAACTGAGTTTGAGCATCTACGGTTTCTTCTAACGAATAACCTCCGGATAAAATATCATCGACATAAGTTTCTGTGCGCAGTATTGCCTTTAGGGTGTATGGGTTCGGAATCAGAGGCGAGCTGCAGAAGAGTCCGAATTACTAAAAAGGGTGCACAGTTAACTCCGAAAGTTACCGTTTTTAACTGGCAATCTTGAATAGGGCCGTCTGCTTGAGTTTATAATAAGATTCTCTGATAGGGTCTGTCATCAGGGTGTACCTGTATTTGACGATACATTTTCTGTATTACGCCACTGAAAACGTATTGATATCTTCTCCAGTTGAGAATTGTGGATATCAAATCGCTTTGTAGAGTTGGGCCAGCGTATAGAATGTCATTGAGCGAGAATTGTGACTTCGACTTTCTAGAAGCATTAAAAACGACTCTTACTTTTGTCGTTTTATGCTCCGGGCGTATGACCGCGTGATGGGGTAAGTAATATGAGCCGTATTTACCTTTGCATATAGTTTCATTTGATGGACTTTTTTCCATATGATCAAGAGTTAAGTATTCATTTATTACTTCCTTATATTGAGTTTGGAGGTTGGGATCTTTTGCCAAAGTTTTTTCCATGGTAGAATACTGGGCTAAGGCTATGAATCGAGATGATCCTAGAAATACCTTTTCGGGAAAATCTTGTTTGAAGGGTAGCCTAACTACGTATCTACCATTTTCGTTGCGTGTTGTTGTTTGGGTATAAAACTCTTCACAGAAGTCATCTTCTGCTGAATTTGTGCGGGATATGGGAACTTCTTCTTGCTTCCAAAACTTTTTTAAGAGAGTGTTTAATTCCGAAGTTTCGGAGGGGACAACTGTTGTTGTAAGCGCTTGCACCGTCTGAGTTTCAATAGGACCACTGAGTACCCATCCGAAAATAGTATTATAAGCGGATGTCTGACCACAAATATTATTTTTAATGCCATCAATATTGACCGAGTGTTCGTAAGCATTTCCTAGGATTAGATCTATTTGGGACGCTTTATTAAATGTTGGGTCTGCTAGATCTAATCCTGCGAGTTCCGATGAGTGGGATATAGCAAAGGTATACGCAGGAACCCGTTTTGTTACTTTAGATAACACTATGGCTTTAATGGGAATTCTTAAGTTGTATCTTTTCGCATATAGCACAAATTCGCATTCTTTGTCTGCCGATTGCTTTTGACCTCCAATGCCAACGACTTCGAAGTGGGATTTTTTATAGGGAAGTTGGAGTCGGTTTCTTACTCTTTCAGTTAAAAAAGTTCGTTGAGAACCAGGATCAATTAATGCTCTAACTGTAAATAGTTCACCTCTCTGCTCTATTTGCATTAATGCCGTGCGCAACAAAATATTCTCGTTCATAGTGGCACAATTAGCTTGAACATTCTTTGATCAATGAGGGAGTTGAACTGGTATATTATTTGCAGTGTACTTGTTTTGGGATATATTTTGAGACAATTTGTTTTGATCATTTTGAGTTTCTTTATATTGAGCACTTCCTGGCATTTGAGCTGAGTTATGAGGTTTTTGTCTCATATGCAATAGTGTGTGGTGAAGTTTTTTACAGTGAATGCAGGTGTGAATACTGCTACAATTTGCCTTAAGATGTGACGAGGCTAAGCAGTTGTTGCAAAATTTGTTCTTGAACACATAATTAAGTCGTTATTGCACTGTGAATGATCGGAATTTGGGACATGTTCTTAACGAATAATTATCGTTGCATAACTTGCAAGAAGGGGTATTTAGATTTTCTTGAGATATGTATGTTTGTATATTAGTTTGTGGCGGTTTTGTTAGTGTAAACGAATTTTTAGAGGTTTTTATACTCGTTAAACGCTCCACTGCTTCATACCTGCTGACGAGAAATTCAGACATTTCTGGCCATTTTTGAAGCTCACGGGGAGTTGTGAGAGACTGTTCCCACAATGAAAGAGTTACTTCTGGGAGTTTTGTGGAAACTAGTCTAATCAAAATAGGGTCCCAACTGTCAACTTGAACACCCAGTGTTCTCAAGGTGGCTAGGGAATCGTTCACGGATGACTGGATTCTACGTATAGACTCACTGTCTTCATTTCTTGCAACTGGTATGTCAAATAGAATTTTAATTTGATTGTCTACGAGAACTCTTTTGTTCTCGTATCGAGTTTTTAGCGCATTCCATGCCAGTTCGAAATTTTCCTTTGAGAGGGGGTATCTTTTCACAATGGCGCCACCTTCACCCTTTGTTTTATTACGAAGGTGATAAAGCTTCGTGACTGGAGTGAGTTTTGAGTGATTTGTGTACACTGCTGTGAACATGTCACGAAATGATGGCCATTGTTCATAGCTGCCACGGAAAACCTCTGTATCGCAAGGAGGTAGCTTAATGCAATCGCTAGAATTGCTTTGAACGAGTGTATGAGTAATATCTTGAGGGAATTCCGAATAACGAGATGTAGATTGAAATCTTGGATTACCTGGGCTTACCTCAGGTTTCAGTAGAGAGAGTATCTCAGCAGAAACACTATAATACTCTTCTGTACAGAGTTCGAACTTCCCTTGGGCCTCTAGCTTGAATTCTTCATCTACTTTGTCTTCGCTGGACAACATAACATCCTCGTAGGCAATGTTTACTCTGTTCCATCTCGCGTCGAAGTCTCTTAACTTGACTTCAAGGAGTGTTTGAGTTTGACCGCTTGTTGAGGTGTCTTTAAATTTTTCGCAGAATGCGAGAAGATGGTCGGAATCAAAATGGAAGTGCTCCTTGACACATGGGTTTGAATCTCGGGATGTGGAAGTCATTTTTATTTCTAAATTGGGTATGCTGTGAAATAGATTGAGTTGGTTTGTAATAGGGCTAGATGTCTAATCTAGTAAAATTTGACTTCGTGTATATATTCGGGATTAGGGGGTATGTAAGAATACCACAAGATGTTAATATCTCGTTAATTGAGAGAATATATTCTGAGCCATATTTCGTTCCAATTGTACGTCTTTGTCCTATATTTGTATAGTAGGGGCTATGTTTTATAGCACTAGTTATAGTTGACTAGTTAAATAATAATTTAGACCTTGGGTTAGGATTTCTGGTCTTAACTTGATTTCGAATATCTCAAGTTATAAATTTTCTTGCTTGTGTAATAAAAATTACATTCATAGAATTTAATTTTTATATTTGAAGTAAGTCTAGGGATAAGTGGAAATTTATTGTAAGTATAAGTTTTGGGCTAGTATAAAATTTAGGAAAACAATAAATTATATATCAATGAGCGCTATTAAAAAATTTTTTGTGTATAGTTTTCTTTTAAATGTTTTATTAATATAGTTATTCTTTTTAATGTCTACAACTTTTGATTATTTTGAAATAGGAATTTATTGTTCGTTATTGTAGGAGAAAAAAATTATTATTATTCGGGATGCAATTAAATTTCTTCCCGGCAACTCTGTTTTTGTTATTCTATGTATATAACTGCTGCTTATATACAGGTATGGAAAAGTGGTATTTGGATTTTAAAATTGTTTATTGAAAGCTTGTGATTTTATTTCACACATTAAAATTTATTTTACCTAAATTTTATAAATATTTGAATTGACAAATATTTATTGTTGATTTATACCAAATATTTATATATTGTGTACTTTTTTGTTTTTAGTAGGTGTATATTAATAGGCATCACTTACTACTTTTTGGGCTGCAAATTTCCTTGTTGTTTTTTTCATCTATTTATAGTAATAAAGGGCATGATTTTTTTGAAATTCGTTGAAGATTTTATTGCGTCTGCTATTTAAATTTTCTTTGAAAATCTTTACACTATTAAATTTCCCAGATCTGCATGAATTTTGTTTGATTCAATCACTATCTTATTTGTTTTTTTTTATTAGGCAATGTAATTGTGATAATTTTGTTTAAAACTTCTTTTTGATTTAGGTAATTTCAGAAATACATTTCTTATTCCGATTCTAACTATCACTTTAACTTTTTTATTTATTTGCTTTGTGTTTTCTTCTCTTTTTATGCGTTTTTTGATGTTAAAGCGTAGTATGCAATTCTCACTGAAATTCAGGTTTAGAGTTTTGTATTTATTTCTACACGGAAAAATAATCGTGTAGAATTCTATACTGAATTTTCCTTGCATACACACAAATTTATATATTACAGCAGACAAAAACACTAAAAATTAATTACAATGTAAGAAAAACTAGAAATGTCAAAAATTACCTGACCAAACAATTGTCTGAACATTAATTTTTGTTTCAGTTGACGGAAAAAATTTTCCACTTATTGTTATATCATGCCTGTAATAGACAATAAATGCCAAAATTCCGTGTACTTTTCTTTTGGAACTGCGTACTAGTAAACGGAAATTTCTTTAAGAAATTTACCAACCTGAATTTCAGTTTGTTTTTTTACACATACTTCTTATGGCAGCCTGAATTTCATTCAGAGCTGCATACTACTCTTAAGCCAAAAAAAAATTTTGAGAACAATTAACAAATATACAGCGATCTGTTAACTACTTTTCTGTATATGTATGTGCGTACAACGTTCACGCAATTTTTGCATGAAAATAGGATTGAAGCGCTGAGTGTTAACGTACAAGTTTTTTATAAAGAACAAATTTTGTTACTGTATTAATGACTGTCTCTTTGTAAATTATGATTAAAGTGGTGGACTGTATGAAACCTTTTTTAGGAGTGTAATAATCAAACACTCAAGAGAAAGAAGTGGTGAAAAGCCAATTTGCAAGAGTGTTGCAAACTAAGAGATGATGATGATATAAGAGAACAATGTTTCTTTAAATTCCCCTTCTTATGTAAAACACAACCTGTATTCTTTTTTAGGGTGATGACCACATAAACTTTTTTATGTACATATATATTTTGACCACATAAACTTTTTTTAAAATATACATATATTTTTTGTTATTGTTGTGTGTGTACCTATGTTTTGTATATTTTTATGTATATTCTTTTATACGGGATCTATAACTGTTCTGTTTTAATTTAAAGCAAATTTAACCATGTACAATATGGAGACTCTACCTTTAGCTTTCAAACACCGTTTTAAAATATGGCGATAAGTATGTATACATGAGAAATTTGTACTAGGTAGATACACACAACACTATTTTTCCAAAAATTTTATGCGATTTTATTTAATTTAAAAAAATTTTTTCCCTTTAAGGTTTCATTTGCATAATAAATTTTTTTTCTTCTCACAGAAATAGTGTACTTATTCGAACTTTCACTGCGCTTTTAAAATTCACCGATGTAAGTTTACGAGTTTTTTTTTAGTTTTCTTTACTTACTTTGACCGCTGTTTGAACTTTACTGCCCAAAGAATATATTTTGTGCTTTATCGATGTTAAATATTCTGTGACATTGATTTACCTCATGTTAAGTGGTGAGTACTCTTTCTTTTATGCTGGTTCAACTTGATCCTCTATTTACTCGAAGTGACCATGTATTGGTTTGTATGTAGTTTAACCAATGTTAACGTTTCTCCGGGGTTGGTAGGGAAGAAGGGAAGACTGTTGATTTAACAGTGGGCTACCAAGGTTGGATTACGAATTATGAATTGCTCCAAGGGAACGATTATAATTTTATGTTTAACAATTGGGGGAAATTAAACAAATTATTATTTAATTCCTTTCAAGTTAATGTTCAGTTTATTTAATTAATATAGAAAGAGGTATACCTTAAGTCTTATGAACTTCAATGTCAGACAGAAGGTATATAGATAACTTTGTTAAGAAGATTCCAATAGGTTAAGATTTATTCTACGGTAAGTGTGTACAATAAGTGTATATAGTAAAATTCCAAAAAAAGTTTTAGATTGTATGGTGTCGATTTGCTCCACCGTAAAATTCTTTAACTTTCAACTTGCTCTCGCTGCTGTTAAAAACCAAGTAAAGTTATAAACGAAAAATATTGAAAGAAACCGAGGTTTTCTGTAATTACAGTGTAATGACAACTGGAAAAAGCGAGTGTTGCTGTGAAGGCATGTTAAAGAATTTTACGATATTGGATCGTACAACCGCAAATGAGTGTTTTTTAGGTACATATGTTTGTGTAATAGGTTCGTTCATAGCAGAATACTTATTTAGTTCAAACTTTTAGAATAATTAGTAGTTGCTAGCATTCAATAATTACAAATTAGATTTAAAGTAGATTAATTTTATGTTTTATGTTGTACAAACTTAGTTTGTACAAAATTAAAATACCAAAATAATGATAAAGAATACTTTGGCAATTTAGATGCACTTGTAGCAGGAAGCTATGCACTTTTTAATCAATACTTGTTAAGAGGACACTAAAACTTTTTGAATGACACCAAAATTATCTGATGTCGCGTTCTAAAGCTATTGAATTTTAAATATGAGCGGTTCAATTTGTATGGAGGGGAAAAAACGAAAAAATCATAAAGCAGAAACGTAATCTACAGACAATTCTAAGAAATTTTCGCCAAGAAACCATAGGTCTGAAATGAGTCACTAGCCCACGCAAATCAATATGTAGCTTTTTATACAGATAAAAACAAATTAAAGTAGTTTCACATTCAACAAACCAGTTCCACATTCAACAGAGCCACCTGATAAGCAAATACACGTGAGTACTGGCGATGGAAGTATAGCCGCTTCCGAAAGTGGCGCTACTCTGTTCTGCTGAGTACGTTGAAAAATTAAGTTGATGTTAATTTTTCCCTTGTTCCTTGGAATATTAATCATGCCCAATTCTTTCTGAATATAACGTTATGAACCTTAGCCTAATAATCAATTTGGATTCACAAAGCAAATACGTTCGAAATAATCATATTAATAACAAACCAATTATTTTTCCCTCCCGCTTTTTATAAAATTTAATACGAATGATGCCTCTGGTGTAACTAGTATTAGCGCAAAGTCTTGGTTCAATATACTTTATGGTTCGCGGAATATAGCGACTTGAAAATTTAAAAATTCAACAAAAATGTATTAAACCGACATCACAAAATTATTTCTACTACTTACACTAAATGTTCCACTATAGTGTCATACGAAAGGGCACAAATTGGAGTTATGTATGTTACGATTTAATTTTCCATTCTTCAGAGGTCTATTTTACCTGACCTTATGTCTCCATTACTTGAGCTCTGAAGACTGCAAAATAAAAGCATAACAAATGAAAAGTCCACTTTGTACCCTTTAATATGACACCTCAATGGAACATGTAGGGTAAATAGGTTGAAATATATACATACATAAGTACATAATTTTGCAAAGCCGTTTTAGTACATTTTTGTTGGTTTTTTTATTGGCACATTTTTGTTAAATTTTCCCGTTTTAAAGTCGCTATAATTCGCGAGCCAGAAAGTATATTAAGTCAAGATTTTGCACTAATATTAGTTGTACCAGAGGCATCATTCATACTAAATTTTATAAGAATCGGAAAGGGCAAGAGGTAAAATTTTAGAGAGAACAGGCCAGTAAATTTTGACCTCCGAAGATTGAAAAATAAAATCATAACATATGCCATTTCAAAGTGCATTTTATGCCCTTTAATATGACACCACTATGGAACATCTAGCGCAAGTACATAATTTTGTAAAATCGGTTTATTATATTTTTTGCAATTTTTCATCCTCTAATCGCTATATTTCGCGAACCAGAAAATAGATCGTGCTAAGATTTTTCAGTAATAATAGTTGTTCTAGAGGCATCATTCGTACAAAATTTTATAAAGAATATATTTTGTGCTTTATCGATGTTAAATATTCTGTGACATTGATTTACCTCATGTTAAGTGGTGAGTACTCTTTCTTTTATGCTGGTTCAACTTGATCCTCTATTTACTCGAAGTGACCATGTATTGGTTTGTATGTAGTTTAACCAATGTTAACGTTTCTCCGGGGTTGGTAGGGAAGAAGGGAAGACTGTTGATGTAACAGTGGGCTACCAAGGTTGGATTACGAATTATGAATTGCTCCAAGGGAACGATTATAATTTTATGTTTAACAATTGGGGGAAATTAAACAAATTATTATTTAATTCCTTTCAAGTTAATGTTCAGTTTATTTAATTAATATAGAAAGAGGTATACCTTAAGTCTTATGAACTTCAATGTCAGACAGAAGGTATATAGATAACTTTGTTAAGAAGATTCCAATAGGTTAAGATTTATTCTACGGTAAGTGTGTACAATAAGTGTATGTAGTAAAATTCCAAAAAAAGTTTTAGATTGTATGGTGTCGATTTGCTCCACCGTAAAATTCTTTAACTTTCAACTTGCTCTCGCTGCTGTTAAAAACCAAGTAAAGTTATAAACGAAAAATATTGAAAGAAACCGAGGTTTTCTGTAATTACAGTGTAATGACAACTGGAAAAAGCGAGTGTTGCTGTGAAGGCATGTTAAAGAATTTTACGATATTGGATCGTACAACCGCAAATGAGTGTTTTTTAGGTACATATGTTTGTGTAATAGGTTCGTTCATAGCAGAATACTTATTTAGTTCAAACTTTTAGAATAATTAGTAGTTGCTAGCATTCAATAATTACAAATTAGATTTAAAGTAGATTAATTTTATGTTTTATGTTGTACAAACTTAGTTTGTACAAAATTAAAATACCAAAATAATGATAAAGAATACTTTGGCAATTTAGATGCACTTGTAGCAGGAAGCTATGCACTTTTTAATCAATACTTGTTAAGAGGACACTAAAACTTTTTGAATGACACCAAAATTATCTGATGTCGCGTTCTAAAGCTATTGAATTTTAAATATGAGCGGTTCAATTTGTATGGAGGGGAAAAAACGAAAAAATCATAAAGCAGAAACGTAATCTACAGACAATTCTAAGAAATTTTCGCCAAGAAACCATAGGTCTGAAATGAGTCACTAGCCCACGCAAATCAATATGTAGCTTTTTATACAGATAAAAACAAATTAAAGTAGTTTCACATTCAACAAACCAGTTCCACATTCAACAGAGCCACCTGATAAGCAAATACACGTGAGCACTGGCGATGGAAGTATAGCCGCTTCCGAAAGTGGCGCTACTCTGTTCTGCTGAGTACGTTGAAAAATTAAGTTGATGTTAATTTTTCCCTTGTTCCTTGGAATATTAATCATGCCCAATTCTTTCTGAATATAACGTTATGAACCTTAGCCTAATAATCAATTTGGATTCACAAAGCAAATACGTTCGAAATAATCATATTAATAACAAACCAATTATTTTTCCCTCCCGCTTTTTATAAAATTTAATACGAATGATGCCTCTGATGTAACTAGTATTAGCGCAAAGTCTTGGTTCAATATACTTTATGGTTCGCGGAATATAGCGACTTGAAAATTTAAAAATTCAACAAAAATGTATTAAACCGACATCACAAAATTATTTCTACTACTTACACTAAATGTTCCACTATAGTGTCATACGAAAGGGCACAAATTGGAGTTATGTATGTTACGATTTAATTTTCCATTCTTCAGAGGTCTATTTTACCTGACCTTATGTCTCCATTACTTGAGCTCTGCAGACTGCAAAATAAAAGCATAACAAATGAAAAGTCCACTTTGTACCCTTTAATATGACACCTCAATGGAACATGTAGGGTAAATAGGTTGAAATATATACATAAGTACATAATTTTGCAAAGCCGTTTTAGTACATTTTTGTTGGTTTTTTTATTGGCACATTTTTGTTAAATTTTCCCGTTTTAAAGTCGCTATAATTCGCGAGCCAGAAAGTATATTAAGTCAAGATTTTTCACTAATACTAGTTGTACCAGAGGCATCATTCATACTAAATTTTATAAGAATCGGAAAGGGCAAGAGGTAAAATTTTAGAGAGAACAGGCCAGTAAATTTTGACCTCCGAAGATTGAAAAATAAAATCATAACATATGCCATTTCAAAGTGCATTTTATGCCCTTTAATATGACACCACTATGGAACATCTAGCGCAAGTACATAATTTTGTAAAATCGGTTTATTATATTTTTTGGAATTTTTCATCCTCTAATCGCTATATTTCGCGAACCAGAAAATAGATCGTGCTAAGATTTTTCAGTAATAATAGTTGTTCTAGAGGCATCATTCGTACAAAATTTTATAAATATCGGAACTCCAACTGGGTTGTTGGTATTATCTTTTTATTCTATATAAAACATTTATGTCGATTTGCGCGGGGTAGGAATTCATTTCCGACCTATGGCTCCTTGGCGAAAATTTCCTGGAATTGTCCATAGATAGTGTTTCTGCTATACGATTTTTTGCAAAATAACTCTACCCGCTCTAATGGCCAAGCTTAGACTTGATAGCCGTAAGAGAAGTAATGAGCATGTAAGAGTAAAACATACATATATGTATGTGAAATTTCATTATAATCGGACAGGGTAAAAACCCTGACCTTGTCGGAAAGTTTTGAATTTACTCAATATAAGAATTTTTTAAATAAAATGAAAAACAAATATTCAGTGTTTTTTTTCAAATTTACTTGTTTCAGTGCTTTTTGAAATTGAAGGTTGACAACGCTGAACAAAAAGAGTTTTTTTGCTTTGGCAAAAAAAAAACAAAAAATGCTACTCCTTCTCTTCTGACTTCTCATAGAAGCGAATATGGAATGTGTATCTTATCTTTTATACGGAAGAGCCGAGGCATTCTTTAAGGCATTCTTTAGCAGTTAGATAAGAATACCAATTGAATAAAAAAAACTGTCTAAGCAGGCTTTGAATAAGGGCTGAAGTAAGAAGGTCTTCTCAGTTTTCCCGCTGAGCATGTATACACACATAAACATACATACGAGTACTTTCGAGTATATTTGTGTAACCCTCTATCCAATATTTTGTTGCATTGTCAAATAGGATTAAAAATTCTAATGTATGATGTTAGTAAAGCACGTTCGGTCAATCGACCCACACATACTTAATTGAAGCGTTCGCCACTACAATGCTTATTTTACACCACGTAGATTTTTTTGCGTTATTACATGTGAACAGCGTGACCGTTTCGCGACTAAAGTGGCAATTTACCACTTTTTCAACTGCCTTGCCACTTTTAGTGCCCCTTTTTAAAATGACCTAAATCTGCCACCTTGTGTAATATTATGCCCCTTTTTATAAAATTATGCTTCTTGTTTTAATATAAGGTTTTTACGGCACGAAACTGTTTTTATAAAAAAAATCTCAAGACAAAAATTTGTTTTTGAGTCTATCATGTAAAGTCTTATGACAAAAACTATTTTGAAGTTTAGATCTATAGATATTCATTATTGTATTAACTAACACGAACAAGAATGTCTTGTTAAAAATTTTTATGAAAATCACGCAGCTTTAAATATTTTAAAAACTATTTTCATGAAAATTTTGGTGCCATGTCACAATATCCAGTGACATAATGTCCAAAGAGATTATGTCACTGCTAAAAATGGCATAACATCCATGGGCATTGTGACACTTTTAATAGTGCCATGGACTTTATGACATTATTATTATGACCATTATGACACTTTGAAATGTGTCATTATGTCCACACTTTTAAAAATGAAAACAAATTCAAATACATGTACATGTTTTTGACTATTCACTTTTTACTTCTGCAATCGGTGACAAATAATAAAAGATCAATTGACGTTATTGCATTTTAAAAAGTGAAATAAAATCAAGAACAATTTACAAATAGCGTCAACAATGCTTAAAATATGTCCAATCGACATCGTCGATTTAAAGAAATATTTGGAAATTATTTAAAATTGTTAAGATATTTTATTTTACTACAAAATATTCTTTGCGTAGCTGGCCTTCGGCCGGGCTTAAGTATTTTGTCTTCTTGGTATATTGAAAAGCGGCCTTCGGCCGGTCTTAACGATTTTCTCCTCTCAGTATACTCAACGGCTTCGCCGACCAAAGGCCGGCTATGCAAAAATCTTTACTCAGCGAAACTGCTTTTCGATTTACTTTACTAATGTGCTGTTTCCATATGCAAACAAGCGACTTAAGTAAAAATTTTTTTATGGAAATTGCTAAAAAAAAATGGTGATGCCTTTCACATAAATTTTATACAAACAAGGCTTGTTTGCATTGTTTGTCTAAAATTTATATAACAAGCAGTCAGTTTTTTGAGCGAAAAAACATCAAAATTGATTCATTTTATTTCAAAAGCATTATATGTCCTACAAATTCATGAAATATTAGAGTTTTGTTCAATTATTCCCTTTTCAAAAAAGTTGCCCCTTTTTTTGGAAGAATCCCCTTTTTGGTGCCACTTTTTTCCTCAAAATCCCCTTTTTGTGCCACTTTTTAAAAATGTTCAACGGTCACCCTGCATGTGAATAACAATGCATGATGAAATCAACAAAATCTTATAATTTTTCCGTTCTCTGTATGTATATTTTAAACGGAATTAATAAAATTCATATGTATGTATTTATATATACTTACATTCATATGCCAGGCGTGGATACAAGGGGGAACAATGGGAAGAACGCCCGTCATATACTTATTTATGTATGTACATATCGCACCCTAAATACAAAAGGGTCACAACTCAAAATTTTCCAAAACTGACTTTTTTCCATAAATTAATTCAGAGTACACATCTCTAACTACTGCAAAAATTTCTTTCACAGCACTATCTTCTTTAACTGGAAAAAAACAATTATGTCTATTTTTATGTTACCTGGCCTTTACACATGCAAGTGCAAGTTCGAAAAACTCAATACACTCAAACTTTTCTTCTAACACACTTTTGGTTCAGCTATGAGAAAGACAGAAACGAATACAAATTGCTTTTTCGTTGATAATACGTACACAGAACTTGCATGCAAGTACTTACATGTCTAAACGCAGGATTAGTGTGTTGCTTCTGCACGATGAACTAAAGAGAATTATTTTGAGTTGCGTTAATGTGATCAAGAGCAACTGATTACTTTTATTACACATAAAGAGTTTTATTTTGAGTTCTGCCTCTATTACTGTAAAAAGTGATAAATTTCGTGGTATATTATTTTGCATTGTGCTTCTTTAGTTGGAAAAAGTGAGTTCAAATATCAGTTGAAGAGGCACAACCTGAGATAATATCGAAAAAATTTCAGTTAAAGAGCGATAAATCAAAATTTTTTTATTTTCACAAACATAATATAAAATTTAAAAAAGTATAGCAGAACCTTCTTCAATATTGAATTTTTTCATAATGGAACAATATTTTCTTTTAATATTACAATCATTTTTACATAAACAGTTTCTTGTCTCTCCTGAAAATTTTAGTATTTTGTGTTGTGACCCTTTTGTATTTAGGGTGCGATATGTATGTATGTATATTTATAAGGCTCGTAACGTTTAATTCAAAAAGAATTGGGCGTGATTAATATTCCAAGGAACAAGGGAAAAATTAGCATCAACTTAATTTTTCAACGTTCACAGTAGCTCATAGTAGCGCCACTTTCGGAAGCCGCTACGCTTCCATCGCCAGTGTTCACGTGTATTTGCTTATCACCATTTGTTTCTGGGAATATTAATCATGCTGAATTCTTTCTGAATTAAACGTTACGAGCCTTAGCCTATTAATCAATTTGGATTCACAAGCAAATACGTTCGAAATAATATACATATTTAATTTATTTCTTCAAACATTTAACTTTTAAAAATATATGTGAGAAATAATTATATTACGAATTAAAAAGAATGAAATATAGAATTCATCCGATGGACACATTAAAATAATTTATTACATTCTTAGGACATGTTATACTTATGTATGTTAACAATAATGAATTCTGGAATGAAAAATTATACATTACCTTTTCCAGCTGGGAATAGACAATACAAATTGTTGTGAATTAAGAAATAGTATATGCTTTAAGAGTAAGGGCCAGGCCACATGGGCGTTTTTAAAACGTGCGTTTCTCCTTTTTTTTAATTTAAAGTTTTAACAAATTTAAACCTTATATAATATTATATTAAACCTTAATATAAAAAAAGCAGAAACGCCTGCTTTAAAAATGCCCGTGTGGCCTAGCCCTTACCCTGCGTTTAGACATGTAAGTGTAAAGGCCAAGTTACCTGGCCTTTACACATGCAAGTGCAAGTTCGAAAAACTCAATACACTCAAACTTTTCTACTAACACACTTTTGGTTCAGCTATGAGAAAGACAGAGAAACGAATACAAATTGCTTTTTCGTTGATAATACGTACACAGAACTTGCATGCAAGTACTTACATGTCTAAACGCAGGGTTAGCTCAACTCGCAAATCAGAACTGACACGCAAAATTTTTTTGGATTCATTTTTCGCTTTGGGAAAGTGATTTAAACAATTAGACTCAGCATTTTTGAGTGCTTATTGGGAATTAAAAAAAATTGGCATAAGTTTATTAATGTAATAATTAGGTATAAAAGCGGTCTGTTATAAATAACTATATATGTATGTATGTACATAGATATGTATGTATGTACATAGACACATATGTGTGTATAATTTTTTTTTAATATTTGTTCTAAGAAATCCTTTATTTTAAGCTGTGGTCATTTCGATTTTTTTTTCTTTGTCTTCTTTGGAAGAGGGACCCGTTTGAGATATATGGATCACTCGTTCGGTATTTGGTGGAGCTAATGTTTTGATGGGTGCTGTGACAGTTAATAGTCCGTCGGACGATAGCGATGAAGTGACGCTATCTGGATTGACGTCATCTGATGATAGATAATAATTTTTATTTGAAATCTGTGAGTAATCTATATACATATTTGAATAGAGTTTGCAACATACTTGGTAAAAGATACCGTCTTGTAAATTGTCTGGATACAAAACCATGTTCGTCTTGCTTTTCTTCATGTTTAGCCTCTACAATAACAAATTTGTCTGTGACCTTGACACTGATTTCGTTAGGCGTAAACTGTTGGACATCCAATATGACTTCAAATTTTTCATCATTAATATTGAGAGTAGAGCCAGAATCCTGCTTTTGCAAGCCGGTGGTACGTTGCCAGGGGCGCAAATATCCAGAGCGCAACATTGTCGGCCGGGAGTTCCAAACTGAGGACAACAAATCGTCGCGCCTAATATAATTGTAGTTTTATCAATAATGCGCAAAATAAGGCAGTAAAATGCTAAGTATTTGAAACCTACCTCAAGCCTGTACCGAAATGTTGGTCCAAGAGACGCGATGTGCGCGTTGGAAATTCAAGTTCATCCCACCAATCACGGAACATTAAAGGCACTACTGACATCTACATATATACCAGAAACAAAAATTAAACTTATCAAACCACAGTGTTTTTTAACAAAAATATACTTATGGAGCCAATTCAACTGAATTTTTTTATTATTTATTTTGTAAAATCATGAACATTTTCAATACATTTTGTTGCTTTAAAATTTCAAAACTTTAGAATTTAAAACAACAAAATGAATTGCAAATTTTTATGATTTTACAAAATCAACAATTCAGTTTGAATTGGCTCATATTATAAGCAGGCATGTTCCGTATTCTATGCGGAATAAGTGTTCGAAATTGTCATAGCATTGTTGTTATAAATGATAATTTACAGCAACAATGCTTTGATAATTCCGAACATTTTCATTCCGCATGGAATACAGAACATCCCGAATAGTTCTTTTCGTTTTAGAAATCTTATGATTTTTTTCTGTATACACTAGTCTCGACTAAATTTGATCAATAACATTTCGCTTTAAAATAACTTTGAAATTTTTTTATTAAAAATGTTCTCTAATTTCTTCAATCTTTTTATATTATGCACTCTGCTTTCTCCAAGCTAAAGATGCTCTTTTTTATATAAAAAATATAATAACAGTTAGTTAATCCAATATTTCGCTACCAACAATGATAAAACTTTCACTTTAATAAATGTTATAATTTTACCACCTTTTTATATTTAAGTATATAGAAATTTTTAGCTGAGGTGTTTTCACGATGGCGATTCTTTAATTATTAATGCAAATGTTTTTCCAACAATTTTTATATTAGAAATTTTCCTCAAAATCATCATTCTATAAACAATCTGAGTGATGCACAGAAATATTTATGTATACACATACATCCATACATATGTATGTACGTATGCATGTGTGCACGTATGTACATTAGGGTAATCGTTACAAAATAAACAACCACGGATAAAAAAAACGTACAAGTGTGTTTTTTATTTTGGTAATATATATGTATTTGAATTTTCTCTAACAAAATATAAAAAGTTTAGCATTTATTTCTACACTGAAAAATTATCGTATAGAATTCTATACAGAATTTTTTTTGCATACACACAAATTTATACTTACATATATTTTTAATTTACAACACACAAAAACACTAAAAATTAATTCCAATGTACGAAAAATTAGAGATGTCAAAAATTCCATTACCAAACAATTGCCCGAACATTAATTTTTGGTACAGTTGACGGAAAAATTTTTCCAGTTATTGTTATAACATGCCTATAATAGATAATAAATGCCGAAATTCCGTATACTTTTTTTTGAACTCCGTACTAGTAAAAGGAAATTTCTTTAAAAAATTTACTTACCTGAATTTCAGATTGTTTTTGTACACATACTTCTTATGGCAGCCTGATATTTTTAAGGCGGCAATTTAAACATTTTTAAGCACACAAAGCTAATGGAGAAAATATTATTTTTCGCTCCTAAAATTATGTCTATGTGCATATAATAATTTACAAATCATTGTGTAATAAGTATACAGGTTCAACAAATACAACAAAAAATTAGATAATGCTTGTAAAAAAAATACACGTGCTGGACGTGGCTAATAGCCACGTACATAGTTCTTACATAGCCACTGGCTATGTACGAGCATACAAGAGAAAATATAATCTGCTGAAGTTATGCTGCCACTTATTACACTGATAGATCTCTGCCATCTTTTTTAACATCCTCGGAAGCGCTTCAAAACATCGTATGTGGAAGGATTGCAATTTTTTTACTGCTTCCAGAAACATGATATTTTTGGCTGAGTATTGTCATTAGTTAATTAACGACTGTGAATTTGGGCCTAAGAAAGTTAAGCAGCATTGTCTGACTTGCAACATGGCTAAAAATTTTCGATGAATTAAAAAATCGGAGATTTGATAACGGTAAAATGTTGAATTTGCATATATTTGAGCATATTGTAACCAAATTTTTCAGTTCGTGAAAAAATTTAATCGTGCCCCTAATTTTTAAACCCAGGCTTACTCTTTTTAGCATTTCACTTGTAGCCAATTTTGTGGTGCATTGTTTTATTGGGGAAGGGACGCACTAGTTGGTGATCTTGCTTTTTATTTTTTAATATATTGGCGCATACTCATAGTCAAAACAAAGTATACTTTAAGAATTTAAAACCAGTATTTTGTATGGCAATACTGGTTTTAAATTCATAAAGTATACTTTGTTTACGACTATGAGTATGCGCCATTGTAAGACGTGCATATCATAAATAACACAGGGGCCTAATTCTCGCAGTCGTGATCGAAATTACATTCGAATCGAAATTAATTTCGATCGTGTGAAATTTTCTAATGATGATACGATACGAATCGAGTTTTTGTTTCTGTGTTGTAAAACGCGTAAATAAATATGTTGTTCAACACTGAAAAATGTGTATGAGATTTTAACAGGTGGAGTCATTAGCACAGCTGACTAGCCTGATTAAACGGCAAACTTAGTGGATGTTGACGATATGCTTCTAATATCAGCAGTATGTGCAAACTATCAAACACATTACAGAGAATGCCTCCTGTATGATGTTTAACATTTACTTAAATAGTTGTCTGCGCTGATAGTTCCACCCATCGTTCAAATTTTTTTTTACAATTGTTAAGGCAGTTTTTACGACAAATTTGTTATTGTTGTAGAAATGCCTGTACCTGTTAATGTGCCTTGCATAATAACAAAGAAAATATGTAAACAAAGAACATATGCATGAACATATGTGTGCTAAAACATAAAAAGTAGATTTTACACAAAATCTGAAAAAATTTTCTTTCTATTGGTTGTTTTAGAGCTAAGAGATCTATTTTATATAAAAAAGACAGCCTTATGACAAATGTATAGCAAACATATGTATGTAATAATATTTAATTATAACCACCACTTTTCCTTTTTTATTCTTGAAAAATATCATTTCGATTGCCTTTTTGCTTGCGTGTAAACACTCGCAAGGTTGCGTTCGAATGCTCGCTCGCTATGGAATGTCATCATTAGAAATTTCGATACACTTTATTAGATATCAAATAAGAGAATCCCAAAAGTGAAAAAACTCGCACGTTTGAGTAAGAATTTTTTCTTAAGCGAATGCGAGAATTAGCCCCCAGATGAAGACGATTTTATAGACTTCCGAGAATAAGGAAAATGGCAAAGACGACGAAAAGGGTACAGTTGAGCTTTTAAGAGCTTGTTTAACACACCAAAAGTTTCGACTTTTTCTGAAGTCTATATATATATATATATATATATATATATATATATATATATATATATATATATATATATATATATATATATATATATATATATATATATATATATATATATATATATATATATATATATATATATATATATATATATATATATATATATATATATATATATATATATATATATATATATATATATATATATATATATATATATATATATATATATATATATATATATATATATATATATATATATATATATATATATATATATATATATATATATATATATATATATATATATATATATATATATATACACATATATATATATATATATATATACACACATATATATATATATATATATATATATATATATATATATATATATATATATATATATACATATATATATATATATATATATATATATATATATATATATATATATATATATATATATATATATATATATATATATATATATATATATATATATATATATATATATATATATATATATATATATATATATATATATGCCATAATGAGGTCAAATGTCAAGATTTTGAAAAACCACAAAAATACTCTTTTTTTGTCATTTTATCAATTGTTTTAATTAGAAATACTATAAATTAAACTACTATAAATTAGAACATCATTTATAACCTGTAAATTAGTTGTATAAAAGCTGTAGTATACAATGCCACCAGAATCAAATACATTTATACTACGAGCCCTAACCACTATTAATTCGTACGCCTAAAGTTTTTTGAAAAATCAACATTCAAAACAACATACTCGTATTTAAAAAAATAATAATGGCTGCTCCTCAAAGGTTATATTTTCTGAAAGCTTGGCTTTTTGTCTTTAAATGTATATAAAGATTATAGTACATACATATTTGGATAAATGTTTTGAAAACACAAACTAAAACTAAAGTTCATTATTTCTATAACAAATTAGCTAACCACTATTTTTTCGTTCAGTGTATAAATTCGTCTTTAGGTACACGAAAAATTAGATCATGACGAAATAATGAAAATTTACTGTTACAAAAGATTTCAGCGAACAAAAAAAGCGTAGTTGTTTCAAAATAATGAACTTTAATTTTTCTTTTCAGAACATTTATGCTAATATGTTCAAAAATCTGTTTAAATTTTATTCATATAAAGACAATGAAATCATCTTTCAGAAAATTCAACTTTCAGTCAATATTATTTTCTAAAATATGTAGCTGTATATGTTGATCTGTAAAAAAATTATTGGTGTACGAATTAATAGTGGAATAATTTTTAATGCTGACTTTAAACGACATGTATTTTACATCTGACTTGTAAAATTTCCCACTTCAAAAGTTATACATGCCGTGTGAAACATATGAAACATTGTCAGACGACATTTACAGAAGCAATATCATATAAAAATTTTTCAATTAACAAAAGTGTGGTTTGGCTGAAAAAACAGTAAAAAGCATAGCGCTTTATATATTTATGATAATTGTGTACAAACTCAACTGTTGTGAACATTCAGAGGTTATGTCAGATGTAATTGCATATAAACGTGTGAAAGCAAAAATTATAAACCGTCTGTAAATTGAAAATATTTACAAACATGCGAAGTTACATATGTCTCACACACCTGACAAGTCATATGTAAAAACTATGTCGTCTAAAGTCAGCATAATTGAGCTCTAAGCTACAAAAATGGTGTTTCTGCTATTATAGTATGACAAAAATATTTATAGAAATTTAAAAATGCTAACAATATTTATACCAACAACTATTGTTGGAAAAAACGGTAAAAAATTTTCACGTAAAATGTTTTGTTCGTCGCTGTTTTTAAACTGCCTCAAAATTCCTATGCTTTGAGCTGTTGACCACTGGATACTTCTCTAAAAGTACCGTTTTTCTGGCTCTGCTACTAAGCACATAGCAATGCTGTTGACATGAATATTTAAAGTTTTGTCATTGCAAATTTGAATACCGTTGAGAAAGGTTTAGCTTCTATAAAATAAAATACTTTGTTAATTTTCGTAATTCAATGGTTCAGAACACAAATTCATCGTTGAAACGGCTTCGATCTGCTGACGCAAATCTGTACTTGATTGGTAAATGTGAACCCAAAATAGTTGGTGTGAAATTTCCATCAAAACAGCAAGTGCTTTAGTGTTTTTTTATAATGTACGTTATGAAAATAAAACACTTAATGAGAGTGCAGGATTGGTGTTGGGTGAAATATTGTCTTTTTGGGAAAAATCTAGAATCCGAACGCCAGATAAAAGAACATATGCTGTAAAAGTCATTAAACTTTATGAAGAGTGAAGAACAGTCCAAGAAGTATTTAAACCTTCGTTCCCGGGTCATCGCAAAAAAGAAAAAGACTTTAAGGAAAATTTAAACAATTTATTTGACATTGCCTACGTTGACGCATCGTCCCTTAGCAGAATATCTTAGAAATTTTGTGGCTAATGACGAAAGGTCATGCGATCAATGGTTGAGGCAAGCTATACATGTCCATAACAATACACAACATGCAGGTACTAAATTCACTCCGCTTAATTGTTTGTTTGAGTTCAAGTTTGACATGCCCACAAACTTAAAAAGGCCTCCTACACCAGCGAATAACCTAGAAGATTACCCAATACGCCTCGCATATCAACTATAAGAAACCCCATCAAATTGCAAAACAAAATCTCTATAAGGCAAACTTAATTTCAAAGCAATCATATGATAACAGGGTAAATTCCGCCACTTTTCGAAATCAAAAGGTTTACAAAAAAATGCTACAAGAAAAAATAAATTCTCACCCATATGGACTTGACCATACGAAATTATATCAATAAATACTCCAGTCACTACCTCACTTCAAATAAATAATCAAATAAAAAGTAACAGAATTAAATTATTTAACGAGTAGGAATGAAGAATTTTGGCTTGAATTTTTATTTAACTACTTATACACAAAAAATATATATGTAATTGTTTTTTTTATACAAATCGGCTACTAGGATTATGTAAACAGTGCTTTTTATAATTTTTTTTTTCATTTCAAAAATCATTAAATAATTAGCAAACACGATTTTTATGGCAGTAAATGAAGTGATTGGCCGCCAATATCAGGCATACAATGTTTACAGTTTTACTGGAGAAAACTGTGAGAAGTTGTAAGCTCAAATATTTTTAATCCGCATAAACTACACATTTCACGTATAAAGTTCACATTTCCAAATAATAACGATTTCTCATTCCAGATAAGCCATGACTGCCTGGAGGAGCTACCATTAATTTAGGACACAAAAATTTTATATATTTTATAAGATGCAAATTAATAACATAATTATTAAAGTGGAATTGGTCAATTATACCTACATATGTGTTAATGAATTTTTTTATATGAAACTATTAAAATTAAAAATATTTTTGATAAATATTAATGAATAGATAAACAAATAAAATTTAGATTTTGTTATAACTAATAAAAGATTTTATAAATTTGATAAAAATTTACAATCTTAGTTAAGACTAATATATAAAAAATGGAAATAAATACACTGCTATCCACTTATGCGGTCGTTATTACTTTGACGTTAGCCAAAGGAACCAACATATCACAGCCATTCCAAAACCTACAAATGAAAATTGACAGCGCCATTTTCTACTGATATGTTTGGACGATTATAACAAAATTTACACCTCGTTAAGCATGGTACTGTGTTCATCATTTCGTGCAAACTGCTGTCAAAAGTTCATATAAAAATGTTCACGAATTTCTCATTGTTGCAGAAGTAGTACTCTGTTTATTTTGTGAAAAACATATGAAATGTATCTACATTTTGAGTCTTCATGCGAAATAATATAAACACCACTTTTTTCGTGTGGAATTTACAACAAACACATTGGGTTTTTTTTAAAACGTACACAATTGCAGCATACTTTGAAGAGGTATTATAATTGGTTACTTGTTATATTTTTCGTATGAAAAAACTAACGTTGATCAAAATTTTTCGCAAATTTGAACAGAATACTTAGCTTTAGACTATTCGACTGTTGTAGACATCGCGGATATGTACGATGAAAAAATTTAACAACTATGCGGCCTGGGGCCCGTTTTGCAAAAAGTACAAGTTACAAATCTACAAGTAAAATACACACAAAACAACAATAAAATTTGTAAAAATGTTGTTGTTTTTTGTGTATTTTACTTGTAGATTTTTTACTTGTAGTTTTGAGAAACGGGCCCCTGGTATAAGAAAACACAGTTACAGCTACAACAGGTTTTAAACAATCTTGTTTGTTAATGGTAAAGGAAACATCAGTCATCAAAAACAACATAAGAAAAACCAACGAGCGCATGCAACACACATTTGTAAAGAACAGACCGAAGAGAGATATTGAAGTAATAGGAAATTTTGCAAAATGGGAATTCGGCACGATGGATAGTGAAGATGCGCATAAAAATTACAATCAATTGGCGATTTTGGAGAAAAACGATGCTAAGAACTTTGATCTAATCAAACATCAAATAACAGTAATGGGATCAAACTTCAATAAACTAAGTGCACCAATTAAAGGACTCGTTACAGACGTTGACACCATTGCGAAAAATCTACGCGGACTTAGTGCGTCCTATGGTACGAGTAACTTCACAATAACAACCAAAGATGAGATTACCACACAAAAGCTGAAATCAGAAATCAACGAGCTCCTATCAATATGAAACGCTCAACTATTGGAAGAGCATCATCGTCAATCTATAGAGTTGTCTATTTGAAACGATTTTAAATGACGGCGGCCAGCAACCAATGGCTTTATAACATCATGTCATGTTGAAAGGGGTAGGGATATTGAGAATCTTGAAAGCTTGCGAATTAAGTTCTAAGCAGATAAGATTACCATATGAAAGGATGATAGCGCCAATAATGCGTAGTATAAATAATAAGGAGCTCATAGAAAATAATGAGAAGCGATAAACTGTCAGCTCCCATTCGTTTTTATATATGATTCTCGCTTTCCATGAAGCTCTTCAATTGATTTCCTCCCTTCTGCAAGGATAGTTGTAATTTCTTTATGATTCCCAATCTTCTGGTTGGACGGTTTATACGTTTTAATTGGTCGTTCTCTTTATATAAGGTCTTCAGTTTGAGTTTTAGAGGTTCAAAGAAAAGAGAGTGGTCAACTTCTAATCTTTTGTAACTAGTCTGAGTGTACGTAGTGACGTCCAACATATGTTTTAAAAAATATAATACCTAATTGAAAATGTAAAAGCAATATTCGCCAATGACAGTTTTGAATCTAAATTTTCATGGACAAGCTTGAACAAAAACATTGCCCGGAAGAATTTTAAATTTACTAATATTCTTAAAGGTACGATGTAACTTCAAATAAAATTAAATAACACATACTAAAGTTTCTACATTTTTACAGATTCGTGCATCAACAGTTAATTATAACCGGACAAGCTAGAGGACAACATGAAGAAATATTGTAATACCGCAAAGGACCGACAGCAAAAGTACGTTACAAGGACTTACGACTCTAATCCGTCAATATAAATTACAATTATTGTTTTATATTATATCATAGCTCATATTAAATCACATAATATTGAAGTGAATAAATAAAATGATGGAAAATAATTTTTAAATAAACATACATATGTATGTACATACATATGTTAAAAGAGTTAAAAAAATTCTAAACGAATTCGTTAAGAATCTAAAGAAATCATGTCGTATCGATCTCGTACCTACAAATTGTAGCAAATTCGTACCGCCATATCGTTGCGATTTTGTACTTACATACATATCGCTACGAAGTCGTGTCATCCCTTTCATACAAAAATCGTTACGATTTCGGTTCCGAAATCGAAAGATTTTGCGACCACTCGTTGCGAATTCGCGTTTATACACATCGATAGCTTAATTAACAACACGAATTTTCTCGTTTCAGACCGTTTTTTATGTGAAGTAAAGTATTAACCACGCGTTACGTATTTGAAACTTAAATATATTCTAACTTAAATAGATTCTGTGTTTGAATAAGGGAGTTACAAAAGTTTGCTAATGCCTCAAACAGGTTTGTATCAACTGAATCTTTACGAGACTTTACTTGAAAAACAAATTTATTTTTTAGTTGTGGGCTTAGTGCCACCGACAAAAAACTCTTAAAATTAAACAGAAAATGTACTGAACACTAACTTCAAAATTGTTCGCGTCGAAGTTTTGAAAAAGCAGTAAAAACGGCGCGAAAAGCAGCCAGGTATGGGTATCGAAGAATCAGTAGCTAATGATGTTTTTGGTATGAGAATACAGTGTGATTATCGATGGACGGGAAACATTATTCAGGTTTCAAAAGAGGCATTCAAGTGCCTCGGTTTCCTAAGACGATGTAAGGGATACTACACCCCTTCTGATATCCAATATTTATACCGCCTATATCCGTCCGAAAATCGAATACAACCCTCATGTACGCGAAAAAGTCTATTTTGAAGTTACTTAACCGCATACAGGAGAGGGCTAAGAATCTCATCGGTGACAGTAGGGTAGCCAACTGTATTGACTCACTGGAGCATCGACGCAATGTGGGATGCGTTGCGCTGTTTTATCTCCACTACAATGGAGTGTGTTCTGATGAAATCAAGAAACTTGTTCCCGAAACTCATACGCCAGTAAATTGCACTACGTATTACAGAGAGAATTTGCTCTTTAGTCGAACGTATGTGGCAAACTCCCTGCAGAGGTCTTTTCTGTCACTTTTAATGTTGGAAAGTTTAAATCAAATATCCATAAACACAACTCCCTCTATCATACTTCCCATCACCAATTTTCCTAATTCTGGCACAATGTTGCATAAGTAAGGTCATCCCCTGAGTGCCCGTCTTAATGAAAGAAACCTCCCAACAGACAAACTAAAATTTTATTTCATTTAGTTCCAACGTTTTTTTATGTTAATTCACATTTATTAAAAATTATATATACAGACTTTTGTAGCATAATAAATTTTATTTTGTAATATAATAGCCAAGTTAAATGTCACTAACCCTGATCAAAAGCAGTGTTCACGCTTATCTGGTCAAATATTTGCCGTAGCTTTAGATCGACTTGCGGCACGTGCTCTTTTTGTTTAAAAAAAAAGAAATGAATTAAGTAAAGTGCGACTTTGGCTCGCACACGAAGGGTTGCGTACGAATACGCTTACATATGTATGTACTACTACATTTATACGCACGTGTTATTTGCAAATAAAAACGTAGTGCTACCAAGTATTGTTTTTTATTGTAACTCACGAAAACAATTATTGATTAACGCGCTATTTGCAAATAAGAAGTTTAGGTTGCCACCTTTACATATGTTTGTTAACAACAAATAATAAATAGATATATATATATATATATATATATATATATATATATATATATATATATATATATATATATATATATATATATATATATATATATATATATATATATATATATATATATATATATATATATATATATATATATATATATATATATATATATATATATATATATATATATATATATATATATATATATATATATATATATATATATATATATATATATATATATATATATATATATATATATATATATATATATATATATATATATATATATATATATATATATATATATTCACAAATAGAGGAATAATCAATGATTTAAAAAGTTACAATAAAAAACAATACTTGGTATCACTACGTTCTTATTTGCAAATAACACGTGCGTATAAATATAGTATATTATATCATTTTCCGTTTTTGCTCCTTTTTTTCGTTTTGGAGATTTTTTTACATACATATGTTTTTATATGGTAGATTTTTACGTTTTTGATGATATTTTTAAGTTTAGTGTTTTTTTTTAATTTTGGCGATTTTTCGTTTTGACATTTTTATAAATTTTGAATATATCAGTTTTAGCGTTTATTTTTAATTTCAAAATTTTACCTCTTACAGTTTCCAAGATACAGCAAATTGTCTAAATTATATAGTCAAAATTACATTAACCTTAATTTTTATTGTTTAAATATCGGTGTTAATTGGTGTACTGTATTCTACAGACTACACCAATTAACACGAACTTTGAAAATTTAAAGTGTCTATATATAAGTTTGTGTATATTACATTAGTATATACAAATTTTTCCTTGATCGTTTTAGAACACCCTTTAATTTTTAACTGGCATACATATATTTGTTGTTGTAGCAGCCAACGTTTTACATATTCTGTGAAAATTTCAGGTCCGTATGCCTTACAGTTCCCAAGAAAACAGCCTGTGACAGACGGACGGACAGACAGACAGACGGACAGCGTAGCGAAAACAATAGGGTGCCTTTACACCTTTGGTGTACGGAACCCTAAAAACAACTTACATTTTGTTAATCAAAATGCAGTTGTTTTTAGACCGTCCGGGAAAATTTAATTTTTAACGACCGCTCTAATGTACATATCTATATGTATGTATGGACAAAACTATTTTTATATGTACTATGTATGTACATGTATATGTAAATAAATTTTAGAAAGAAAAATAGATTTGAATATTTTGTGTATAATAAGGGTGTTCAATGCTTTTGAATATGCATTAATTTTTTCAGTTTTAATAACATCATACAGGTTACTTTATTTATTTAGCCATGTATTTATAAACGATTGCTATAGTTAAAGCTGTTCTGAAAACTAGTTTAGTTATGCCTTACCAGTTTTACTTTATTAATCGAGCTACAATTGTACTTTTTTTCTGGTACCTTTGGACCTTTTTTGTACCATGGTACTGCCGCGATTTATTTGGTACAACTTAAAACCCAAAGTATTTCCTAGACGAATAAAGGTCTACTTAGTAATAGCATATAACTTTAGAACTTTCAGCACCGCTCAACTCTAGGTATAATTAACGTAACCATTTTTCAATTTACTCAAACCGGGACGCATTTACATATGTCAGTTAGTAGGTTCATAGCAGAAAAAACACACATTTATGCTCAATTATTTTCATACTTGTCACACATTAACTCTTCTATACTTCTATAATTTGGGACCAAAATAACCCAATCAAAAACTTTTTTCTAAAATTTTAGCTCACAATTTCTTACTGGTTCACTTCGTTAATTGAGTATTTTTTAAAGAGCCTTTGCAAACACTTTCTAAATTCTGGAAAAAAATTATTTTGAAAGACTATTTAAAAATAAGTGCAATTTGGCCAACAAAAAAACGTTTGGATATAGTTTAGCACATTCAAAATAGCACCCTCGCCAATTTTTAGAAGAAGGAGCGCAAAAGTATCGAGCTTTCTCCCCACAATAGAGCGTATGAAAACCTAAAACTTAGTTTCCTCCATAGATTCTAATGCCACCCTAATGTACACATTTGAAATGAAAGAGAACAGGTCGCAGCTGACTTACGACGCACAGTGGTATATTTGAAACTTTGGATCTGATGACAAAACGATGTATATAAAAATCATAGAGGAAGACCTAAACTTTACGAATGATGAAACTTAGACCACCCTGTTGAAACACACGGTGAGCTACAGGGTGTAAATGTTGACTACCTCGGGCATGATATAATTTGTTGGCATCATAACTTTTATAAATTATTATCCGATTTCAATGTAAAGAAATAAAAACTAAAAAAATCAAGTTTGATACTATTTTCATGCAGGTAAATAAAACGCTTCTGCACATTTTACATTTTTTAGAAAATCTGCTCTCCTGCCGCCTTATTCCGTAATTCGCTAAAGCTAAATCTCGATCGCTAAAATGCTGGACAAATACAAAATTTTTGGCGATGACATAAAACACTAAAATTTTGGTGGATTCAATTTTTAAGACACTCCATAATTTAGTAATACACGTTGCAAAATTGTATTCGTAGCCAAAAATTGAGAAATCGACTGTATAGATTTTTAGCGATAGAGATTTAGCTTTAGCGAGTTATAGGCAATTCACACTACCTTGTTTTTGGCAATTTTAAGTGTTTACGAGCTAAACAAGTTAATTTTTAGATGTTTTCCCATATAATCAATTGTCAAAAAATGTATGTGTTTCAAAATTAAACTCATTCAAAAACCAGTAAAAGGCAGGGTTCCAAATAGTTCTTGATGTATGTTCAGTTGATTATTTGATTTTAGTACTTATTCAACATGGTTTGTAATGGTGGCAAAATATGTGAACAAAGTCGAAAGTAAAAAAGGTTGTAGCATTTCTATAGCAACAAACTGCGTATTCTGAAAACTATGATTTGTGTTGGTTGAAAAGTATTAAAAACCTAGTTTTTGTTTCAAGTTTTCAAATCAAATGGAAAAATGTACATACACATGTAAAATGCTAGTTAATAACTTTGCAAAATTTTTAATATATAGGAAACGAAAAAAAATTTTTGCTGCCGGTTTGCTACCACCTTTTATGAATTCGTCATGTTGTACACAGAAACTTTATAAAATTGTAGTCTGAACAACTTTGTTTAGTTTCTTAAAATATTGGCCGAAACACGTTAAACTACAGCAGTGTGAATATAGTATTACAGAATAGGGGGGCTTGACACATTTTTTACCATGCCAGATTAATTGAGGAGGTCCATAACAAAACGCAATAATTACACCATAAATGTAATTTAAGTAAGTAGCACATAATTTTTTTTAAGAAACAATTATTGAGGTATTATTGTCTACAAAAAAGTAATATAATCACAAATTAATTATATTATCTGACAGTTTGTTTTTTTAAGTTATTTAGATAACAAATTTGGAATTATTGCGTTTTGGTCCGAATCATAGTATTTATTTCATTTTGCTTTGAACTGTATGAAAATATTTTGTTTTGATCTAAACTAGTGGTGGAATTTCTGCTTTTTGCAAAAATTCTTTACGTTTTCCAGTTATCTAAGAGTTAAAACCAGAGCACAATATATCTATGAAGTTGACTTTTAAAAAAAAATTCTTGTAGCGATTTATTGCATAGATGTGTAATTATTGCATTTTGCTCTGAACCATTATATTTGATATTGAATTGCAGTGTAGTTATTGAGTTTTGGAATGCTTTATAAAAAAAGGAATACAGATTTCAATGGGTAAAATAGGATTCAATCAAAAAATCAAAAAACTTGAAAAATGTAATTATTGCGTTTTGTTATGGACCTCCTCAATAATATTCAATTTATCTAATATAATATGTAAAGAAATTTGAAAAACTCGATGGGCGTTTTTTTTCTTAAGCGATTAATTTAAAATTTCATAGAAAAATTCATTATATTCGTCCAATGCTAGATGTAGCGTGCATGCTATAATCGATTTAAAATTTTAGCTGCACTCATTTTTGAAATCTGTTCTTTTGAAATATTTAAAAGAAAAAAATGTTAGGTTTGGAAAATTAAAAAAAAACGTCCAAAATTTAGCCACTTTTCAACTTCATTTCAAAGTCTTTACTTTGATTTTTTTCACGGCTACATGAATTGAGATAACTTAAAAATTTTTTCTGCATATTATCAAAGATTTGCTTAAAATCGTAAAATATTTTTTGAAAGAAATTTTAATTATTTTGGCTTGAGTTCGGCTTTAATTTAAAATTCTAAATAAAAATGTAATTTAATTGAAAAATTGAATTAAAACCGAACTCAAGCCAAAATAATTAAAATTTCTTTGGATATAAACCTATAGAATTCGACTAAACTCATAACTTAATTGTTAAACTCGAAAGGCACCTAGCAAAAGGATGTATATGTTCAAATAAAACTGAACAAATAAACAACATACTCACTAGTACTTGTAATTATCAACGATAATTCATACTATAATAGATAAATAATAAAAAGAAGCTTAAACCAAGACGAAGAAAAAACTGAATATCAATAACTATCAAATGAAATACAGCTCCAAGACTGACAGTATGAATTGATTAAACGTAGATGATATTCAGCTCTTGACTGCAAACACCCGACTTTGGTCGAGTGGTCTAAGCGGTAAAGAACTTTGATGAGATTAGCGGTAGATCGAAACGTCAGTTTAAGCCTCCGCGCAGTCAAAAATGTTCTTTGTCTACATGGTTCACATTGAATCGCAGTGTAGTTATTGAGTTTTGGAATGCTTTATAAAAAAGGTAATACAGATTTCAATGTGTAAAATAGGATTCAATCAAAAATCAAAAAACTTGAAAAATGTAATTATTGCGTTTTGTTATGGACCTCCTCAATAATATTCAATTTATCTAATATAATATGTAAAGAAATTTGAAAAACTCGATGGGCGTTTTTTTTTCTTAAGCGATTAATTTAGAATTTCATAGAAAAATTCATTATATTCGTCCAATGCTAGATGTAGCGTGCATGCTATAATCGATTTAAAATTTTAGCTGCACTCATTTTTGAAATCTGTTCTTTTGAAATATTTAAAAGAAAAAAATTTTAGGTTTGGAAAATTAAAAAAAAAACGTCCAAAATTTAGCCACTTTTCAACTTCATTTCAAAGTCTTTACTTTGATTTTTTTCACGGCTACATGAATTGAGATAACTTAAAAATTTTTTCTGCATATTATCAAATATTTGCTTAAAATCGTAAAATATTTTTTGAAAGAAATTTTAATTATTTTGGCTTGAGTTCGGCTTTAATTTAAAATTCTAAATAAAAATGTAATTTAATTGAAAAATTGAATTAAAACCGAACTCAAGCCAAAATAATTAAAATTTCTTTGGATATAAACCTATAGAATTCGACTAAACTCATAACTTAATTGTTAAACTCGAAAGGCACCTAGCAAAAGGATGTATATGTTCAAATAAAACTGAACAAATAAACAACATACTCACTAGTACTTGTAATTATCAATGATAATTCATACTATAATAGATAAATAATAAAAAGAAGCTTAACACAAGACGAAGAAAAAACTGAATATCAATAACTATCAAATGAAATACAGCTCCAAGACTGACAGTATGAATTGATTAAACGTAGATGATATTCAGCTCTCGACTTTGGTCGAGTGGTCTAAGCGGTAAAGAACTTTGATGAGATTAGCGGTAGATCGAAACGTCAGTTTAAGCCTCCGCGCAGTCAAAAATTTTCTTTGTCTACATGGTTCACATTTATCTCTAAATAAAAATATAATTTAATTGACAAATTAAATTAAAACCGAACTCACGCCAAAATAATTAAAATTTCTTTAGATATAAACCCATACAGTTCGACTAAACTCATAACTTAATTATATTTTGAAAGTTTTGGCTATATTACTGCCGGATATATTTACGAAATTAGGAACAGAGTCGCGGCCAAAACCGAAAATTTAAAAATTCTGAGCCAAATATCTCCGAAAATATTAATGATATTTTAATAAAACAAAGTGTATTTTTGTCTCTCAATAAGCTTTACAACAAGCTTAAATTTTTTAAATCGGATAATATGTGTAAAAGTTATGAGGCAAACAATGTTTATCATGCTTGAGATAGTCAATTTTCACACTCTGTAGCTCATCGTGTGTTTCAACCAGGATACGGATATGCACACACATGTGCGGCACATGCACACGTACCAAAAATAAGCACACAAAAAAATGTCGCACACGAACACGAGTAAGTGGCATTTTTTGTGTGCTTACTTTTGGCACGTGTACGTGTGCCAGTCAAACTGGCGCACGTACATGTGCGTGTGCTTAAAGATAGAAAATATGTGGCATATGTTCGGCACACTCACTTATACTAAAGAAACAAAAACAATGCCAGCAGCGTGGGAGGCAAATTTGCCATCTGATTTTGGGGAAAAGCTTATTCGACCAAACTAAAAGTAAAGGCTTTCAAACAAAAGAAGAATTTTGAAAATCGGTCGACATATTACAGAGTTATGCAAAGGGGATCAAATTTTCCCCTCCGATTTTCTAAACAAAATTATGGAACCAAACTGCAAGCAAAGCCTCTCAAACAAAAAAATAATTTGGAAAATCGATGCATAAATGACAGAGTTATGCGATAATCAATAATTTGGGGGGGGGCACGTTTGCCCCACGATTTTGGGAAAAAATATATGGGACCAAACTGCCAGCAAAGGCTTAAAAGCGAAAATAGGATTTTGAAATTCGGTGCATAAATAAAAGAGTTATGCAATAATCAATATTTGGGGGGCAGCAAATTCGCCCCCGATTTTGGGAAAAAATGTATGGGTCCAAGCTGCAAGCAAAGCCTTGCAAACAAAGAATTTTTTATTTTTTTAAATCGGGGCATAAATGAAAGAGCTATGCGATAATAAAAATTGTGCTCACTGATTTTGGAAATATATATACTTATATATATGTGACCACTGCTTGCTTTAAAACAAAAAAAGAATTTTGAAATGCGGTCCAGAAATGAAGGAATTATGCGATAATCAATTTTGGGGGGGAGGGATTGGCAACTTCCCCCTCGATTTTGGGAAACATTTATTGGACCAAATTGCAAGCAAAGCTTTTCAAATAAAAAGAATTTTGAAAATCGCTGAATAAATGAAAAAGTTATGCGATGATCAATATTTGTTGAGGGGGGGGGGCAAATTTGCCCCCTGATTTTGGGAAAAATTTATGAGACCAAACTGCAAGCAAAGCCTTTCAAACGAAAAAAAAACAAATGACACATTTAAAAAAGGGGGGGAGCAAATTTCCCCCTCCGATTTCCGAAAAAAATTATAGGACCAAACTGCAAGCAGGGCATTTAAAAAAAAAGAGTTTTGGGAATCGGTGCAGAAAAGAAGGAGTTATGCATGTACAAACATGCAGAAGTAAAAAATATAAAAATACACACGAGATAACATCCTCCTTTTTAGGGTTCCGATACACCAAAAATGTAAAGGAACCCTCTTGTTTTCGCTACGCTGTCCGTCCGTCTGTCTGTCACAGGCTGTTTTCTCGGGAACCGTAAGAGCTACGGACCTTGAATTTTCACAGGATATGTAAAGCTTTTGGCGGTACAACAACAAATATATGACAGTTAAAAATTAAAGGGTGTTCTAAAGCGAGCAACGAAAAATGTTAAAATACTAATGTAATGTTTTCTCGGGAGCCGTAAGAGCTACGGACCTGAAATTTTCACAGAATATGTAAAACTTTGACCGCTACAACAATAAATATATGAAAGCTAAAAATTAAAGGGTGCTCTAAGGCGAGCAACCAAAAATTTTGAAATACTAATGTAATATGCAGACACTTATATATAGACACTTTAAATTTTCAAAGTTCGTGTTAATTGGTGTAGTCTGTAGAATAGACTACACCACTTAACACCGATATATAAAACAATAAAAATTAAAGGGTGTTCTATCAGTCAATGTAATTTTACTATGTAATTTATACAATCTGCTCTATCTTCGGAACCGTAAGAACTACGGACCTGAAATTTTCACAGAATATGTAAAACTTCGGCCGGTACAACAGGAAATATATGACAGTTAAAAATTAAAGGGTGTTCTAAAGCGACCAACGCAACATGTTGAAATACTAATGTAATATACAAACACTTATATATAGACACTTAAAATTTTCAAAGTAAGTGCTAATTGGTGTAGTCTGTAGAATAGACTACACCAATTAACACCGATATTTAAAACAATAAAAATTAAAGGGTATTCTATTAGTTATTGTATTTTTGACTATGTAATTGAGACAGTATGCTGTATCTTGCAAACCGTAAGATGTAAAATCTTGAAATTTTAAAACACGCTAAAACTAAAAAAATCCTAATTTATTTATTTATTTATTTTATTTGTATGTTCAAGTCCTGTACAACAAGAGTTAATCTTATATTTAGAGTACAGAAAATAGTATCAATAAGTTAAAGCGGCAAACAAACAAATTAAAAAAATTTCAAAACGAAAAAACGCTAAAATGAAAAAAGCGCTTAAAGGAAAAAAGCGCCAAAATTAAAAAATCGCTAAAACGCAATATATTACCAAAATTAAAAAGATCGCCCAAAAAACTTCAAAAATCTAAAAAGTCTTCAAAACGAAAAATCGCTAAAACTAAATAAATCATCAAAACATGAAAAAATCGCCAATAAATGAAAAAATCACGAAAACATAAAAAAACACAAAAACCAAAAAAAGCGCCAAAACTAATATATTAAGTAAGGTGCGACTTTGGCTCGCACACGAAGGGTTCCGTACGAATACACATATGTATAGCCTTTTTTGTTTTTGCCCCGTTTGTCATTTTGGCACTTTTTTTGTTTTTTTGCCGATTTGTTTAGTTCTGGTGATTTTTCGGTTATGGCATTTATTTAACGTTTTCACTTTCTGACGATATTTTTAGTTTTAGCGATTTATTTTAGTTGTGGCGATGTTTTCAGTTTTGGCGCTTTTTCGTTTTTGGGGATTTTTCGGTTTTTTGTAGTTTTTTATTTTTAGCGATTTTTTTTGTTTTGACACTTTTTTCGTTTTGGCGATTTTTTTGGTTTTTGGCGTTTTTTTAGTTTTGGGGTTTTTTGGTTTTTGCGTTTTTTTTTCGTTTTTGTGATTTTTTTCATTTTTTTGCGATTTTTTTATTTTTTGATGATTTATTTAGTTTTAGCGATTTCTCGTTTTGAAGACTTTTTCGATTTTTGAGGTTTTTTTAGTTTTTTTGCCGATCTTTTCAATTTTGGTGATATATTGCGTTTTAGCGATTTTTTGAAATTTTGCGATTTTTTCCTTTAAGCGCTTTTTTCATTTTAGCGTTTTTTCGTTTTGAAATTTTTTTAATTTTGGATTTTTTTAGTTTTAGCGCGTTTTAAAATTTCAAGATTTTACATCTTACGGTTTCCAAGATACAGCATATTGTCTCAATTACATAGTAAAAATTACAATAACTAATAGAATACCCTTTAATTTTTATTGTTTCAAATATCGATGTTAATTGGTGTAGTCTATTCTACAGACTACACCAATTAGCACTTACTTTGAAAATTAAAAGTGTCAATATATAAGTGTCTGTATTTACATTAGTATTTCAACATGTTGCGTTGTTCGCCTTAGAACGCCCTTTAATTTTTAACTGTCATATATTTGTTGTTGTAGCGGCCGAAGTTTTACATATTATGTAAAAGTTTCAGGTCCGTAGCTCTTACGGTTCCGAAGATAGAGCAGATTGTCTAAATTACATAGTAAAATTACATTGACTGATAGAACACCCTTTAATTTTTATTGTTTTAAATATTGGTGTTAATTGGTGTAGTCTATTCTACAAACTACACCAATTAACACGAACTTTGAAAATTTAAAGTGTCTATATATAAGTGTCTGCTCGCCTTAGAACACCTCTTAATTTTTAGCTGTCATATATTTATTGTTGTAGCGGTCAAAGTTTTACATATTCTGTGAAAATTTCAGGTCCATAGCTCTCACAGTTCCCGAGAAAACATTACATTAGTATTTCAAAATTTTTCGTTGCTCGCTTTAGAACACCCTTTAATTTTTAACTGTCATATATTTGTTGTTGTAGCGGAAAAAGCTCTACATATCAGGTCCGTAGCTCTTACGGTTCCCGAGAAAACAGCCTGTGACAGACAGACGGACGGACAGCGTAGCGAAAACAATAAGGTTCCTTTACACTTTTGGTGTATCGGAACCCTAAAAAAACGCTAAAAACCAAAAAAAATTGCCAAAACGAAAAAAGTATCACAACAAAAAAAAATCGCTAAAACTAAAAAATGAGAACGTTAAATAAATGCCAAAACCAAAAAATCGCCAAAACTAAACAAATCGGCAAAAAACAAAAAAAAATTGGAAAAAACGAAAAATGGCAAGAGAAAAATTTAAAAAAAATCACGAAAAGCGCCAAAACAAAAAAAAAAAAACAAAAAAAAAACAACAAAAAATACTTAAAAAAATAAAAAATTAAACAAGAAAGCACAACGAAAAAACTGCCAAAATGACAAACGGGGCAAAAACAAAAATGAATATACATATCGCACCCGTTCAACAATACTGTATTAACTCAAAAACTTCAAAGTGTTCAGGAGAGACAAAAAACAGTTTTCTTAATGCTTAAGGAATTTTCCATTAACAAAAGTTAGGCAATATTTAGAAACACCATCAATTATTGTATTGCACCACATAACCTTTTTATTTGTTTATTGTTTGGAGATAGAAACGCGATTTTTTTAGTTATTATCATTTTCTTGAATTATTTTTGTTAATAAGGAGTAAATATTTTGAGTTGTGTTTGTTTACATGAAATTTATTGCTGTATTTAATACATTTTTTAATAAAAGTGTTAAACATGAAATGAGAAAAGACTAAAGTAAACAAAGTTTTTTAAAGCTAAATAAATGCTAACAACTGCTAAAAAGTTTAAAATATATATTTTATTAAATTAATTCCCTATTATATTTTTGTAGTATGATTCGTAATACTTTTTAGGGATTATGTTTTTCTTGACTAGGTCCATAATATCCTTGTTTTTATTTTCCGACAGTGGCAGGTTTCCCAAATAAACACAAGATAACCTGAAATAATTACAAACATGTAAGTTTGGTATTAGAATTTGAACATGGGCTTACAACTTACTCCAGGTTTTTCCAATAATCTATAGACTTCAAATTATCTTTATGTACAAAAATTCTTAAATAGTCTTTGTCCTTGTATGAAGTTTTTTAAAAAAATGAATCGATTTTGTCCTTTTATACACGGAGAGTTTTAATACTATGCCAATTTATTTTTTTGGCGCTCCTCATTTACAACAAAGTTTTTGCCCCACAGTTCCTGTATGGCCTTTAGATCATAAAAATCTTCATGAGACAATTCGTGAACTTTATATGGGACTCCAGTCTTTTTTGCTGTTGCTATTAGAGCCGTATATTCACCTGGTGTATATATTGGTCTGCTGACTAGATGCCGTTTTACTGGTTTCTAAATTACGCTGTGTACATTATCACCTTCGTTTTGAGTATGGCCTTGGATTAGATATTTATGTATTATACTTCTTAAGTTATACTTTTGTAGTGCATAAAAATACATGGTGAGTAAGTACTTGTTTTTTTGCTGCCCACAACAATTATCAGAATAAAAAATTAAATCCAAGTCCTGAGCGTTATTTAATTTTGACACCAAATTTTTTATATATTGAAGTACGCAACTTCCTATTTCATTTGCTCCACGTTTTCCTTCTACTTCCGTCCAGAAAAAGCATTCGACATGTTTTGCTTTGAGGTCACTGACAGTGAAATTATAGCAATTTATTTTGCTTGTATAATAAAAGCTTGATGCCATCCCTTTTGGAAGTGGGAGAACTGCTTGCAGGTCGTAAACAGCTGCTGTGGAATTTTTTTTATCAAAATCTTTTTCCCTTCTGCATAAGTTCTTTTCTTCTTGGTGTATGTTGTAAACCTCGTTTAAGTATTTCTTTTCATTCTCATCTGAATTCAAGAATGATTCGCAATGATCGCATTAATCCTTTTTTGGTTTAAAAAGTGAAAGATTAAATTCGTTCTTGAAAATTCTGTAGAACATACTTTTATTACCAGCTCGCAAATTTTCGGATTCTCGAAGCTCTTTGTAATCACTGTATAGGTCTGTTACGCTTTTGCAACTCTCAACCCTTGGAATATTGTTAATAAATTGTCTTATGCTTTTTTTAACTTCAGGGTTCACGGTTAAATGGTTACTATGCTTTCCACGATAGTCTATATCTACAAAACCATCTTTGTCCTTCTTTTTAATAACCGTTGCTATGACTGTATCGTTTATGCCAAGTGTTGCTTTAAAAAAGAACTTACACACTCTTACTTGTTCTGAGTTAATTTCGAAGAAAAATGCGTTGTTCAATCTGCGTAAATCTTGAGTGCAGGAGTATCTGTACTTTAGCGTAATTAGTTTCATATTGTTGGCAATAAATTGTCTTTGTCTCTGCAAGGTACTCATATCCCAATATTTATGAAATATTTCATAGCGCGATGATTCTGTTATTTTCTTACTACATTGAAGGCGACACTTTTCTCCACAAGCTTCTCGTAAACGCTTCTCTGTTATTGTCTTTGACGAATTATAAATCGATTTATACGAATACCCTGAGTTTCGTAATTTTTTTCCCGCTTTTGTCGTTTATTATAATGTTCTCTTTTTTCGCATTTTCTTTTTCTTACCACTTTCTCATTTAAATGTAACTCCGAAGAACTGCTATCATTCACTGTACGTGGATCAAAATCATTGTCCGAATTGTTACTGAACGGATCTGGAGAGCTGCGGATCTAGGGAGCTGCTTGGGAGCTGCGGATCTGGAGAGCTTTCATTGCGTAATAATGCAGCGTAATATCTGCTGGAGAGCTGCGGATCTGGAGAGCTTGATTTGCTTAATAATGAATAGTGCTCTTCATTTGGACAACTCATTTTGTTAATTGAACTTATTACACCTTTTGATTTCAAGTATTCACTATTATGTTTAATAAACTTAATAATAAAATTTCTAGCTGATCAAAAATGCAATGCTATATTGATGCAATGCAAAAAAATAAAGTGATAATATTACAAAGTGTCATCAAAACTATTTCATCAAAACAGTAATAACTCAACAAAAAACACAATAATTTCACGAAAACAGTAAGAACTCAAAGAAAAAGTTAAGCATTATTTCATGAAAACAATCATATTTCGAATTAAAACAAAAAAATTTACTTAGCCGGAATCAATTAAACAGTTGCAACTCAAAATACTACCTGACTAAAATGAACTTTTATTATTAGAATAACAACATAACTCAAAATACTACTCTTTATAGCAAAAAACAATCATTTGTTAAGGCCAATCACTTCAAATAACTCAAAATAATTTTGTTTTCTTGATTCACAGAAATAAACCATTCCACCAGCAAAAAGGTCACAACATGTAATTTTATTAAGAAAGAATAGTCAGAACTATGGGAATTTTTAACCATAGGTAGACATAAGTGTTATGTATTGTTTTTTGCCAAAGAGATAAAATAAAAAAATTTTGAGTTAATATAGTATTGTTGAACGAGTGCGATATGTGTATTCGTACGGAACCCTTCGTGTGCGAGCCAAAGTCGCACTTTACTTAATTTATTTGAAGTCGTTTACAAAAATAATAATGATGCCGGAAAAGTAACCAAAACTAAAAAAATCCATAAGTACACATTGAAAAAAATAACTAAAACTAGCCAGAACGGTAACGCTGCTAGCATAAATATCTTGTGGTTTTTTGTCGTGACTGTGCGGCACATGTCCATAAATTTGTATACATGCACACGTGCAAGTGCCAGTTTGATTAGCACTTGCACACGCGCCCAAAATAAGCACACAAAAAATGTGGTACACGCACACGAGGAAGAGCCATTTTTTTGTGTGCCTACTTTTGGCACGTGTATGTGTGCCTATAAATTGTTTTTGTCCTTGTAAATGAGTGTTTATTGTTTTATTTGATCTGTATGCCAAAATAGCTTCTTTAACGTTTATTCTTGTTCTTATTTGTTTATTTTCTGTAAGTTTAGGTATGTATGGAATGCTATAGAATTTCGTGTTCCCAGATTTGTTATCATTTTCGTTAATTTTTTTCCCTTGTTGAGCCTTTTTAATTAAATTGTTTATTAAGTATTTTGGATAACTGTTACATAAAAGTAGTGTTCTTTCTTATCTTGTTAAAATTTTTCCTTTCAAATTGCTTATCACCTTCCTTATTATATTTAGAGTAGTATTTGTCTTTTGTTTTATGGGTTGTGTTGAATGAAAATAAATGATGCGTTCGGATGAAATAGATTTTGTGTACCAATCTGTTATGATCTTGTTGCCCTTTCTATAAAATTTCATGTCCAAGTACGGTATGCAGATATGTTTTTCCTTTTCGATCGTGAAGTTTAGTTTGGTATGATAAATGTTAAATGTTTTTAATATGATTTCTTCGTCGCTTTTCGTTATTATGGCAAATAAATCGTCTACGTATTTGGTGATGAATTTAATTTGACATTATTTACTTTTAATTCGTTTATTTGTTACCTCGAGTAGTTTATCTAAAACTACGTCTATTAATATGATTATTTCGAACGTATTTGCTTTGTGAATCCAAATTGATTATTAGGCTAAGGTTCGTAACGTTATATTCAGAAAGAATTGGGCATGATTAATATTCCAAGGAACAAGGGAAAAATTAACATCAACTTAATTTTTCAACGTACACAGCAGAACAGAGTAGCACCACTTTCGGAAGCCGCTACACTTCCATCGTCAGTGCTCACGTGTATTTGCTATCACCACTTGTCAGGTGGCTCTGTTGAATGTGATTTTAATTCTTATATTGGGTGTTTTTTATTGAGGTATAGAACTTTAAGTTGGCATCACTTTTTTAACTGGCGGCCATTTTGTCAGCTGTCAAGTGATTAATATTTAGTTTGGATTGCCATTTCATCATGAACAGGTTGACAAAAGAACAACGCTTGCAAATCGTGCAAATTTATTTCGAAAATAATGGTTCAGTTCGCGAAGTTTACCGCAAGCTCCGTCCATTTTATGGTCGACATAATCGTCCATCAGAGCAATTAATTCGGTTAACCATGGATCGTTTTCGCACTACGTTTACTCTATGTGATAATACGCATCCGCAGAGACGTCGAACATTGCGCACCGAAGAAACAATTGCCGCTGTAGAGCAAAGTGTTGAAGAGGACCCGAATGAATCGATTCGCCACCGTGCACAGCAATTGGAGCTTTGTCCATCAACTTTATGGAAGATTTTGCGCAAAGATCTTGGCTTGCGACCTTGGATGAGTTGTGGTTCCAACAAGACGGCGCTACATGCCACACAGCGCACGTCACAATCGATTTATTGAAGGAAACATTCGATGAGCGCATAATTTCGCGGAATGGACCTGTCAATTGGCCACCAAGATCGTGTGATTTGACACCATTGGATTATTTTCTTTGGGGATATGTGAAGTCGCTCGTCTACGCCAACAAACCAGAAACGTTAGGGTACTTGGAAGCCAACATTCGTGGCGTTATTGCCAACATACGGCCCCATATGCTCGAAAAAGTGGTTGAAAATTGGACCTGTAGAATTGGCTTTATTCGAGCCAGCCGCGGCGGCCACATGCCCGAAATCATATTTAAACATTAATGGCATAAAATTATCCTTCCAATAAAGCCAAATTGATGGACATTAAAACGATTTTCTTGTGTTTTATTTCAATTCGAAGTTCTATACCTCTAAAAAAAACACCATTTTTCGTGAAAATTTAATACGAGAATTAAATCACTCTCAAGCTGATTTTAAAGTGCACTTTCCAAGCGTTGCCATCGGTTTATTTTTCTTCATTCCCATTTTTCAGATTTTTGTTCTACTCAAGACAAACAAAAGAGTGTTAACATTTTATGCTTATATACATAAGTATACTACAATACCCCCTTCATATATATTTTTTCTTATCCATGGATATGTATACAAACAATTATATTTTAGTATTAATAATTCTCTTTTTTGAAATTACTTCATATAAAATATGTTTCATGGATGAACAAAAAATAAATAAATATATAGCGTAATTATGAATATTAAATATGTATGTGGATGTGTGATTATTATTATTGTTTTTTATACGTTTTGTTTTCTTTGCCTTTAATTATATTTAATACCCTCAACTTCAATTGTATCAATTTGATCATTAGAATTTTTTGTATTATCTTCTTTTTGTTTATTATGTAAGTTTACAAAATCTCGGTTTTTGATATTTTCTTTTACAGGATTGTTCTTATTTTCTGTAATACTAGGATATAACTTTTGAAGTGGATCGGATACAGTGGTCGGAATATCTAAGTTATCACAATTATGACAATATATTATTTGATTTGATTTGTTTCCATATTTTACCAAATTCTATTTTCACCAAATAAGTTTGTTTGCCTACAACTTTAAAGATTATACCTTTTTTCCATGAAACTCTTCCTGGAACAGAATAATCTTTAACCATAACATTCTCGTTTTCAACAAATCTATTATTTTTTTGTCCTTTATAAAATTTCGTTTGATTTTTTTGTTTGTTTTTTACAAACATTTTTACTTCTTTCATGTTTTTGCTTTCAACTGTTCTTTTAGATCCAGCCTTGTTGTTATTTTTCTTTTACTAAACATTAGGTAAGTTGGGGAAACCCCAAGGCTTGAATGTGTGGTATTTCTGTAGTCGAACAAGAAGCGACATAAAGCATTGTTAAATTCATATAATAGTGTATTATTTAAACTTCGTTTTAAGGCGTTTTTTTATTGTTTTTACTGCATTTTCTGCTTAGCCGTTAGTAGATGGATTCCCTACCGCTGATGTAATTTGTTCAATTCCGTTTATTTTCAAATCGGGTTGAAGCCATTAATGGTATTCGTTTTTTCGGATTAAAAATGTAATGCAGTGGCTTATTGTCAGCTACTAAGGTAAAATGACGACCATATAAATAATGTTGGAATTTTTTTACTCCAAACAAAATAGCCACTGCTTCTCGATCTAACTATGAATATCTATTTTGCGTGTCTGTCAAAGATTTAGAGGCAAACTCTATTGGTCGCTGTATTCCTTTTTCATCAACCTGTGACAAAACAGCACCCGCACCGACTGGGCTGGCATCCACCGTCAATATGGTATTATAATTTATCTTAAAATGTCCTAAGCAATCATCAGCTAATAACAAAGATTTCAATTGATCAACAGTTGCAGAACAGCTATCATTCCAGTAGAATTTTGTATCGACACGTAGCAAATTGTGCAATGGGTGCAACAAACTCCACACATTTACATTTGTTGGGTATGGTATATTAAGGATTTCACTAATTTTTTCGGGATTCATATGCAATCCGCTTTTGTCAATAATATGGCCCAAATACTGTATTTTCTTAAAAAAAATTCACACTTATCCACCGACAATTTAAACCCAGCGTCATTCAAAATGCAAAGCACTCGCTCGAGTCTTTCAATATGCAATTTCCTGTTCGGTGCACTGATCAAAATGTCGTCCAAAAACACAACTACCCAATCTAACCCTGCTAACAGAGAATCCATAATTCTTTGAAAAATAGCATGCGCCGAAGCTAACCCATAAACGAGTCTAGTGTATTGGAACAGTCCTTTTGATGTTGAAATAGTGGTATACATTCTAGACTTTTTATCTAAGGGAATTTGCTGATACGCCATGCTCAAATCTAATTTGGTAAATTCCTCTCCACCGTGTAATTTTGAAAATATGTCTTCAATCCGGGGTAGAGGATATTTTTTAACATTCAGGGTAACTTTAAAGTCGCCACATATTCTGATGCCACCGTTCTTTTTTATAACGGGCACAATGAGCGTACCCCACTCACAATATCCCACGGGCTGTAAAATCTTCATATTTACAAGATTTTTTATCTCTTTTTCTACTTTGTCTTTAATAGCCAAAGGCAACGGCATTGGCCTGAAAAATTTTGGTACTGTACCTTCCTTAATTTTTAAACTTGCTTGACCACGTCTAAACTGTCCCAAACTACCATCAGAAAGGTTTTTAAATCTACTAATGATTTGTTGTGGTTCGTGCTTAGATAATAAATAATTTAATTTCCCAATTTTTATTTCAAATATTCTCAGAAAATTTCTCCCTAAAAGTGGCGGGCCACCATTTCCAATAACGAGAACAGGAATTACCTTAATTTTATTACAATACTGCACTTCAACATCTAACGAGCCAATAGGTGTTATATTTTTACCATTATATGCTTTTAACACTATATCCACTTCTTCAAGTTTATGATATTGAAAGAAAGCTTTATAAATTTTTTTGTTAATAACACTATTTTCCGACCCTGTATCTAACACCATTTTAAACGGTTTTTTATTAATAAATATTTTAACTTTTATAGGACCATCACTATCACTACTTATAGAAAATAAACTTCAGTCAGAATTATCAATATAATTAAGATTTTTGGACCTAAAATGCTCTTTTTGTTTATATTGATTGCACTTGTAATTCTTGAACTTACAGCTTTCACTATTGTGAATATGGTATCCACACCAGTGTTGCCAGTGAAATTTCGAGAAAGGTACATTTTAATTTCCAAAAAGATAAATTTTTTCCCAAAAAGATACATTGTGAAAAAATTTTCAAAGTCCGTTTTTAACGTTTAACATATCGACCCCTTACCGCCAAATGATCGTAAGCGACAAAAATTAAATTTTTCAGGAGCAGGGTTTTTTATTGTATTTAATTAAACATGATTTATATTCATGTCAGAGGCGAAAAGTTTAATATTTTATTTTGCGTACAGATTCAAAAGATACGAAAAATGTCAGGATTATACATGGTACCTAAAGTCATCAAAAGATACGAAAAATTTATCTTTCTTATCCTAATGGCATCACAGATCCACACACTTTACACTGTTGTTGTGATGACTTACGCTGTTGCTGCTCTTGATGTTGCTGGAGTTGTTGTGATGACTTACGCTGTTGCTGCTCTTGATGTTGCTGGAGTTGTTGTTTTATAAATTGTTCCCCTTTGTTTCTTTTAATGAAGTGCAGATTTCAATTACCTTGTCCAAAGAGCAATCCACCGATTCCATAAAAATTTCATCTCGGGCTGGACCCTTTTCCAAGCCCATTACAAACTTATCGTGAATCACTGATTCCAAATTAGCTCCAAATTCGCAATACACGGCTAACGATCTCACACGCACGCCCCATTCATTAATAGTTTCCGTGGATGATTTTGTTGCGTTATAAAACTTGTAACGCTCAGCAAAACCAGAAGTAGCTGACTTGAAATGTTTATTCATGACTTGCAGACAACTTTTATAAGTTGTCGTGACAACTTTAGCCGGACTCAACAGATTTTGCAACAATAAATAAGACGTTTCGCACAACGACGTTAAAAGTATGCCTTTCTACTGAAACTGATCTAATTGCATTTTAAACACACCCTAATTTTTTTGTGTGTGCTCAAAAAAAGGTACTTTACCAAAAATTACTGTAGCCATTTGAATTTATAATTACTATCCTCGTCGCCACTGGAATATTCTTCAAACGCAAGGTTTATATTTTTAATTCAATATTAAATTTATTATTATTTTGCTTAACGTCTAAATTCGTTGCCGGTTTCTTACAGAGTAAAAAGTTAATCAATATCCATCATAAATGTATCCAATATAATACTATTAGCAAAACCAGTATTATTTATAACAGTCAATGCATATTTCTTATTTTACTTTGACTTATTGTTTTATGCAGATAATACGTAGACGATATGTATATAAGCATATATACAGAAAATAGAAAACTAAATAATGCAATAATCCATAGTACTTAAATGACTTAAGTACTTTAAAAGAGTGCTAACATTTTATGCTTATATACATAAGTATACTACAAACCTAAAATCATTAAATACATACTATTGAATTATAACTAAACCTGCAGCAAATTAATCTACTTACCATTGGATTAGATAAACCTGAAACAGAAAGATTTATTACTTTCGTTTTCTTACGGGTTTCCCTAAAATAAAAAGGTGAGGTTGTGTACATCAGGATTTATAAATAAAATATAATCACTAATCACTTTCTTTTATTCCCGTGGCCCCTATAATTTTAATCACTTGCCTAAAAGTGATTCTAATTAGAATTTCTCTTGTTGGTTAACACTTAAATTGAAACAGCATTCCCCCCCACCCACGCCAACACATACGCTGACCTACCAATAAGGTAAATTCTTAAGTAACAATAACACATTATTACACCATTCTAAATTTAAAGAAAAATTAAAATAAATATTTGATCAGTTAAATTATAGCACGTTTAATAGACATTTAAACTAACTTTTTTATGAGCGCACTAATTATTCCTACATTATTTTTATTAGGTCTATGCACCTTATAGAAATAAAAGTATTTCATATAGTAGAGCTATATTTTCTTGTGAGTCAAACGGAGTAACAATATGATATAAGTATACCTTCATCATAGGGTGTGGAGGGTATAATCGCTTTAAACAACAAAAAAATCTGTCTTTTAACATATTATTTTCATCGGAATAAGAAAATTTTGAGAAATATGTAATTTTAACAAGCTATAAAATCAATGAGCTAACTTCGCAAATCGTTTTGAGCATTTGATATACTAATGGTATACTTTCATTTCCGTTGAATACATTCGGAAAATTTTTTTTATTGTCATATAATAAAAATCCTTTTTTTCTGATTCAAAACTAAATAAAATTAGTAATGTGGCTAAAAATATATCTCTTTTTGTAGAAAATTTATATTTTTAGCTGCTGAAAATGTTTTATAGGAATCATAATATTATTTTATTAAAAATATTTTTATCAAAATATGGTTAAAACAAAGAACTTATACATACATATGTATATGGTTATTTTGAGCCACACTATTTTGTGTTCACAATTTAAATTATTTTTATTTGATGTGATTTGGCTGTGTCCATATAATTCTATCATAGCATGTTTCTCTTAGATTATAGTTGTCTCACCCATGCTTTTTCTTTATGTTTGTAAGAAATAAGTTTTAGTTAATACCTTCTGCATACTAGTACTGATATTTTGAATATAGAATTAAGTTCTCTATAGACAAGTTATAACATTTCAGGTTTTCGTAATTCCATTCATCAAAATCTTGTATAATATTCGGTGTCAGTTCATCTTTATGACTACCGACAATACCACGACGCACAAATCTAAACTCGTCAACTTCTCGACCCGCTGCTGCTTTCATGCTTTCGAATTCTTTAATATGATTGCACGCTGCATTGTCTTTCATGCTATCGAATGACAAATGATCGACGAGCTGTACGATTTGGTCTTGAGCGATTTGTTTATTTAAAAACCGACAAACTTCTTTAATGACAGCAGGTAAATCACTCTTCATGCGCTCGTAGCTCGTAAGCAATATTTCTGGTCTGTTTCGAATTTGCCAAAAGTCTAAAACGTGTGGCCAAAAAGGATTAAAATTCACATGCCCATCCATGTAAGATTGCACGAAGTCTTCCTTGGATCCCTTGTAACCAACCATGCCGCGCCAATGGTGAAAATACGAGACGACAGCATCTTTTGGGTTGCGAAATACATAAATAATCTGAAAACAATATATATTTATATATATATATATATATATATATATATATATATATATATATATATATATATATATATATATATATATATATATATATATATATATATATATATATATATATATATATATATATATATATATATATATATATATATATATATATATATATATATATATATATATATATATATATATATATATATATATATATATATATATATATATATATATATATATATATATATATATATATATATATATATATATATATATATATATATATATATATATATATATATATATATATATATATATATATATATATATATATATATATATATATATATATATATATATATATATATATATATATATATATATATATATATATATATATATATATATATATATATATATATATATATATATATATATATATATATATATATATATATATATATATATATATATATATATATATATATATATATATATATATATATATATATATATATATATATATATATATATATATATATATATATATATATATATATATATATATATATATATATATATATATATATATATAGATATATATATATCTTGGATTCTAAAATATATTATAGAACAAAGAGTTTAAACTGTCCTATCAATGAACGCAATAAACATTTTTTATGCTCTCCTGAAAAGTTGTGATTTTTAATATAGCGGATTTTGAATATTGGCCGTCGATATACATACATTAAAAATAAAAAAAATATATGTATATTTAAATTTAATAAAATATTAAATTAATATATTTAAAATTAATAAAATATGCATATAACTTTTTTTAATATTTAATAACGTTAAAAACTTAAAAAATCAGCTTCGTTGCTTTCTTAACAAACATTTTGTCATTAAAAACTTAAAAAACATAAGAATTCAAATTCATTGCTTTCTTAACAAACATTTCACTACTGATATTTAGTAATGAATTGCAAAATAGGCCTCAATAAACAATAGCGATAGTGGTTCATGCCGCAAAGTGGTCGATACAAATACAGCATCCCAGAAGAAGTCCATGCCACATATTCTGCTCAACTTGGCTCTCCGATCACCTTTTATAAGCAAAAAAATATCCGTTGCCAGCTTTTTGTTTCTTTATAGCAAACACGCTAATTTTTCTTCAAAATATTTTTAAACCACTTTTTTATTTAAATTTTAATTTTTTTTCTATTTTTAAACAAATTTTGATTTGAATTTCGGCTCTTCTATTATTTATTTTTTTAGTTTTTTTCTTTACAATTGTTTTACCTCTTCAACAGGTTGTAAAAAATAAACAACTGTAGTAGAAGGGAACTATGCGTCTGAGACCAATTAAAATTTTAAAATTTGGGTAATTAAAATTTGAAATTTTGAAATTTTAATTGTTAAATAAACAAAAGTGTAATTTGATACCCGTGGGAAAAAAATGAAAGTACCCTGTAGGTAAAATGTTGGTAAAAAATTGTGATGAATTATTATTGAGTTAAAGTGTTAGTGTGAAATTATATTATAGATAATGTTTTGTGTTATATGAATTTCGGATATGGGTGTATCTGTGGGTGAGTGGGGTTCGATACCTACCATAGACCCTGGATGTTTTCCGTTGCGGAACAATTGATTGAGTATAGACTAGATGGTTCTTATGGGGTGATATTGAGACATTGGGTAGTGAGTTTGGAGCTTGAAAGTATTGGCTTACTATAGACAATGTGGTTCTTATGGGGTGATATTGAGACATTGGGTAGTGAGTTTGGAGCTTGAAAGTATTGGCTTACTATAGACAATGTGGTTCTTATGGGGTCATATTGAGAGATTGGGTAGTGTTTTAGATTATATGTGGAAATAAAGAGTGTAGACAAGTTTGGTGACAAAGTCACCAAAGTTGTAGATAAAAAAGTCGACTTGGGTTCCTACGGGGTTTATTGTGTCGCTATTATTATTATTTTTTTGTTCTTGATAATTTTTTGTGGTGCTTGTGTTTACGTTTAATATGTAGTTGTGTTTATTTAAGCATGTCCGTCCACCAATTGACTGGTGGAGGGTTTGTATATTTTCAGAATGTGATTATGGAGGTGTGAGAGGGGGGGTGTTAAGAATGTGGTTATGGAAGTGTTAGAGGGGGGGTGTTAAGTTCCAGTTAATATGTATGCATATACATACGTACATACAATAAGCGTTTGCTTTTTGTTTTTATGTCAAGTGGGGGTATTTGTTTTTTGCATCAAATAATCGCATGATCGTTTGGATTTGTAGCTGTGGTGCTTAGTATGACAGATGGTCTGAAATGTTTGTTTACGTTAAATATGCATGCTTAATCTTGTTGGTGTTTTTGTTTATTCAGGTGGATGTATTGGAGACCGAGCCATCATCCTAGTTTTTCTTTGTTTGTTGGTGTGGGTTGGTTAGAGGTTGTGTTTACATAAAGAGCCTGTACATGTGGATTGATGTCTGTCTGTCCATATTAACATCTTGCTTAATCTTGTTTATTTTTTGACAATGGAATTTGAATTTCACAACATTATGAAATTGTAGTGTGTGTGTGTGTGCATATAGTTGCGTATGGCTACATCTCCATACATACATTTGTATATGTTGCCCTTGATTTTGTGCTGATCGTGCGAATTCTTGCTGTTGCTATGTATATAAATTTAATCATATTTCTACATCTGGATTGATGTCTGTCCGTGAGAATATATATTTGTGTATGTGAGATGTTCATAGCTTGATGTTTTTTCAATTTGTTAGTGTAAGTATGGGTCGCGTGAGAATTTCTGTCTGTCTGTGGGAATTTCTGTATGTATGAATGTATAATTTGAGTCTGTCCATGATTTGGAGGTATGTTGTTAAAATAGTTTGAATTGTTTTTTGTAGGCGCCATGTGATGTACATATGTAGTATAAAATGTTGTCATGTATGTGACCTTCCATATTTTTTATATGTTTATGCTAAAATCCGTTTGATTACATCTGTGTACTATAATACTGTGGACGATGACATTTTTTATTTTGTCAATCTTAACTTGGTTCTATGTATGTTAAATTCAATTTGTTTATATTTAAAGTTTTAAAATGTTTTGTTTCTATTTATTTAAACGTGTCCGTCCATTTTTGACTCAACGTCAGTCGGTTGGTAAACGGTTTGTAAATTTTCATAATCTGGTTATGGAAGTGTGAGAGGGGAGGAGGAGCTGTGTTAAGTTCTACTAAATGTTCTGAGTACGCAATCGCATGGGTATGAAATTTTACAATATGTGTACATACTTATGTACATATCTGCAAATTTATTTGATGTATGCATGTACATACATACAAATAAGTGTTTGCTCTATGTTTGTATTAATTTTTTTCAAGTGAGAACTTTTGTTTTTTTGCATCATATAATCGCATGATCGTTTGGATTTGTAGTTGTGTGTAGCTAATAAATATGTTGATATATTTTATTTGAAATATGTATTTCGTTTGCAGAGGTTTTTTTTATGTACAAGTGCATTTCAGTTGTTCAATATTTTGGGACCATAACCAGAGTTTTTGAATAGGGTTAATGAGCTTGTGCTGTATATTTTGATTTCTTTATTTTAATGTAACAATTGTAGATAGAGGTTAAGGTGTCATTATTATTTTATGGGGTTTAGTGTGTCCAACTATTGCTTCGTTAGTGAGACGAAGGTGTCTTTATGGCACCTTCGTTTGTTTATTTATTTAAGAAACAGTGTTTCATATTGCTAGATAAAGGAATTTGAATTCCACAATACATAGTATGAAATTTTATTACATATATGTTATGTTTGTGTATGAGTATTACGTCATCACTTTTTTGTAGGTGTGTGTTGGGCTGAGTGTGTGTATACGATATATGTCTGTTGTGATCGATCTAGTATCTATATAAATTTTGCTGTTTTGTAGATTGTTGTTTATGTATGTATATAAATTTCTTTTTGAGGTTGTACATATTAATTTTTCTTTTAAAATTTTTTTATGTATTCTTAATTCTGCTGTCTTGGATATTTTTGTTTATTATTTTAACTTTACAGATAAAGATTGTATAGTTTTGAGCTTATAGTGGTAGTTGTTGTGCATGTACATCACTATTTTTTATCACTTTCTGTGATTGTTTTACAATGAGCTCTACACGAGGACCAGAAGATTAATTTTTTTGGGAGGAAGTCATGGAAGGTTTTCATTACTAAGAAAATTTATTTTAGTATTCGACGGTTATATTTTTGAGGGTGAAAGGTCTATCAATATACTTATTACATGGTTGTTGTTCTTTAATTTGAAGGCTTATACCTATACATGGAAGACAGGAACATTAATTATTTCTATCACTTTTACATCCGATATTTTTAATAATTTTATTTGATGTACAAAGATATTTCTTTACATTAAATATTTTATCAAGTAGGGATTTTATAAGTTAATTTTTCTCTTGACCGCTGGAAAGTAGTAGATGGTATTAGTATGCTGTGATCGATAGATAATCTTTGTATTTGGAACGATTTTCCGTCATCCCACGTCAAATTTGGTTTGTAAACAGACCGGTTTCGGCTATGTGCCATCTTCAGTGTTCTATTGAATACTAAATCGTTTTTCTGTTGTACGTTGTTTCTTTTATAATTCGTTTGTATACCTAACTTCCTTCCTTGATCACTTTTGTATTCTGCTCCCTATTTCTCTCTCTCCCGCTCTTTCTCTCTCTCTCTCTCGCCTCTACATGCTTTTTTGTGTCTGTACCTGCTACCTGTTTCTCTTACTATTATGTTTGTGTTTAATATTTGGTTTATAATCTGCTCTATTAGTTATCAGTTGTTCTATCCCTACGTAGGTAATAATCCGTAATTGTACGTTTCTGGGTAATCCTTTTGTCTTGTTCATTTTCTACTACGTTGCCTGGACTATTGTTTTCTTTTGTGTAAAAATATTTTAACGGTTCAAATATTACGTCTGAAGCAGTGTTTATTTGTTCATTTATTATTCTTCCGTCAAATATTTTTTGCTTGTATATTTCCATGTTCTCTAATACGTTCAGTCGCCGTCCTTTATGTTGTGAATGTAATAGTTTAACTGTTTTTCTAATATGTCCTGGTGTACATTTGTTGTCGAATATGTGGTTTGCGAAATTCGATTCTGGTGTTATTCCTGGTTCTCTCAGTTTCTTGTTGTAGTCTCTCATGTGCTCGCGAAATCTTGTTTTTATCTTTCTTCCAGTTTGTCCGATATAACTGTGTTGGCATGTGCAAGTTAATTTGTACACTCCTTGTTTATCTAGGAAGTCTGTTTCGTTTGTTCTGTTCTGTAGTATTCTACCCAAGTTGTTTCTTGTTTGGAATGCTGTGTTAATGTTGTGTTTTCTAAAAAATTTTGCCAGTTTGTATGTTGATTTTCCCATATACGTAAAGGTAGCCCAGGTTTTCTTTTCTTGTTCCTGTTCTCTGTTCCGTTTCTTACTTGCCTCGATATCCTTTCTAATCTTGTCAACTAGGTCTTTTTTATATCCGTTGTTTTCCGCTATGTTATATATTATTCCTAACTCTTTCATATAGGCCTCCCGTGTTAGGGGTACTCGTTCAAGTCTCGTTATTAATTGCCTAATTGCTGCGTTCTTATGTTGTTGAGGATGGTTTGATGAGTTGTGTATTATTGTATCTGTAGCGGTTGGTTTTCTGTATATTTCGTATTCAATTCTATTTAAGCTCTTGTTTGCCCTAATCGTTAGGTCTAGGTAGTTTATCCTTTCGTTCTCCTCCACTTCCATTGTAAATTTTATGTTTTTGTGTTGTTTGTTCAGTAGATCCAGAATTTGCTCCTCCATATTTCCTTCTATTACACAATTAACATCGTCCACGTATCTTGCATAGAATGTTACCCCAAAATTTGTTTTTAACTCCTCTACGTATTTCTCTTCTAAATTTTGCATAAATACTTCCATGAGTATTGCTGATGTTGGATTTCCCATTCCTAGTCCGTTGATTTGCCTATATATGCTATTGTTGAATTTGAAGTAATTTTGCTCCAATGTGGCTTTTAGCGTGCTTGTGAGTTGCATTAAAAAATGACGGAAAATCGTTCCAAATTCAAAAAAACCCCGTCGGAAGAAAAACACAACACTCGATAATCTTTGTATTGATGTGTTCTATTGTTTGAGTTTTGTTTTATTTTTCTGAAGCGTGTCATTGAACGTACATATGTATGTATATTACTTAATAATACATACATTTTCTTATACTGATTTGCTACAATGTTAGTTTTTTTTTTTATGTGCAGAGTGAAGCTGGTTGTTTTAAAACACCAGCGTTTAATAAAACATTCTAAAAATATGAAAGAAGCAAGTGTTTATTATAGAGATTGTGATGATTACATGTTTGAAAAATTTTGATACAAATAAATGCAAAATCTAAGATGAAAGTAATTATTTAGACTTTCTAGTTTAATTATTTGAATTAATGTAAATTCAAATTATTAATATGAATGAGATGCTGTAAAATCTGTTGACTAATTCCATACCGAAACTGAATATACAAATACGTACTATTTTTAAAACTCATATTACTACACATATATACAATTTAATTGTAGATATATTTCGGAATATTATTAATCGATATCTTTTTGAATATTATTAAATTACAGGTTGATAAGAAGTCAACTACCAAAATATTCCCATTAGATTCATGTGCTTAATTCAATACCATAATGGGATAGTCTTAATAAAAACATAAGGGGAGAACTTAAAAAAGCAAATATATAGGCCTTTTATAGTATACATGTACAGATTTCGATTGTATTTAGGAATCAGTGAATATACCAAACTCAAATATTGTTAGATAACTGTAAAATCATATTCCATTTGCTTACAGTTATCATATTAAGTATTCCTTTAATTCAACATTAGACATATGTACTATATATACATGGATATTTAGAATATTTATAAGAGAATTTTTAAATAATAATGTATCTATGCATAGTCATATTAAAGAAAATTATAGTGAACGAAAAAAACGCATTACTATATGATGACGTTGCTAACAAAATAACTGAATTGTTAATGAATTCTACTTAATTATATGTACAGGTATCATCTCCTCGTGTAATCATCTGAATTAGTTTCGAAAAAATGATTACTAATTAGTCATATAGTAAGGATGATTATGAATATGTTGGAAAAGTATGTACTACATTCAAATGTAGTACTATGATGTAACACAAGACTTTACAAATAAATCAAATTATCTAAGTTATTTAGTTGTAAACAGCTTGTATGACTATGGTATATGTTATTACCTACCATATTCCATTCTTCATTGGTTGAAGATTCATAAAATTTTAATTTAGATGATGAAAGGGAACCTTACATCATTTACAAATATTTGGATACATATTTGATTAGACCCATAGAAATTTAATAACTTAATTGTTATTAGATTAGACTTAAAATACCATCAAGATTGCACAATTATCAAAATGCTTTATCATTTTGTGTAGAAAACAAGAAAATTCAAAGCATGAAACAAATTAAATTAATAACGCATTTAAGTAATAAAACAAATACTAGGATCGCCAGGTGACCGAAATTCAAACGGGGATATTTCTGAGGATCTTCTGGAATTTTGAGGATTTTCGGTTTAAAAAAATATATTACGGACATCTATACACAAATATCTTTTTAACCATATATGTATGTTTCATTAATATTGGTGGACAATAAGATACTTAAAAGTGTACGACAAAATTGTGTAGTCTATTTATATATAAGATATAGCTCACTAACTTTAGAAATATCTAACAATATATTCAACAAGGATTCATTTCAAATAAAACACATAGAACTCTTCAGTTTGCCTACTCTGAGGGAAATGTTATACCAATTGTTTTGAATGTAATTGTTGTATGACTAGTGAAATTGGGACTGGTACAAAATCTTCCTGAGTTGTAACCAGTAAAAATAATCACATCAAAAAACTAGAACAAAAATGATAGGAAAATTCCTTCATTATACAGCAGATTTTGTTCCAAATTAAAATCATTTGTTTATAGCACAGTAATTTAACTAGTATTAAGACCCCATCACATGACAAGTAGCTTAAGTTTGGGTCTAGAACCTATCACTGGGTATCTTAATTATGTCAATTGACCTCGTTCTTTTCTCTCTCTCTAGGGTAATTGAATAGGTTAGGGAAGAATATTAGTTTCAATATCCACCATCGATTATTAGATAAAAATTCATTTTAGCAAAAAAATTTTATTAAAGAATGACGTCGGAAAAAAGATTTTGAAATAGTGACTGTGAATGAATGAATATAGCTAAAATGTTGTTTGCTTTAGCCCTTGTCTTACAGATCGTTTTTTATTGTTTTGAAGCATATCAGGATTATTATGTATGCAGTACTCGATCTATGTTTGCTGGTTAAATTATTAGATTGATACCTACTCACGTGCCTACTACATTTACAGAGTTTTAATAATTGTGTTTGTAGTTCACCTTTTTAATAATAATATCCGTTAAACTTTCATTTTATTGACAATTTCAAGTAAATAAATTATAAGGTGAAGAAGAAGTAACATTGGTTTAAAAGTGAAAGAAAGAAACATAATTAGGTTATATCTGTTATTTAGAAAGCGTGTATTACTCTAATATATATATATATATATATATATATATATATATATATATATATATATATATATATATATATATATATATATATATATATAATATATATATATATATATATATATATATATATATATATATATATATATATATATATATATATATATATATATATATATATATATATATATATATATATATATATATATATATATATATATATATATATATATATATATATATATATATATATATGTATATATATATATATATATATATATATATATATATATATATATATATATATATATATATATATATATATGTATGTTAGTATATAAGAGCAATATATAATTGTATAGATGTATGTATGTTAACTATAGTTAACTAGTTAACATAGTTAACAATTTTTTCGTATGAAATATGACAACAAAGTTCATTTAATGACGTATGCGAACAGACAGTTGTTGTCTTAATTCATATATCAAGTATTTTTTTAAAAATATTGCTTCGTTCTTTGCCATGTACCAAAAGTTGCGAAAATTGTTCAAATATAACAAAATTATACATGTTACGTTGTGCCTTCAAAAGTTACGAAAAATTTAACAAATGTAACCAAACGGCATCACTGGTATGGAAATAATAAATAATATTATGAAAAATTTTATAGAAACACACTTTTATGCTCATAAAAGAGAAAAATACATTGGTTTGTTAAAAGTGCATTACATTACATTGTGAGCTAAGGCTGGACGTACATACCACGCCAGTGCATGTTTTAAAAAAGAATCGCTCTTGATTATATAATGGCCACTCATTTGGCAAAAAATTAAATTAATTAATTGAAACATAATGTTTCAATTAATAAATTTAGTTTTTTGCCAACTGAGTACCCAGTCAACAATCAAGTACTTTAACACACGTACCTTGCAACACTATAGACAGCATGAACAGCTGTTTTCCTATGTCAATTCAACAGCTGTTTTCCTATGTCAAACCGTTGGTGGCGGTATAACCTAAGGTTCAGCCATGATCCAATGGATCATGGGTTCAGTCAACAAGGACAAAACAAGGAATTCATATAAACAGGTAAGAATAATGACATTACTTTCAAGAAATTTTAACATTAAGAATTTCGTAACTTTAAAGCTGTTAGCTATTCTAAAAGCGCAACAACACTCATATTGGAGAAATGAAATGGTGCCTAGTGGTGCGGACAAAGGGGTAATGCCGTGGACTGGTTTCCAAGCACCTACACAAGTGAAGATTGTGGTAATGATAATGAAATGCTTAAATACAATAAAGCAGAAAATGTATCCTGTCTCAGTTCCTAATTGGTATAGAAACTAGTCTGGAGTTCCACGCAATTATCTGCAAGAGTTAAAACAGCGGGTAATGGTAATGAAGGCGGCAGCATCGGCGGTGGGGCAAATGCTGACAATCAATCGTAGAGCTGATGGTATGCCACAAAACTCACCACCAGCATTGTGTTATGAGCTATAACACGCAGTAAATTTGATATGGTCTTAAACAAACACGGTCACGATGGTAATTTTTAAACACTTGACAGTGAAACTAATATAGTCAACCACTCATTTTCTCTAAAGGCTCGGCGACGCAATAACCATTTCCGTGTTCATGTGGAAAATGGCATGTACTGCATAGGCAAACGTAAGTTCCATATGTTATATCAACTGCAGTCTACAGACTATTACTAAATAATGCCCATATATACAATAATTATTAATAATTTATTTTATATAAATCTTTCTCTTCGTTAATTTCTTTTAAATCATTTATATTTTTTATAAATAAAAGTATAATACTTGCGAAAACTACAAATGACTTCCAATTTTGTATAAGTAAAATAACTTCTTAATGAATTATGTGGATATTGTTAATAATCACTTCCCGAGAAGCCGAAAATACACACTTACTGATACTTTTGAAGTAGAGAAAAAGTAGTTCCGCAAAAAGCACTTCCAATTTTTTTCACTGGGATGTTATTACCTACCATATTCCATTTTTCATTGGTTGAAGATTCATAAAATTTTATTTTAGATGATGTAAGGGAAGCATCATTTACAAACATTTGGATACATATTAGATTAGACTCATAGAAATTTAATAACTTACTTGTTATTAGATTAGACTTAAAATACCATCAAGATTAAACAATTGTTAAAATGCTTTATCATTTTGTGTAGAAAACAAGAAATTTCAAAGCATGAAACAAATTAAATCAATAACGCATTTAAGTAATAAAACAAATACTAGGATCGCTGGGTGACCGAAATTCAAACGGGGATATTTCTGGGGAACTTCTTGAATTTTGAGGATTTTCGGTAAAAAAATATATTACGCACATCTATACACAAATATCTTTTTAACCACATATGTATGTTTCATTAATATTGGTGGACAATAAGATACTTAAAAGTGTACGACAAAATTGTGTAGTATATTTATATATAAGATATAGCTCACTAACTTTAGAAATATCTAACAATATATTCAACAAGGATTCATTTCAAATAAAACACATAGAACTCTTCAGTTTGCCTACTCTGAGGGAAATGTTATACCAATTGTTTTGAATGTACTTGTTGTATGACTAGTGAAATTGGGACTGGTACAAAATCTTCCTGAGTTGTAACCAGTAAAAATAATCACATCAAAAAACTAGAACAAAAATGATAGGAAAATTCCTTCATTATACAGCAGATTTTGTTCCAAATTAAAATCATTTCTTTATAGCACAGTAATTTAACTAGTATTAAGACCCCATCACATGACAAGTAGCTTAAGTTTGGGTCTAGAACCTATCACTGGGTATCTTAATTATGTCAATTGACCTCGTTCTTTTCTCTCTCTCTAGGGTAATTGAATAGGTTAGGGAAGAATATTAGTTTCAATATCCACCATCGATTATTAGATAAAAATTCATTTTAGCAAAAAAATTTTATTAAAGAATGCCGTCGGAAAAAAGATTTTGAAATAGTGACTGTGAATGAAAGAATATAGCTAAAAGGTTGTATGCTTTAGCCCTTGTCTTACAGATGGATTTTTATTGTTTTGAAGTATATCAGGATTATTATGTATGCAGTACTCGATCTATGTTTGCTGGTTAAATTATTAGATTGATACCTACTCACGTGCATACTACATTTACAGAGTTTTAATAATTGTCTTTGTAGTTCACATTTTTAATAATAATATCCGTTAAACTTTCATTTTATTGACAATTTCAAGTAAATATATTATAAGGTGAAGAAGTAACATTGGTTTAAAAGTGATAGAAAGAAACATAATTAGGTTATATCTGTTATTTTGAAAGCGTTTATTATTCTAATATTCTGATAAATTTAATATATATATATATATATATATATATATATATATATATATATATATATATATATATATATATATATATATATATATATATATATATATATATATATATATATATATATATATATATATATATATATATATATATATATATATATATATATATATATATATATATATATATATATGTATGTTACTATATAAGAGCAATATATAATTGTATATATGTATGTATGTACGCAATTATTGTCGTGGGCACTAGTTCTTCTGACATCTTATACGTAAGCCCTTCTTTCAGAAAAATATTTAAATATTCTTCGACAAAGATGGATTCAAGCACATCCTTTAACTTGAGTATCCACTCATAGAGCAGAACAACTTAGCATATATCTGGATCGAAGTTCATTTGAGATCGATGATGATCTTTCGGATAATTCCCCAGAAAAGCAAAGCGTATTTAATTGATATAACTAGATCCGTTATCGAACAGTCGAGGGACCTGAAAGCTGATATATGTGTCTAATGTTAGTTAAAGTATCCAGACTGTACAGTAAAGTCTAACGAAATATAACTATATGGAGGAATTAAACACAATCTGATCCTAACAGTTCGTTCATCTTCGATGTCTAGTTGAGTCAAGCTAGATTGCTCGAGTAGCATATCTGGTAAAAAAAAAGTACATGCAACAACAATTAGCAGCTTCCACTCGTTTGCAAAAGCGTGCGAAGCGCTATTGTATAAAAAATATTCATATAAACAATGGTTCGGGATACATTGTAGATCATGATGAGCCTCAAATTTAACTGAATTATGTGCTTATATATGTCAATAGGCGCTAATAGCTAATATGTACGAGTATCTATAATATTTGATTAATGTGCTTATAGCACTAAAAGATCACACATTCTAGTTAAGATATTATTATCTTGCTTATGTGGTATATAAAATATATAAGTAAATGAACGAAAACATATGAACAGATTTAATAAGATTTATTTGTAGAGTAAAATTATTTAAATTAATCTGTATTGAACATAATTATTTATCCTTTTGTATCCAAAATATATGTAAATACCTTTAACACACACTTTAATAAGAAAAACCTCTATCATCAATATACACTTCAGTCCAACAGCTACAAACAAAGTTTTTCTGAATGCTGTATCTGTTCTTCAGACAGAAAATCATTTCAATGATTATATTTATTCCTAATACTAAACGAGTTAATAGAGATTATAGTAAGTCTAATTGCCACTATAGCTGTCTAATTATAAATCAGTAATTTTTATTACAATATTCTCCAAAAGTTATGTATTTTCTTCCTATTCTTCTTATTATAAAATTATATTATTAGATTATGTACTATATAAGATTTTTTATTGTTTCTGTTTCAACTACAATATTTCATCTATATATGCTTATACAAGAATTCTGTTGATTAGACAAACCCAGCTCCTTTAGCTTTAAGAACCCTTTGAAGTGCTATATTCTTTCATGCACACACACACACTATTTCAAAATCTTTTTTCCGACGGCATTCTTTTATAAAAAATTTTTGCTAAAATGAATTTTTATCTAATAATCGATGGTGGATATGGAAACTAATATTCTTGCCTAACCTATTCAATTACCCTAGAGAGAGAAAAGAACCTGTCACAAGACAGTTCACGTGACTGGTTCGCCAAGGGTTCAATTGACATAATTAAGATACCCAGTGATAGGTTCTAGTCCCAAACTTAAGATACTTGTCATGTGATGGGGTCTTAATACTAGTTAAATTATTTTCACCGGTTACAACTCAGGAAGATTTTGTACCATTCCCATTATCACACAACAAGTACATTCAAAACAATAGGTATAACATTTCCCTCAGAGCAGTTAAACTTAAGAGTTCTATGTATTTTATTTGAAATGAATCCTTGTTGAATACATTGTTAGATATTTCTAAAGTTAGTGAGCTACATACATCTTATATATAAATAGACTACACAATTTTGTCGTACACTTTTAAGTATCTTATTGTCCACCAATATTAATGAAACATACATATATGGTTAAAAAGATATTTGTGTATAGATGTCCGTAATATATTTTTTTAAACCGAAAATCCTCAAAATTCCAGAAGATCCTCAGAAATATCCCCGTTTGAATTTCGGTCACCTGGCGATCCTAGTATTTGTTTTATTACTTAAATGCGTTATTAATTTAATTTGTGTCATGCTTTAAATTTTCTTGTTTTCTACACAAAATGATAAAGCATTTTGATAATTGTGCAATCTTGATGGTATTTTAAGTCTAATCTAATAACAATTAAGTTATTAAATTTCTATGGGTCTAATCAAATATGTATCCAAATATTTGTAAATGATGTAAGGTTCCCTTTCATCATCTAAATTAAAATTTTATGAATCTTCAACCAATGAAGAATGGAATATGGTAGGTAATAACATATACCATAGTCATACAAGCTGTTTACAACTAAATAACTTAGATAATTTGATTTATTTGTAAAGTCCTGTGTTACATCATAGTACTAAATTTGAATGTAGTACATACTTTTCCAACATATTCATAATCATCCTTACTATATGACTAATTAGTAATCATTTTTTCGAAACTAATTGAGATGATTACACGAGGAGATGATACCTGTACATATAATTAAGTAGAATTCATTAACAATTCAGTTATTTTGTTAGCAACGTCATCATATCGACCATCATCGTATAAAAAACCTTCTAGTGTGTTCGAACTTGATGACTTGATAATATAAATCGAAATTAGTCTATAAAATATAGTTTAGTAATGCGTTTTTTTCGTTCACTATAATTTTCTTTAATATGACTATGCATAGATACATTATTATTTAAAAATTCTCTTATAAATATTCTAAATATCCATGTATATATAGTACATATGTCTAATGTTGAATTAAAGGAATACTTAATATGATAACTGTAAGCAAATGGAATATGATTTTACAGTTATCTAACAATATTTGAGTTTGGTATATTCACTGATTCCTAAATACAATCGAAATCTGTACATGTATACTATAAAAGGCCTATATATTTGCTTTTTTAAGTTCTCCCCTTATGTTTTTATTAAGACTATCCCATTATGGTATTGAATTAAGCACATTAATCTAATGGGAATATTTTGGTAGTTGACTTCTTATCAACCTGTAATTTAATAATATTCAAAAAGATATCGATTTATAATATTCCGAAATATATCTACAATTGAATTGAATTTTCAAGGATATGTGTAGTAATATGAGTTTTAAAAATAGTACGTATTTGTATATTCAGTTTCGGTATGGAATTAGTCAAGAGATTTTACAGCATCTCATTCATATTAATAATTTGAATTTACATTAATTCAAATAATTAACCTAGAAAGTCTAAATAATAACTTTCATCTTAGATTTTGCATTTATTTGTATCAAAATTTTTCAAACATGTAATCATCACAATCTCTATAATAAACACTTGCTTCTTTCATATTTTTAGAATGTTTTATTAAACGCTGGTGTTTTAAAACAACCAGCTTTACTCTGCACATAAAAAAAAACTAACATTGTTTAGCAAATCAGTATAAGAAAATGTATGTATTATTAAGTAATATACATACATATGTACGTTCAATGACACGCTTCAGAAAAATAAAACAAAACTCAAACAATAGAACACATCAATACAAAGATTATCGAGTGTTGTGTTTTTCTTCCGACGGGGTTTTTTTGAATTTGGAACGATTTTCCGTCAATTTTCAATGCAACTCACAAGCACGCTAAAAGCCACATTGGAGCAGAATTACTTCAAATTCAACAATAGCATATATAGGCAAATCAACGGACTAGGAATGGGAAATCCAACATCAGCAATACTCATGGAAGTATTTATGCAAAATTTAGAAGAGAAATACGTAGAGGAGTTAAAAACAAATTTTGGGGTAACATTCTATGCAAGATACGTGGACGATGTTATATGTGTAATAGAAGGAAATATGGAGGAGAAAATTCTGGATCTACTGAACAAACAACACAAAAACATAAAATTTACAATGGAAGTGGAGGAGAACGAAAGGATAAACTACCTAGACCTAACGATTAGGGCAAACAAGAGCTTAAATAGAATTGAATACGAAATATACAGAAAACCAACCGCTACAGATACAATAATACACAACTCATCAAACCATCCTCAACAACATAAGAACGCAGCAATTAGACAATTAATAACGAGACTTGAACGAATACCCCTAACACGGGAGGTCTATATGAAAGAGTTAGGAATAATATATAACATAGCGGAAAATAACGGATATAAAAAAGACCTAGTTGACAAGATTAGAAAGGATATCGAGGCAAGTAAGAAACGGAACAGAGAACAGGAACAAGAAAAGAAAACCTGGGCTACCTTTACGTATATGGGAAAATCAACATACAAACTGGCAAAATTTTTTAGAAAACACAACATTAACACAGCATTCCAAACAAGAAACAACTTGGCTAGAATACTACAGAACAGAACAAACGAAACAGACTTCCTAGATAAACAAGGAGTGTACAAATTAACTTGCACATGCCAACACACTTATATCGGACAAACTGGAAGAAAGATAAAAACAAGATTTCGCGAGCACATGAGAGACTACAACAAGAAACTGAGAGAACCAGGAATAACACCAGAATCGAATTTCGCAAACCACATATTCGACAACAAATGTACACTAGGACATATTAGAAAAACAGTTAAACTATTACATTCACAACATAAAGGACGGCGACTGAACGTATTAGAGAACATGGAAATATACAAGCAAAAAATATTTGACGGAAGAATAATAAATGAACAAATAAACACTGCTTCAGACGTAATATTTGAACCGTTAAAATATTTTTACACAAAAGAAAACAATAGTCCAGGCAACGTAGTAGAAAATGAAGAAGACAAAAGGATTACCCAGAAACGTACAATTACGGATTATTACCTACGTAGGGATAGAACAACTGATAACTAATAGAGCAGATTATAAACCAAATATTAAACACAAACATAATAGTAAGAGAAACAGGTAGCAGGTACAGACACAAAAAAGCATATAGAGGCGAGAGAGAGAGAGAGAGAGAAATAGGGAGCAGAATACAAAAGTGATCAAGGAAGGAAGTTAGGTATACAAACGAATTATAAAAGAAACAACGTACAACAGAAAAACGATTTAGTATTCAATAGAACACTGAAGATGGCACATGGCCGAAACCGGTCTGTTTACAAACCAAATTTGACGTGGGATGACGGAAAATCGTTCCAAATACAAAGATTATCTATCGATCACAGCATACTAATACCATCTACTACTTTCCAGCGGTCAAGAGAAAAATTAACTTATAAAATCCCTACTTGATAAAATATTTAATGTAAAGAAATATCTTTGTACATCAAATAAACTCATTAAAATTATTAAAAATATCGGATGTAAAAGTGATAGAAATAATTAATGTTCCTGTCTTCCATGTATAGGTATAAGCCTTCAAATTAAAGAACAACAACCATGTAATAAGTATATTGATAGACCTTTCACCCTCAAAAATATAACCGTCGAATACTAAAATAAATTTTCTTAGTAATGAAACCTTCCATGACTTCCTCCCAAAAAAATTAATCTTCTGGTCCTCGTGTAGAGCTCATTGTAAAACAATCACAGAAAGTGATAAAAAATAGTAATGTACATGCACAACAACTACCACTATAAGCTCAAAACTATACAATCTTTATCTGTAAAGTTAAAATAATAAACAAAAATATCCAAGACAGCAGAATTAAGAATACATAAAAAAATTTTAAAAGAAAAATTACTATGTACAACCTCAAAAAGAAATTTATATACATACATAAACAACAATCTACAAAACAGCAAAATTTATATAGATACTAGATCGATCACAACAGACATATATCGTATACACACACTCAGCCCAACACACACCTACAAAAAAGTGATGACGTAATACTCATACACAAACATAACATATATGTAATAAAATTTCATACTATGTATTGTGGAATTCAAATTCCTTTGTCTAGCAATATGAAACACTGTTTCTTAAATAAATAAACAAACGAAGGTGCCATAACGACACCTTCGTCTCACCAACGAAGCAAGAGTCGGACACACTAAACCCCATAAAATAATAATGACACCTTAACATCTATCTACAATTGTTACATTAAAATAAAGAAATCAAAATATACATCACAAGCTCATTAACCCTATTCAAAAACTCTGGTTATGGTCCCAAAATATTGAACAACTGAAATGCACTTGTACATAATAAAAAACCTCTGCAAACAAAATACATATTTCAAATAAAATATATCAACATATTTTTTAGCTACACACAACTACAAATCCAAACGATCATGCGATTATATGATGCAAAAAAACAAAAGTTCTCACTTGAAAAAAATTAATACAAACATAGAGCAAATACTTATTTGTATGTATGTACATGCATACATCAAATAAATTTGCAGATATGTACATAAGCATGTACACATATTGTAAAATTTCATACCCATGCGATTGCGTACTCAGAACATTTAGTAGAACTTAACACAGCTCCTCCTCCCCTCTCACACTTCCATAACCACATTATGAAAATTTACAAACCGTTTACCAACCGACTGACGTTGAGTCAAAAATGGACGGACACGTTTAAATAAATAGAAACAAAACATTTTAAAACAGCGAGTCCTTGTCTTCAGCGGAGGCTATAACAAGCATCATACCATTGGTGCGACAAACATCAGCAGTTCCAGCAACTTGATTGGAGCTCTGACAACATGCACCAACATTTTGGTGACCCCTAAAGTTAAAAACACGCAACCATCTTTGAAGGTGACAGGGACATCATCAAGGACATATAGTTCATGATAAGGCCACCTTGCTAATCATCAAAGACATCATCCATCATCAACAAGTTCGACGAAAAAACTTTTTACTCAGCGCAAGAAAAGTCAACATGTTAAGCTTGGAAAATCTAGTGTCTCAACAGGAGCTGACGGTGATTGAGATTGAAAGGAGCGTCTCCAATATTAAAAATGCTCCACAAGATCGGAGGACGGTAGAATTTTATGAAACCAAACAACAGGAGTTAAGGGAATTATGGATAGCTTTGGATAAAACGGAGAATACAATAAGAAGAGATCCAACATTGGCAGATCCATATATTATTAAAAATCTGCACAAAGCAATTGGATTTACATACAGCACAACAATTGAATTAATTGAGAATCAGATATCCAAGCTACGCCAGATAAAAGAGAACCCGAAGTCTGTACCAACAACAAGAGAATAAACGTTAGACGTCCCTTCACTCAGCCAATATTGTAATAATAATGAAGCGATTCAAGGATTAGCAAGAAAAATAATGGCCCGTATGACAGCACTAACTCGGTTTCTACAAGGTTTAGCTTCACTAGTAAAAGAACATCATCCCACACAATTCTATAAAATCAAAGAACTCTATAGACTCAAGTACAAGAGTTATACGATGAAGGTCTAGATTAGACTAGATACGACCTGGAAGATTTAGTGCAACAACATCTGATACAACTTGCAGTAACAGCAGAGAAGCACAGAGATTCAGGAATCTCCGCACCTCAGATGGGAGGAAATGTGCAAGTACACAACTCGTTACCACTGCCAAAAGTAAGCATTCCTCAATTTAATGGAGATTACTTAAAATGGCGCCAGTTTTATGAACTCTTCCTAGAGATGGTGGATAAGCAACCTCTCCCTAAGGTGCAAAAAATGTGGTACCTAAAAAACAACCTGTCAGGTGAAGCTGGAAGACTCATAAGCCACCTAACCTTAACAGAAGAAAATTATCAAACAGCTTGGACGCTACTTCAGGAGCGTTATAACAACAAAAGAGTGTTAGTAGCTACGTTGGTTGACAAAATCCTGAATCAACCAAAGGACACAATTTCTACAGCTGCAATCAAGGCTCTTCATGACACAACAAGAGAATGTTTGTTGGCATTGAATAACTTGGATATCGACACTTCGACTTGGGACGCCTTACTGATACAAATATTGATGAAAAACGACTACACTCTTTATGTTCGGCTTATACAATCATTAGCGAAACCAACAGAAGTTCCATCGATTAAAGAATTCTTATCATTCTTAGAGGCGCAATTTGAATCAATGGAATTAATTTGGTACAAAGAAAAATCGACTATCCATCAAAATGCAAGAACGGCTGTGTCCTCAGTAGCATCAATGGAAAATTGAAATAACAATTGTAAAGTATGTAATAATGGTAAACACCTCATTTATCAATCTAAGCGGTTCTTGGCAAGGGCAGAATCTGAAAGACTAAAATGCATACAACAAGAGAAGTTATGTGTGAATTGTCTTAAGGCCAATCATGTGGCTAAAACTTGTACTCGTAGCTGCTGCAAAAAATGTAACAATAAACACCACACTTTGTTGCATTTACCAAAGGCAACGCGAGATGCACAAAACCGTTCAAGCACGTCGGTTCAAATTACTACCACTAGGCACGATGCACCCCCCGTTAATACAGTTGTAGTTTCTTCAACTTCAACAAAAGATCAGAACTACGTCATGTTAGCCACAGCCAAGGTTATAGTCAAGGCCGCAAATGGCATGTCAGAAGAGTTCAGGGCCTTACTAGACTCAGGTTCACAAGTAAACATTGTGACGGAACGAGTCATCAAGAAGTTATCCCTTTCAACATCAGAAGCCTATTTGTGCATTGACGGAGTTGGAAAGATTCAAAAAAGGACATCTTATAGTGTAAATGTTTAAATGATGTCCATAAATAGTGACTTCTCAACAAACTTAGAAGCATTTGTTCTACCAACTATTATCCCAGTGCAGCCAAATCGCAACATTGATATTTCTATTTGGAAAATTCCAAACAACATTCGTCTAGCAGATCCCAAATTCAACATGCCAGAGAGGGTAGATAGTCTTCTCGGAGCAGAATTTTACTTCAGTCTTATGCAACATGGGACAATAAAACTAACTGAAGATCATCCAATACTTCAAAATACTGCACTTGGTTGGATTGTCGGCGGCTTCATCAAACAGTATTCTGATTCTCGTCCATCTTCAACACTGACATGCGCAATATTTGACAATGAAAACTCATTGGAACAAGCAATAGAACAACTGTGGAAGCTCGATGATGTAGAATCTAACGAAAAAACCATGTCTCCAGCAGAACAATTATGCGAATCGCACTTTAATCAGCACGTTCATAATCACAAAGATGGGCGTTTTGTTGTCAGTCTCCCATTCAGAGATAATCCAGCAGCATTATGTAACTCACATCAAATGGCTTACAATAGGTTTATCAGCCTAGAGCAACGACTGCAAAAGAACGAAGACATTCGAAGTCAATATATTCAATCAATGAAAGAATATGAACAGTTAGGACATATGCAAAGGATCCAGGTTGATAATTTACCGAGCCCAAAATATTTCATCCCGCACCACTGTACTACTACCAAACTTAGAGTGGAGTTTGACGCATCTGCGAAAACATCGACAGGACATTCTCTCAATGACCTAATGTACACTGGGCCAAATGTCCAGAGTGAACTTTTTTCTATTCTACTTCGTTTCCGACTGCCAAAGTTTGTCTTTACAACAGACATTGAAAAAATGTACAGACAGATATTAATCAACCCAGACAACCACCAACACCAATTGATCATTTGGAGAGAAAACCCAGCACTACCAATTACTTCTGATTGCAGAAGAAAATACAGCTCGGTATCCACTGGGTGCACAACTGCTAAAAGAAAATTTTTATGTGGATGATGGACTTGGAGGTTCAGATAGTCTGAATCTCGCTGTTGAAACTCAAAAAGAATTAAGAATTACTCTGAAAAAACACGGATTTAATTTAAGAAAATGATGTTCAAACCAACCAAAGCTACTAAAGGATATACCACATAGTGATAGAGAGGTTAACCTAGATTTCGATGATAGTACGAGCAAAACAATAAAAACTTTAGGCTTATCTTGGGTACCCAAAACCGATCATTTTTGCATCAAAACGAAATCTAACGAGCAGCAAGTGATTTCAAAACGTACAGCAACTTCTGAGCTGGCAAGATTGTTTGATCCTCTTGGCCTCCTAGCTCTTGTTGTTGTCAAGGCGAAAATATTTATTCAACAATTGTGCCAACACCCATTCGATTGGGATGAACAATTACCTGAAAATCTTCGTAAGATCTGGGAAATCTTCAGAAAGGATTTGGAGACTTTGAACAACTTCAAGATAACAAGACATATCTTCAATGGCGAGATTCCTTTAACAACAAAATTGCACGTATTTGCTGAAGCATCTGAGGGCCTTCGGTGCGGCCACGTACATTTGTTCAGTTCTTCGTGATGGACGAATAGTCATGCGGTTGCTGTGCGTAAAATCAAAGGTGTCTCCGTTAAAACAACAAACACGTCCTCGATTAGAGTTATGTACCGCAGTTGTAGCAGCTAAACTTGCTCAAAGAGTGAAAGTTGACTTAAAATTGCAGAATCAACCTATGCTTTTGTATAAAACATTCGTGGCTAATAGAGTTTCAACGATCCACTCATTAACACTTGCTGAACAATGGCGCCATGTAATATCTTCGGACAACCCTGCTGATATTTTATCGTGAGGACTTCAACCAAGCAACCTGCCCACAAGTTGATTATGGTTTCATGGACCAATCTTCCTTCATGGACAAGAAGAGTTATGGCCGTCAAAATTTTTACCCAAGCTCTCCGAAACAAGCAGCATTGAAAGGAAAAGAGTGACTACAGTAACGGTGGTAGCGACTAACAGCGACATGATATACATGCTAGCCCACAAAAATTCATTTAGAACCTTGCAGCGAATTTTGGCATACGTACTTCGGTTCATAAATAACTCAAGGAAGTCCATGAATGATAGAGCAAAGCATACTTCGCTAACTCCAAAGGAACTGGACGACGCTCTCGTTGTTATCATTCGAACAATACAATTGTGAGATTTATTTACAGAACTAAAACAACTTCAATATGACAAGGATGTTAGTAAAAATAGCCCAATTAATAGCCTATCGCCATTCTTGGATGAAAAAGGTATTCTTAGAGTAGCAGGACGATTAGAACATTCCAGCCTACAAGCAGATGCAAAACATCCAATAATTCTACCATACAATGATCCGCTTGCAAAATTATTATTTACAATGACACATGAAGATAACAAACATTGCGGATCACAATCACTGTTATATAAATATAATAAGACAGCGTTTTTTGGACAATAAAGGGAAAGATAACAGCTCGATCAGTGGTTCAAAGGTGCATAAAAAGCACTAGAGCAGGACCACAATTAAATCAACAGATAATAGGAAACTTACTACAGGCAAGAGTGGTTCCTGCTCGTCCATTCATAAATTCCGGCGTAGACTACTGTGGTCCATTCTGAATCAGGGTAAAAAGGCCAACCAAGGCTTACATATCCATATTTTGTTGTTTCACAACAAAGGCGGTTCATTTAGAACTGGTGTCTGACTTAACAACTGAGGCATTCATTGGTGCCCTTAAAAGGTTCATTGCTCGTCGAGGACACTGCCAAAATATCTACTCCTACAACGCTACCAATTTCATCGGAGCAAAAAATCAATTAGCAGAATTATCTGAAAACATACATTCCGCTAAGGCTCAAGAAACAATAATCTCCGCTTCCAGCACTAAGGGTGTAAACTTCAATTTCATTCCACCGAGAGCACCTCATTTTGGAGGCTTATGGGAGGCTGCTGTCAAATCGGCTAAACATCTTTTGATACGCAGTCTATCAACAGAATCGTTAACGCACGAAGAACTAGAAACAATAATTGTGGAAATCAAAGCCATTTTGAATTCGCGCCCTTAACGCCAATCTCGAATGATCCAGATAGTCTTGAAGCACTGACACCTGATCATTTTCTCATCGGTGAGCCGCTTACGTCCCAAGTAGACAGTCGAGCCGAAACTCGTAATAGTTTGTCTCATTGGAAGTTGATTTCGCATATAAAGCACCAAAAGATGGACAACAATATCCTTAACCGAACTGCTACAGCGTTTCAAATGGAAGAATAAATTTGGCAATCTTAAAAGGGGAGAGATGGTTATTATCAAGGAAGACAATCTACCTATAATGAAGAGGAGATTAGGGAGAGTGGATTAGGGAGAGTTGTTCACGTGTATTCTGGTGATAACGGGGCTGTTAGAGTAGCTGAGGTTAAAACGGCAACAGGACTGTTTAAACGACGCATTCACAGACTGGCTCCATTACTCCAAGAAAGTGAAAAGGAAACACCATTTGACGAAGAACCGTCATTGGCACAACCGAGGTCAAGAAATGATGATCTTATTCCATCAAAATGACCCAAGATCTTAAAAGGTCCATTAATGCTTGCTATGTTAATAGCGCTTCTTTTTGTTCCTACTGTATTATGCAACAAGCTATTAATAACAAGGTTTCAACATAATCCGGGACTGTATTTCGAAGGAATTGGAACAGCAAACCTAAACACTGCAGAATGGAAAATAATGGTTTACTATGATCTTACTCCATTCTCGTCAGTGATACGATATTCTGGTGCGATATTCTGGTGAACAACTTAGACCAAATCCGGAATGAATTGGTGCAAGAAACAGAGTTGTTTACCAACAAACGAATTAAAAGGTCACCCTTTAATATAGTCGGAAACGTTGCCAGATCACTGTTTGGAGTTCTTGATGCGGATTACGCAGAAGAAATATCAAAAACGATCAACGATGTAAAAACGGGAAAAAATCATATCGTTATAAAGGATATATTAAGAATGGTTGATCTGAACAAAAATCAAATAGGAAGGGACTCTTCAGCAATTAGAAACTGGCAAGTTGTTGGACTTCTATCAACACATTTATCATTGACAGCAAT